>CP099842.1:8137821-8698821 GCA_030062745.1 Capitulum mitella
AATGCCAACCATGTGGTCTAGCAGACGGAGACATACTGCCCATGTAGCCTGGCAGGCGGAGGCTTACCGCCAAAGCATGTACGTCTTTAAGCGGCTGAACGCCACGGACTTCGGTCGTGTCCGAAAAAGAAGACAGTTTAAATCATTTGTTTATACAATCCTCTACGCTGATTATACCTCGCTGATAATTACACATGATGAATCACCACTGACGGTCCATCATTTCAGCATATTTAAACTGTTTGGTGTGGACAAATACCACCAACGCTTCCTCCCCCGTCCGTCCCCGAGCAGGGTTCCAGAAATCGTGACGGCGACAGCAGTTAGATTGCCTCAGTGGTAAATTCTGGCCAGATAACCGCTGGCAGAACGGCACCCCTACCTGGGATGTCCCGCCCGTAATCGGCCAGATCTGAGGCGGGCCGGACCGCGGCCGGCGGGGCGCCGGCGGCCTGCTGACGGCAGCGGCCAGCTCTCACCTTGTGCTGGTCGACGACGTGCAGGTAGAAACCGTTCGGGTCGACCTTCAGAGTCACGGGCACGCCGGTGGGCGAGTCCTGCAACGGCAGGAGGGGACAGATGAATGGTCGCGATGGATCCGGCGGGAATCCCTTGCATTCGCGGACACACGCGGCGGGCCCGAAAACCGCAACCAGCGACCGGCCGGCGCCGGCTCGTTCTGGAGAACGCTGCTGTGGCAACGCTTGGCAAAAAGACTACGAGCCACAAAACAAGCACGACCGAATCGCGTCCCAAGCCGGGACTACACGACAGTCAAACAAGCGGAGCGGCATCAGAAGCTCTCGGTGTTTGTTCGGTGGGGCAAACGCACGTTTCGTCAGGTTCCTGGAAGAGACTTGGGTCGCCGACGGGCGCGGGTGGGTGCTGGGGAAGGGGAGCAGTGCCCACCAGAGCACCACAACATTGGCGCGTCAACATCCCAGGTAGTCCAGCGCACAGGCACGTTTCAGGGGGATGCCAAACAGGCCTCAGGTTCTGCGAGAACCGGGAGAGGTGGCTGGACAAGTGCACTGAAGCGAATCGCTGAGTTTAATGCACTACATCACACTGAAAATATAAGCAATAAATGGATTTGCGAATCCTGTCTTTTATCGTCATCATTTTTTATTTAATCTCCTTATTAGCTCTGTCTAAAACAGAACACCAGTCGGTAAGCTGAAAACAATGCGTAGTAGATGAACAGCCGGAGACGGTACAGTGGTGCCTCCTTTCTTGGGCAATACATATTTATTTCTGGTCTGTAGTGCACAATCCGGGCGCGAAAAACCACTCAAACATTTTCTTTCCTCCACTTCCTGAAACTTTCCCGCGCAATCGAAACAGCATAAACTAGCCAAGGTCAGTCAACGTGGGCGGCGGGCCAATGACAAGCCGGTGATGGTGATGGTGATGACGGGGAATACCGGATGGCACGACTGTGATGGCTCACAGTCGCCTGATCCGTAATCGGGTGCGCTTCCTGCCGCAGCGGCGCCTCGCCGCAACTGACTTGCAAAGGCTCCCGTATCCAGCGCTATGCAAACCAGGCACGGAATGTGCCCCTTAACGACCGTGACATCGCCATGCAGCAATAACCGTGCATGCGGTCGAAGTGCATAAAACGCGAGTCTCCGTTGTTGTGCACGATACCATACACAAGATAACTGTTGATTCAATGGTCACTGAGGGCGCCCAACCATTGGTCATGGTAGCGTGATGGCAGATGACTAACATTTGCGTCAGAAACCGGCGTCTTCATACACAATGTCATCGTGAAGATACCTGGACGAAACATGGAAGCTGGCGCATTGGCACTGAATAAGGCGAATCTGCCAATATTCGTCCATCCCACGACGTCATTACCAAATCCCCATCACCACAACACAGTCGGACCACCTGCCGCCCGGCGCGGGTGCCAGAACCGTCCAACCAGTGTGCCGACGGGTGCCGCTGCAGAGGCTTCCCTGAGGCCGATCCGGCCCAGCTCATCCGCCGGCACAGCTGCGCAGCGCGCTTCCAACAGAGCGGCAACCGGCGGCGTCCCGACCCGTGTCTCCGAGCGGCGCCTGCCGGCCGTGTTGCCATGGCCGCCCCGGCCGCTGTCTCCCGGCAGGGAACGGCCGACCCGCCGCCGGCCGGCCGTAAACCGAATCACAGCCAGACAACGGCCAATATCGCACCGGCCGACCAGAAACGGCCGCCGGCCGCCGGAGTTTCAGCGGTCGGTAAATATGATGCCGGCCGGCTAAACACGGGCCCGGTCGGCGCTAACGCCGGCCATGGACGCCGGGGGAGCCGGCGCCGGCACGAGCCACAGCTCCGCCGGTCGTAAAAAAGATCCCGGCACTCGGACGGCGTCCGGCCGCCGGCCTTTCGCGCTTTACGACTGATCGATGACTAATAGCCGGCGGAAAAGGGCAATCATGCGATATGGACATAAAGAAGCCCAAGCAGAGCCAATCTACTTCGCCATCAGCACGCAGAGCCGACGAACCGCAACAATGGCGACTAAGAGAGGCTTCGATGGCCTTTTCGTGACTGGAAGCATTAACGCACGAACAGGGTTAATGCCTTTTACGCGGTTACGTGACGGGCATAAAACGACTGCGTGTAACGAACTGGGCAGCAGGTCAAGCATCTATGCGTTAGTTCCCTTGGTCTTATTCGGTGCAGGCCATAGCAACCCTCAAGCCAGCGGCCATCACTGCACAGTACACGGGCCCGCGTTAATTCTCTCAGCCTCAATCGGTGTGCGTCACAGCCGCCACTCCACAGGCCTGCGGCCGATGCTTCCCGTGCCGGCAAACGTGACGGCAGGCAGAGCGTGACGGCCCGCGCCGGATGAATCACATTCCGCGCACCGGCTGTGGAGCATCACACTGGGCCGCTGCAAACCGCAACACGCTAAGCCGAGGCCCGGCGGCGCTCACTACGCCCGAACGCCAGCAGCGACACCGCCCAACTCCGCCAGCCAGTGGTCCCCCGATACCAGAAACGGCGCTCCCCTGCACGGCGGTGCAGGTCTGCGGCCCGTACCGAGTTCAGGCTGGAAAATCCACGGGAAAGAACTCTCAGGGGACGGAGAACAACGACAAACGACTACTTACACTCGCGTGAACGCATACGTATGAATGTAGCGTAATGCGCTCCGCCCGTGAAACACGCGGGCAATCACAACACGGAAATAATTCACGGCAGCGGTGTGCGCTCATCATCAGCCTATTTCAGAACACTAGGTAAGCTCGAGAACATGGCATCCAAGGCGAAAAATGTCCGATCTTTTCCGAGACGCAAAGACCATCACGTCAAAACTGTCATGGGAACGCACAGCTGTACACCGGCGAGATTTTTTGCACTTTTTTTTGCATTTTCAGAAATCATAGGAATATAACCAACTTTAACGCTGAACCCTGTCCATACCGGGGTAAGACAAGAGAAAAAACAACATTTTCCTGGTGGCATAGAATTTGTTCTCAATAAATCCCGACATTGTTCCCGTCGTTCTATCAATTGTTCAGTCTCGACAATGTTGCCGTCAAAGCTATCAATAACAGGCCTTCAGTCACTGAATCATTTTTCATAGCCTTTGTTTCCCGTTAACTTCCGAAAAGCCTCAAAGTTTCAGCAGGCTGTCAGAACACAGGTGTTCTTACAAAACAGAAATAGAACCGGTGAACTGCTCTTGACACGCCAAGTATGTGCGTCACAGCCTCAACTGCATAGGGCCTTTCAAGAAGCATGAACCCGTGTGCATCTCACGTTTCCTGAGCCAGAGCTTGTTCAATGGCTTTCAGAAATGACGTTAAAATACGAAAAATTCACTGCGTAGTGAAGGATAATTTCAGCAGGCAAAGGGCGAAAAACGGTCGAAAAGAGGGATGAAACATGCTTATTTAGGCGCATGTTACAATACTAGCACTACCTTAGCACTGACTGACATGTGACTTCCCTGACTGAATTTTTCTTAATTCACCCGCCAAAAATATAAATACAAACATAAATATAAGTATAAATATAACTATAAATGAAGCAAAACGTTCCTGGCATCCATCGGACCGGCAAATACCATCTTTTCTGGCAGACATGCGGTTTAACCAAAGGAGCAACAAAGTCCGACGCAATAACGTGCAGTCATCACGGGTCCTCCGTCGACATCCCTGCCACGCCGGCTCAATCCAACCCAAAACGTTCCAAACACAGCCCAGGACGAAAACAAAACTACCGCGGGTATCTGACTATTTCTGGGCTTCGACGCCTCCGGCCACGGTAAACAATCAACGTATGGGCTCACTGCGATTCTACGGCATTCTGGCTATGTTCCACCTGGGTTTTCGTCATTTTGCAGCACGGCTTGGCCACGGCTTGGTTCAGCCTAAAGACACATTTTCTTCATAAAGAGACTGTAATGGTACACAAATTTGAACTGCATTTTACTTGCCTCGACGATTCCCACCATGCAACTTTATTTTTCGAATAGACGGGCCACACCCAGGTATTTTGGGCCTTGATTTCACCAGAGAAGTACCAACGAAGTCCAGCTCAACAGCTCGGTCATCTCTGAGGCAGATTTGGTGCGGAAATCGCCCGCATCTTCAGTGAACAAACTCAGTCGCCGGGGTCTCGTGACGGTCACGGGGTACGGTCGTCTCCAACGCCTCACATTCATAAGCGACACAAAAACTCCCCTCCCCATACACGAAACGATACCACGGCATTGTTATGTTATTACTCTTTCTGCTTCCTTTACTTATGATGCGTAGCCATATTCCCGCTCAATATGGCAGCTTAATCTACGAGGGCTGGACCGCCGACATAATAAACAGTCTGACCCCAGAGGCCGCCGAATGTGTAGCTCCGACTGGGCACACGACAGGCATCATATAAAAACAGTTCAAGCTCAAGCTGTTGACGCGGATCTAAAGCAGGCTCGAAAAACAGCGCAAAACAAGGACGCCCATAACGAAGAACGATTGGCGCCACTTGAAGCGAACGAAGCTGGCCTTGACTGAACAACGGCGCCAGATCTTCACAAGCCGGGCTCTGATCAGCCGCCGAGGCCGGTCCTCCCCCGCAGCCGTTCGGCCCGGCCACGCCGCTTCATCGGGCCCGCCGGCCGATCAATGGCGTCCAGAGTGCGGCCGTGCTGAACCGGACCCCGTCTGAACCCGACCCGCTCCGTCCGGCCGCGCTGAACCGGCCTTGGGCCCGGCTGGACGGCGCCGTTCGGTGGGACGGCGCGCCGCCCGGCCCGGCCGGCACACAATCAATTCCATTCAGATTCGCGCGGAACGCTGCCACATTTCAATGAAGCGAAGCGCCGGGATGAAGGATTAGTCGCGGCGACGCGTCCTGAAGCGCCGACGCCCGTGAAATACAGCCGAAATATTCAAATACGTCCGCCCATTTGGGGCATTACCATAGCCGTCAGGGCGAGATCACGCCGCCGACTACGCGTCATTATCGAATGGAAGGGTCTCCACGGCGCCCACGACTGTGCAGGACACGAAGCGGGGACTTCGGCCACGTGGATGGTTCCGCCGCTGCCTGAGGACTCGGCATGACGAAGAACGGGAATCACTGCGGTCCGCCGAGTCCGGGCCGCCGGCGGAGCGCGGGCGGGAGGCCTCTTCGGGAGGCGGGAACGGGGACCCAGCCCGCCGTGGCCGGCGATCACCACTTCCGGTGGGATCATCAGAGACAGGCGCCGCGACGCCTCCTCACCGGCTATCTGGCCGGCAGTCCGCCTGTCGAACTGACTAAATTACGCCGACCTCGGGGACGTGCCAATGGAACTAATTTCATTGCCGCCAAGTGGAGCACGGCTTTTGCATTACCGCTCTGTGAACGCCGGAAATCTGATGCAAGAGGTGGACGGTGTTCCGTGAAAAACGGCGCCGCCAGACGCGCGGCCGTTAAACCCGGACACTCGGGAACGTCCGGCACCCGAGATGGCTTGGCCCAAAACGAGGCCCTTCCCAGTTACATTTACCCATCTGTCAGAGACTGACTTTTCATTGCACTTTATGAACAACCGCATCTGACGCTACAGAAGAGCTAGGATCCCAAATTTCCCCCCAAATCAGCTTTCTGTCATCGCCTACAAACAGACCAAACCTTCTTCTGACACTTCTCGGTCACTTGGTCACAAAGCCAAAATTTGGCTTTCAGCAAACGGAGGACTGAGCTAGTTAGGTTCGCGCAGCGCATTAGTTTTTTTCAACACCCGAATCCTATCAAGGCATGCAGGATTCTTCCATCGTACAGATTTGGAAAGCTCAAAGGAATTAAAAGTCGTGGGAAGGAAAGATACGCCAGATGAATGGCCAGCAGCATGACAAATGAACAGTTTTTTTCTTAGAACCTCTTACGTAAAGCAGGTATTTCTCGTATGCATACGGTAACATCGGAATAAAAACAAGGTCATGCACAAGACAGAGGCATTTCCAAGCCCAGAGGTTTCGAATACTTCTAGATTCCTGAATCTTTGCTGGCATCAACATTACTTACGCCTACGTCGTTCCTCAAAGCCTCATTCCAGCAAAATTCGGCCCGCCACTGGCGGCGGCCAGGTATGACGGCACGCGTTCCTACGGCTCGGCACCGGACAGCGGCACGCTCTGCGAGGCTAACCAGGCGACTGGCGGGGTCACGACCGGCCAATGTCGGCCGCAGGCCGGCCGCCCGGCAATGCGGCGCCATCTCGCCAGGACTGTGACCCGGTCTCCGACTCTCGGGAAAACACCAGCCACCACCGACCTGCCGGAACGAGCTGGTGCTTCAATCGGCCAGCTCGGACGCCGACGAGCGGTGTACTACCGGAGGTCGTGCCCGGAGGCGTGCGTCGTGTCAGCGCGGACTCTGGGTGGCATATACCGTGTCCGTGGCGAACACGGGGCAGCGACCATCGCGCGAGCGGACACTTGACAGCGTTCGTGTCCGGTGCGGACAAAGTAGAACGCACATGTCAGTGGCCGACACGAACGTGGGTGCGGCGCCGCCGGGGCGGCGAGCGCCCATGTGAGCCACAGTGAGTCACGCCCACCCCGACACCGCTGCCCGAGAACTGACCCAAGCGTCACGTCACCGCCTCGCCGGCTCTCGGTCCCGTGAAGGCTGCGGAGTCTCTCGCCCTCACAAGGCAGGACAGCATCGGCTGAGTCTCGGAGCGTGGCGCGTCTGACAGCACACGTTCAGCACACATCCACGGCGAAGCCCCGCTCGGCGACGACGGTGCCACCGCATCAGCCGCCGCTCCCAGCCGCGGCCCGACGCGGTGTCTCCAGTTTCCAGGCGGCGCCGGACGAGACCGGACCTTTCAGCCCGAGCCGACGCCGCCACACGCTCGGCGGGGGTCTGCTGGCCTGGCACGGGAGGGGGCCGCGCGGCAGCCGGAGCTGGACAACGCGACCGCGACCAGCGTTCTGTGATTCTGATGTGCTGTTGCTAGATGACGGTATGCGGGACGAACCCAGGCGAGGCTCATATCAACGGTGGACACTCGAGCCAAAACAAGAATCAATGACATGGAATCTGAACAATCTTATCGTAGCCCCCGGCTATGCAGATTACAGGAATCGGTCGCACTCCAGTCCCATCAGATTGTGTTCGAGGGAGGCAAGGAATACAGTCGCAGAATACCCCGCGTGTCATGGCAACCTGTCCGACCAACAGACGGGCACACCACCTGCAGACTGCCCCCGGTGCACCCTGAGACTCCGAGCGGCCAGAACGAGTCCCGGCACCGCCAGACGACCGCCGGCGCTGCAAGGCGCCCGCAAGGCGGCACCACGGCGGCTCCTATATCAGCACGCCGACCGATAACGGCGGCTCCTATATCAGCACCCCACCGATAACGGCGGCTCCTGTCTCAGGACCACGACCGATAACGGCGGCTCCTGTCTCAGGACCGCGACCGATAACGGCGGCTCCTGTCTCAGAAGGTTCGCGACCGACAACGGTGGCTCCTATATCAGTACCTCGACCAATAACGGCGGCTCCTGTCTCAAGACCGCGACCGATAACGGCAGCTCCCATCTCAAGACCCCGACCAATATCGGCAGCTCCTATCCCCGGACCACAACCGATAACGGCGGCTCCTGTCTCAGGACTACGACCAATAACGGCTATTCCTATGTCGGGACCGCGACCAATAACGGCGGCTCCCATCTCAGGATCCCGACCGAAAACCGTTCGGTCCGGCGGCGCAGGATCGGCTCGGCCGCGCCGACCGGTACACCGTTCAGTAGGGTCTGAAATTTAAGGTGTTTTTGGCATTCTGACTACCAAGAACATTTATTCTAACTGTGAGTGCATAAAAGGGAAATCCAATCCTCACTTATATGCAGGTTTGTTTTCTTTTACTCGCTTGTTTATATTTTTTTCGTGTCAACAAAATCGGTTCCATTAATAGACATTCGTTGTCTGATATGCTTATGATGCATGCACAACAACAACAACCAATTACGTTGTTTTCACAGATACGGAGAGTATGATCAGCAGTTCGCATGAGCAACTGGCCACACCGAATTAATCGCCAAAGACATCTGTGATCAGTCCAGCACTGCCACGGGAACGCACGCACCGGCCCGACGCCGGGTGAGGCGGCGTTCGCCCGGCCGGTTACTCTTGTAATCGGCTCGCCGCCCCGGGTCGCGTCTGGACGGCCGGCCGGGTAGCCGTTGGTGCAGGTATCTCGGGATGGCCGGCCGGCGTAAGCGCTCTGCTCAACACTCCCGCCGCCCGCGCCGGGAAAATAAATCGCTTTCGCGAGGCTGCGGGGTACACAAGCCGGGCACACATCTGTCGCTGTCACGCGCTCGCCGGGCTAGCACTTGTTTACCGCTCTTTGCTGCCCGAGGTTCTCTGTTTTGCGCATTTGTGGCGTCATGGCATGACGGGAACAGAATACACTTGGGAACGGAGTCATCCGCATTGCCGGCGAATGACCCTGTTTGCCCATCTCTACCTACGCTTTCACAAAAAGCAAAGGGAGGAAGACTCGGATTAATGCCTACGTGGCATGCCGCGTACTTTTCACATTTAGCCGTCACTGTATCTGCGGGGGTAAACCTTTGAAATAAATGAAAGGCCATATACAACTCCTTTTCCAAACGTTGAAGTGAGGAATGACTTCGGTTCGGAACAGGTGGCAGCCATCAACGTACTCTTCATAAAACAGGCAGGATATACGTGCTGTAGATCTTGTGATCAGCTACTCGCCAAATTGACTAAAACGGAGCGTAGGGCAGTCGCCATGATTTATGAGCCGATGCCGCTGGACTTTCGGCGCCACCACCGTCATATGCCACCCAGGATTCCTAAGCGTAGCCTGATTTCGGCGCGAAATGAAATCATTCCTGATACACAGCACTGGTTTCCTTGGCCGGCTGCCTCATCATTCCAGGCCTGTCTGTCGGGCTTTTTGTTGTGGTCTAGACGCACATGAGCTCGATGAACGAAACGCCGGCAATTTTTTTATACCGGCGTCATGAGTTGGTGCTCTCCAATAGTATTCGGAATAAATGATGTTATCGATATGTCAGGATAAAGCAGGCCCAGGCCTACTAATCCAAACCATTTTCCTTTTAAACTTTTCCTCATAATCTTGCTCGACTTCATTGCTCCATCAATTCTATTTCATGCACAATCTACTTGTTCCCCTCATTTCTACTTCATGCACAATCTTTTGCGGCACCTCGAAACTGATTCCAAACACAGAACACCAGAACAATGTTGTTCTATTTGTCTTTTTCGTGCCCTTCTCACGTTCCTGCACGTTTAAGCCTAGTCCCGGTTTAACCCTAAACCGTCCAGTCGTTTCTCGGCAGAGGAGTGGCGGATCGGCACCCCCTGGGACCTCGAGAGCTACACATTCGATTTCATCGCAGCGAACGGTAATGGATTCGCCATGACGTAAACTACATTTTAGCAAAACGGTTTTATAATCTTCGCGGGATCGATACTAAGGGCTAAAAACATCGAAATGAGGAAAAGTCCTGGGTGTATTCTTACTCCGTTGTTTATGGACCGATCATGATGCAGCTGGCATGATTCGAGAGCTTGCGGATGGGTTTGTACCTCTCACTGGTCCAAACGTTTCAAAGTTTGAGAAAATTCTTAGACGTTCACGGGGTTTCGAAACTGAGATGATCATTTTCTCAACAAATGAGTTAACAAAAAAGTGGAAAACATTTTTTTTTGCATTATATTTGTCATGTTCCATTGAAAACGGACAAATCGTATTACAATGTTAGTGTAACGTTCGCACAGGCAGGGACCGGGGACATGAAAAGGGGGAACTGTCGTGGTCGCGTGTTCATCAGGCCAACTTACGACTTTTCATCTTAACTCTGTTCCGCGCTCCTGCCAGTTACGTACGATTTCGTACTGGGAGCGGCCGATTCTACTCCCTGCGAACTCGGAAAACTATTGGTACGATTCCCTACCAGAAAAATGGCGTTCATTGGCCTCGAGCGAGACCCACGTTTCTAAAGAAGAAATGTAGCTTCGAATACCCAAAAAAAATCTGGATAAAGATGTCTACAACACACATTAGTTTGTTTTATTCGCACATTCATAAATTCTTAGCAATAGGAAAACACATACTGTCCTTTTACGCGCCCCTGGACTCGCCAATGATTAACATTTTTTTTACAAATACCTTAGAGTGTGCAGGCTACAAATATTTCAATCATCTGAACCGTCAGTGACATCAAAAAGGACATCAAAACATACATGACCACGTCGAAGCGCGCGATCACCAGAACGTGCGATATTCCTCAAAAATGCCTCACAAAAAGTGCTCTGTAACCGCCTCCGCAGGGGTTGCAATTACAAGTGAAAAATTTATCTAGGTTAAGTCACCAAATTTCGTGAAGCATCTCCCAAAAGCCCGGAGATCGCAAGAAAAAAAAACAGAGGAAGGGGGGCAGAATCTGCTTCCAGCATGGGATAGGGTTAACTTAGAACCACATGGAATGACCTTAAGTGCATTTCATATTGTTTGAAAGCGTTTCCAATCATCTGAATTGACTTCATTTTTAGCATTCCAGCTTATGGCTGCCGCGATAAAGGGTACTCACCCTGATGTTTAAGGTCACAGTTCTGTGACCCGACCCGATATCAACATGGAAACTTAGTGCACTAGTCGAGGGTTCTCTTCTAGCTCATGTATATTTTGGAAAATTAACGCCAAACTATTAATATACACGGAACCTTTGACTTCTGACCTTGGTTTTACCCAATGAATTGACCTGAGATTAATACCATCATGTTTGTGTGCATGCCCAATTGCTTACCTATACATCTAAATCAAGTTTTAAGTTCTATCTTAAAAACCCTTTTTCCGGCAGCCTTTTTTATCTTCTACACGGCCAGAACGAGTCTGAGGTAGTCTGGTTCCGCCATGAGCGCAACAAAATTAAGAAATTTTGGCACTGCTCGCTAAGAATATAGGAAGCGTGACTAAGTTTCCTGAAGCTACGTCGCAAACCCCGGAACTGGCAAGCAAAAAACCTGAGGGGGGTTCAGCACTCCCTTGCCGGAAGCCGGGTTAAAGTGGACAACACCTTCAAATATTCTGCATTTTTGTGCTGGTTTTTAATAACGGTGTTTTTATCACGCAGTGGACAAGATTCAGTATCAATAGTGATGTGCAACGTTTTGGTACTAAGTCTCGCCGTTGTTAACCATTGTGGTCTGTGGCTAATGTCACTGATTTTCAGCCACCCGAAAACATAAATATGAGTGAATTTTGTGTGAAATGATCTTGTAGAGATGTTTTCCGACTTTCTCTGTCTCTCAGGGTTCAAAATCACCATTTCAACCGGGAAACGGTGTACTTTCACGTTCTCGCCCAGCTGAGAATGGCTGTTTTCTGTTACTTATGTATATGCGTGTATATTACTTATATATCTACTTCAGGAAACACAATGAATAGTTATCGCAGAATGTGCATCTACATTTCGGTGTTTCAGGTATGACATGTATATTATCTTTATCTGTTTCCCAAATTCATCTCCAAAAGGGGTGGTATGTGCAATCATGGTGCGTACGACCTTTTCCGTGAGCATACGGTGCATTGCAATTTCTGAAGTTACGGAAGATGTCAAGCTCTACAGTCATGATTCCGCAGCAGGTGATGTTTTCTTATGGTGATTTCGTTAAATTCCGTTCATTAGAATGATACTTCGGTGGGATAGACAAGGACGTAGGCTGAAGGCATGCTAAATGTGCGTCTTGGAAAACGCAATGGACTTCACTTCAAGGTCCAGAACTGACTTGTTGCTTTAGCCTCAGAGTTGAGCGTCGCTTTCATAATATGCTGACAATAGCTAGCAAAACTATACAAATAAGTACGGGCACATTTTCATTTTTAGGTTTCCTTTCTAATAAATATCCCTTTGGGGCATCCATGCCAAATACATCTGCACAGGCGCGTACATCTGCAGAGTTTCAATTTAAACATGCAACATCGTACCAATGTTTCACAAAACTCATAATGATATCATCCTAGATTGTGGGTAGGTATGGGTCTGGTTTGGTGGACGGTGCCAAGTAGGAACTTAGCAGCTCTGCGTGCTGCACTATTTAGCAAATCAAAACCAGTTTTCATCCATGAGTAAATCTGGAATACTGAAAGGGATAATTTGTCTGTCTAAATAATGGTCATTAAAACCTTTTGTTATGTTCAACAACTGGGAGATAATGTCTCCTAGGCATAAGTTAACGCACATTTCTATGGTACAAGTATGAAATGTTTGTAGTATTACCACATGATGTTCATATATTTTGAATTTTTCCTGCACTTTTGGTCACTTCATTTTCGGTACCATGAAGACAAACCTAATTTCTGACCCTGCCGCTCAGATTAACAGCGGGTGAAAACATTCATTCATAAGGCAGACTGGACGCCTGACCGAGACTAAAGCAGACTGGGTGCAGCTCAGATGCAGGCTGAAAAGACTGGGCGCAGCTCAGATGCAGGCTGAGAAGACTGGGTGCAGCTCAGATGCAGGCTGGGGAGACTGGGTGCAGCTCAGAAGCACGCTGGGAGAGGCAGCCACCTCGACGTGGCGCAGAGCGCAGGAAGCAGCCAAGACCCCAGCAGCTGCCGTCGGATTTGCATTTCAGCCCGCAGAAAACACGTTTACTTTCCGAGGCTTCTGCTGTTTTCGACAGACGAAGAAAACTCAATAAAGAAGAATGAAGGCTATTAGGACGGTGAAGGCATCAAGCGCGGTTTCGGCATGGAGAAGAAAAACAGAAAAGAAGAAAGACAACTGTACCAACCTCAGTTTAAAGAGCCACAAATACATTCAAGCATACAAAAACCAGTCGCCAAAACCACGTTCCGCAACAGCCAAACTAACAGACATATGTAGCAAACTCCTTTCAGAGATGGAATGGCTGATAGCGTCTAAAACAGTGAAATGGACAGCACTTGCAGCTGCTCTCTTCCGTAAATTTTGACGCCACGTGGAAAATGATACCTCTGGGCTTCTTGACTCTTGGCCAATTGCTCTTGGTCGTATTCCTGGTGGCGCTTAAATGAAATAAAATTGGTGCTCCATCTCTGGTAAACTGATCATATGAGACCCACTGCAATCTTGGAAGATGCTGCGTAGAGAAGATGCGATGTGATCTGCACGAAACAATTGCGCTAACTCATCCAACATTACCATCTCCATCATTATCATTACCACACCACCACCTTCATCACAACTTCCGTTATCTCCGACCGGTGACGCTACTGTCTTCCCTGTCACAGGAGCACGTCCAGTATTCAGCACCAAAGACAGAGCCGTGGCGATAAACTCCTAAAAAGCTCCACCTCCGACATGTCACCACGTCGCACCAGTTCAAGGTGTACCATCCCCTTCCCATGTTCCACACTTCCTCCACCCCGACCGATTCTTTCTATCCACACCCGCCCAGGGGACTTTTTCTCATAGAAACACCACCCCTGGATGTCACATGCAAACGCCCCGTCCCGAAACGTCAGACCTGCCCGAACAGAGGTCTCCTGTACAACGCCACCCGTCCCTCGAAAGCTCAGTTCCGACCCGAGCTCCGACAGCGGTCACATCCTCTCTCCTGGTCGCCGGAGGCAGCTCTGCCCTGCAGCGTCGCCGGGCGAGAGGCGCGGCCGGCCGGCTCAGTGAGCAGGCAGCTCCGACCGGAGCCGGCGGCGTCACCACCGACCGAGAGCCGCCGCTGACGACGACGCCGCGCCGGTTCAGCGCTTCTTACTCCTGCCATCAGCAGGACCGTCCGGGGACTCCTGAGGCCGACACGCTGGCAGCAACGCTCGAGTCATCGAATCACCGCGACCGAGTTCAGCGCGCCTCGCGAATAACTGCTGACTGCTGAGGCCGACACGCTGGCAGCAACGCTCGAGTCAACGAATCGCCGCGACCGAGCTGAGTTCGCCTCGCGAATAAATCACCAGCAGTCAAAGCGTCGTCAGCAGGCCAGATTGCAATCTGAGACACTGGTCACTCGACCGCGCCGAGCGGCGGCAGGGTCGATCGCAGACGACAACTCGTTCAGCAACGCCGGAGCGCGGTCCGAAGGCGTGCCGCCGTGCCACCGCACGGTGTCGCGACGCCATAACCCCCAGCAACGGTGCTGTCACGCCCAACATGGCCTCGGTTACGGCCGTGGTCTTCGTAATTCGCCCAACGAGTCTACGCAGACGCAATTCGCCAGCTCCGAATGCGCCGTCAGCCAGGAGCGGGCGAGGGGCGCGTCGCGCCGCAGTGTAATCGGCCGGTATCTGTGCCATCCCGGCGCCGGACACGCACCGACGATAGCGCCCGGGGGCCGCGGAGGTATGCCGCCCCCGCGCCGCCGCCGCCGCCGCCGCCGGCCGCTATCTGCCGCTCCTGGGCTGCCGCCGCCGCCGCCGCCGCCGCCGCCGGCCACGACAGCCGCCGAGATACGGCGCCGAGCCGGCCCGGTACAGCCACCGCCGGCCACCCGACGGGCGCCATGCGCCGGGCCGGTACACGCGGACGATACATCCACCGCCGGCCGCAGCTCACGAGCAGCGCAGGCGAACGGTCCGCGGTCGGAGAGCGCGAGGAGTTCTGGAGGGCCGAGTCATAAATTCGCACAACTCGAGTGGAATATTCAGGCTAACTGCCGTCGCCACGGGGTGAGCCAGAAGTACGAATGGAACATTTAAAGCGTGAAACATTCTGGTTCGGAGTCTGAGACAAATTGGCAGTACAACGCATAAAACATGACTGTACATCGCAGACGCTGCAACAAAGTGCACCAAGGTAAAGGATGTTACAGGAGTCGATATTGCTATCGACTGCCAGGCACGGGCTTTCAATAGCCCCAAGATGGCGATAAAGTACTCTCCAACTGCTAAGGAACCCATTTTCCTTTGACACTGATGCCATTTCCAGCAGACGCCAAAGCACTTACGGCGTATCTATTGAAGCATGCAGACAAGCATGCTTCAATAGATATTCTATTGAATATCTATTGAATTCTATCAATTCTATCAATTGATATTCTATTCTATTCAAGCATGCAGGGCTGACACAGTACTGAAAACGCTCGTCGGTTTCCCATGCGCTACCCATGGACATCCATTGACGCATAACTGCACCTGTCGTTGCACATGGCCATGAAAATACTTTTTTCCGACAAGGAGCTACAACCAACGTACGAAGCAAGACAGATCTCCTGTGCTACCTTAACTATCCATGCAGTACTGGCAGTATGCATTTTTCTCCTCACCGGCTAAAATTTTGCAACGACAAGGTCGACTTCGAAATTCCCTTCAAATGTAGAACGTGCAATGAGATATGGCCAAGTAAGCTTACAAACCAGATCAACGGCTTCCCAGAATACCGAGACGATAGTCACTTATGGAAGCATTAGGGTAGCGTCGCCGACGGTATTGCAAATGATCCCCCATAACAGACGACATCCATTACATGTGGACACATAAATCTATATTCATTACAGATCGCACTTGAAGCCATTATGGTTTCAAGTCTCAATCATGCACGACGCCTGTTACTAAGCGCTCTGCGAGGCCTCACAGAATGGGTGGAGTTTTACATTTGTTTGTGGGTGTCAGGGCACTCCAAAACTTCAGGCCGGCACCCAAAAATGTTGCTAGATTAACAAATACCCGAAATTTTACCTCATCTGTTTTGGCTGAAACTGTAAAATCGCGAATGGTGATCCACCGTAACTGTTCAATGTTTCACTCCCGCTTCACATCCGCTGCTACTTTTTCTCCCATGCAAAAATAACGCCGTTACCAAGATTCGTTTAAATGGCGCTTCGGCGTTACTGCGAGGTACGAGAATCCCCAACATCTGGCTAAATCTCCAACGCATTGTGTTCATCATACATCCAGCATCCCCACCCCACCCCAAAGAGGCTGATGTGACGTTCGTTCCTTTGCATTCCCCTCGCACAGAACGGCCTCCTGTCCAGCAGGACAATAAACGTGACCATCCCGGCGGCCGCCGCAGGCCTCTCGATCCAATGCCCTCCGGTGCGCATCACGACGTGTTCTAACTCCGCCATCAGCGGCTCTGGCCGGGGGCCGGCCGGACCGGAACCGAGCGGTGGGTCTGGAGGGACCGGGCCGGGGCGGTGGGTCTGACGAGACCAGGACGGAGTGCCGGGTCTGGAGGAACCGGGCCGGGGTGGCAGGTCTGGAGGCACCGGGCCGGGGCAGTGGGTCGGCAGAGAGGGACGGGGTGGTGGGTCTGGAGGGACCGGGCCGGGCTGTGGGTCTGGAGGGACCGGGCCGAGGCTGTGGGTCTGGAGGGACCGGGCCGGGGCAGCGGGTCTGGAGGGACCGGGCCGGGGCAGTGGGTCGGCAGAGAGGGACGGGGTGGTGGGTCTGGAGGGACCGGGCCAGGGCAGTGGGTCGGCAGAGAGGGCCGGGGTGGTGGGTCTGGAGGGACCGGGCCGGGCTGGTGGGTCTGGAGGGACCGGGCCGGGGCGGCGGGTCTGGAGGGACCGGGCCGGGGCGGCGGGTCTGGAGGGACCGGGCCAGGGCGGTGGGTCGGCAGAGAGGGACGGGGTGGTGGGTCCAGTCGGCGCCGTGTCAGCGGGTCACGGGTCACCTGACGCCGCTGCTCTGGCCCATGTCTGGCAAGGTCGGCCCGGCGTTACAAGTTCGGCAGCCTAAGCGGTCTGCACGTGCTGAGGCCGTGCAGCGGCCCGTCCGGAACGGACACTGCATGGACGGCCAGGTGGTGAAGCCTTCCGCTTCTGCCGTGGAGGCCCCAGTATCGCACGAGGCAGCGGACTTCCCCCCCCCCCTCCCCCGAGCTCCTGCACAGACGGCGTGTCACGGTCAGGTCATGGGCCGGACCACAGCAGAGCCAGCTGATTCCCGCGCTATCTTCACAGCGCCCGCACGAATTCCTGCCGTGAAATCCACAGGGCAAAGTCCGCGGAACCAGAGACTGGCTGGCGGCAGACGGCCGTCGTCGCCGGAGGGGACCGCGGCCGGGCTGGGACCGCCGCCGAAAACGGAGCCGGGTCTCAGGTCGCCTGCTGGCGCCCGCAGACGCAGGGAAACGCGACGATTATCCCGTCGAAATCCTCGTGTGCGTGTCAGGATGACTGGCAACGTTCACGAAATACAATTCCGGTACGGGGAAGAACACAGACCCGACGCTTTAGCTTTTATGCGGTCCTCCAATTTCGCGACCCTTTCGAGGAATTGCCGAAATCAAGATCTCACAGCGACCAGCACCGCAACAAGTTTGCCCATTACGACGCACCCAACAATGCCTCCCGCTGTTCTCGCTTTATTCAACGGGACCACGAACGTTCCACTCTGACTCTATTGTTAATTACACTACCCAACGCCTCCGGTGACGACAACCAAACCACACGTAACTTGAAGATACTTTCCACGAAATGTCTGCCACCTTATCAACAGCACTCAGGTATAGGGACCCTAAAGAGATCAACCACGCAAGTGCGATTCAAGATAGTCGACATGCGCGGAGCAGGGGCAGTTTCAGACAGCACTCAGACAGCAATCCGGCAGGCAACCACCGGTGTAGGTCGTTGGGGCACGCGGCGGCAGTTGCACCAATGGCCCGCGACCCTGGCCCGCGACCCGCCGCCACAGTCACGGATACGTGCTCTGCTGCGAGGCAGACACGCTGTCACCGCGCGGCCCGACGTCACAGCTCCGCCCAGAGCACCTGCGCGGCCGCTCAGCTGCATACCATCTGGCCACACGGCGACGGTGACGGCCAGAAAAACCACGCGTGCAGGGCGG
Organism: Capitulum mitella; assembly: GCA_030062745.1. Lineage (NCBI taxonomy): Eukaryota > Metazoa > Arthropoda > Thecostraca > Pollicipedomorpha > Pollicipedidae > Capitulum > Capitulum mitella. The sequence goes on from CP099842.1 coordinate 8,156,102, forward strand.
CGCGGCCGGCCGCGGGCTGCCGGGGCGTCCTCAGAGACCGCTCTCTCCGGCTCCCGCGGCCGCCAGCGGCGAACTACGGCCGTTCCCGGGATTCGGGCGCCGGCCAGGGGAAGCCCGGCCGATCTGAGCGGGGCACGCTGCCGACCCGTGCTGGAAATCCCCGGCCGCCGCAGAGACGTGCCGCGGCCGGCCGGCGCATTACAGCCGGGCCGGCCTTCCCGACGGCCGAGCCGGACCCGCCGCCGGCGCCGCGCCACGTGCACGCCCCGGCACCCGGTGCACGTGGTCACTGACACCAGACAGGGTGCTGCCCACAGCGGCGGGCGCGGGACGTTCCGTTCGGCGGGGCGGGCCAGACACGGAGGGGGGCCGGGCCGGGCCGGGCCGGGCCGGGCGGCGGGCGCCGCTCGCCCGGCTCAGTCAGGGCTCGGTGCCGCCGCTCCGCAGCGGGCTGCCGTGAACAGCAGGCCGCGCCCCGTCCGGCGGCCGGCTGGCAGGAAGCGGCGCCGGAAGACCGCCGATACCGCTGCCCCGCTGATGCCGCCGCTCGGCCGACCCGGACCACGACGGCCGCGGAGGCGACGCGGCCTGCCACCTCGGCCGGGGGACAGTCGTTATCAATGGCGGCGGCCGTTCACAACGGCCACTCGGGATACGGCCTCTGAGATCCGACTCCAGATATGGCCCAGATCTTGAAGCTTAAAACAGCTTGAAACTTAAGACATGAGAACACCGTCGGACGCTTCCCGTAACGGGGTATGTCGGCTTTTTTTTTTCTCGCTGTAAATACTAAAAAAACTGAAGGATGTTATGGGATCTTATGCTAGCTGCTACGACTCATCACATTTGTTCCCTTTTGCGACGGAAACAAAAATTCCCAACATACCATAACACTGGAATAGCTCTGAAAGTCCTGCTAGTATGATGTAGCCTTCAAAGCTATTGAATTAAAAAATGTAACGGATTATACAGATACTTTACGGGGTGCCAATAAATCAATTCACTGTTGTAAAAACAGCTGGTAGAATAATTTCTGGGCGATACTGGATTTCAGTTGGCCGTGCACCGCAGACGGCAAGGGCCGTGACATACGCGTCCGGCAATGCGGGGATCGAGCCAGGAGACAACGGGGGAGACAACGAGGGAAATAACCGGAGAGACAACGGCGGAGACGGTAGGGGAGACAAGGGAGAAAGACAACAGAGGAGATAGCGGGCCAGACAACGGGGGTGACAGCAGGCCGGACAACAGGGAGACAGCGAGCCGGACAACGGGACAGTTAGTGGGCCGGACAACGGAAAAAACAGCGGGCCAGACGACACAACACGTGCCGCGGAGCGGCCACGTCTCGGCGCGCCGCGGACACGCGCCAGACCGACAGCTGACACGGCTCAGCAGAGCAGCCGGCGCCGGCGGCCCGGTCAGGTCGCCGCCTGATCTCCGTCACACGGACCGGGCCGGCGTGCTGAGAACGCCGCACGTCAGCCGCGCTCCCTGGTGACAATGCATCGATTCTAACTTTCGTCCAGGACGGGAACGGGAATCCGTTCAATCACAAGGACAATTACGTTGCGAGCAAACGTTCTGGCAATGCGACCCCTCTCTCAGAAATGAATGGGCACTCTTCAGTTAGTGCACCTACCTCAGCCGTTGGTGTCGGTCGGGGACGGGCTACGCACGATACCCGTCAATGGCCAAGTAAAAGTGACGTCAAGGAAAATCAAGTCCGTCCGCACAAGACTCCGAACTGGGCATCTAAATTTAAGAACATCACATTCGCAAATCTTCTGTACGCATATCTAGTTTCACATTTGCTTTTATCACGTCACTTTCATGTGCATGAATCGCTAGCGCTGGGACCCTTGGGATCCCATACATTATGCGTCGCCATCTTTCACAGGCATGATAACTACCGAAGCCCAAGGAAACCTCTTAAATTACTGACCTTCTGCGATTCTTTACATTCCACACACGCAAGCTAGAAACATCCACTAATATGGCTGTTCGTAGAGAAATTCATGACCACAGAGAAATGCCATTGCTAAGACCATACGCACATTAAGGAATGATTCCCGAATTTCCCCAAAATCCAAACGGCACGTGTACGAGAGCACAGGGAACCGAGAGTCCATCTGGCGTACACTGCTGTGCAAAAACTAAGAGCAAAAGCTTACATGCCGCAATATCCCGAAAAATGTAAATAACACGACTGAAAGACGAAGTTTGTATTGCAAAGGCCGGTGAAGAAGCTGAATGGTTCTTTTGATCGGAAGCAGATGTTTATGCCAACCGTCCAAACATTTTCGGGCTGGGAGTGAAGAGATATCTGAACTCAAACCACTGCCAAGACAAAATAAACACCACTAGGTGTTCACTGGGCTCCGTTCGATCTCGGCATGTGTATCAAGAAGTGATGAGAGAGGTGTTGCTATCTCTGCGGTATCTTGGAGAGGACAGTTTCGCCTACTGTGAGTGGTATGAAAACTGCAATAGTTTTCCGTTCTGTGTGGCATACACAAAAATGCATTGCATTCAAACTAGAAAGCTCCTGGAATAGTTTCGTAACTGCGAGTGCATACGAAGATGAATATTCATGAAGACGGCTTAGCGGCAACCTCTAATACCGCGTCACGAACAATCATAACGTTTTTAAACGACATCTCTCATGCCTGGGCATGACAAAACAGTGTCACACGACGACGCGACATAAACAGGATAGCTGTCTAAATTCATGTCTTGTATGCCTAAAATACTACAGAACTGCAACGACTGCCTTAACAGCTACGCGACACACAAAAGCAAACCCACCACGGTTACTTATTACACGAAGATTGAATTCCCTAAGTTATGACGCAGCACAATCTTTCGCGCCACTGCAAGTCAAAGCCAATGAAACAAACGAATTCTGCACAGGGGATTTGACTTCGAAAAGAGATTACCGTCTTCTTCGGAGAAGGCAGTAATTGTCCTGCGTGACAGTCCACGTCTACGAACGGTTCTTCTACCGCAGAGACTGAACAATATCAACAGACGCGAGATGTTGAGTGAAACAGGAGCGACGATGCCCAAGGATTCCGAAGACCGATAATTGTCGAAGTCATTTTGAGCTACTGTGCACTCGATATTAAAGGCATTCAAAACCTCTGAATGCTTCTTATAAGTCGGCAGAGCAAGTCTTCACGCTACAATGGTGAACACCCACTCCCCCCGTTCCAACTGCAGCCATGAAAAGGCAGCAACAGCAGCTTTAGCAGTCTCCCTTCCCAGCATCCCGTCTTAAACGCAGCCACCTCCGCCTGTCGCGGGCGCTCACCTCGTCCCACTTGATGAACTTCTCACCCTCCTGCATACATTGAGGCACGACGACCGGCTTCAGCTGCACCACGTGCACGGCCGGCCGGTAGCCGGCCATGGCGGCGGCTGGTGCGGTTGGCGCGGCTGTGGCGGCGGGTGCGGCGCGGCGGCGGCGGGCTCCTGCCTCGACCACCGTCCGCCGGCGACTGGCGGCCACGCCGCCGACCGAGGGGTCGCGCCGCCGGCGGCCCTGCAGCCGACACCAACGGGTCACCGCGGCCGGCAGCGGCCCACACGCCCGCCGGCACACCGCAGCCGGGTCACACTTGTGTCTGTACTTGTGAGCTTCATTTAACGATAGCCTTCCATGCAGATGGATTTTCAGGCTACCTCGTCATACGTGTCACAGGAACAAAGAGGATACAACAGTAAAGACAATAAAAGTGAAAACACAGTCACACAAGTTATTCAAACACGATCTAAAAGCAGTTACCAAAAACATGATCCAAAAGCAGTCACGGAAAGCACTAAAGGCAGTTTCTTAAGACATGATCTAGTATATATGTTCGCGGTGTCGAGCTTGCGCAGGGCTGACTTAAACCTTCCTCCCAATGAACATTGTGAAAATGCTGGTGGGAGAGCGTCCCTAACACCGACAGCTTTGTATGGAAACGCTTTCTTGATACATTCCAGGTTACAGCGGACCAGGTCAAGGCAGGTCATGTTAGGTCAGGTCGGTTCAGGCCCCTTCACGTCAAACCTGGCCAAAGTTACGTAAACTCGGGTAAACGGTCGCTTCGGCGCCGGCTCTACGCATTATGGGTTTACCATATGACCGCCCCTCCCCTCCACAAATTCCCATACCGACAGTTCACATCGGGATACCGTGGCCTGGTCAGGCCATGTCAGCTCGGGTTATCTGGATCGTCTCATTCATTGTGAAACGACGAACCATATTTCGTTTTGTGGTTACCTGTACGTTGTAAACTTCCGCGGGAAACAAAGACAATCAGATCGGACCATATGAACGCAGCGGATCCGGATGGCAAATTCTGCAGCCGGACTCAGCGTTGGATCTTGCCCGCCATCTTCGGTGGCGCCAACTGTTGTTGGGTGTCAGGCATTAAGATGAATGGGCGCTGAGTCTTTGGAATATTACATCCAGTTTACTATCATTGCATCCTTTGGACACTGCTGTGTCGTGTAACAGTGTTTTCCAAAGAAGCGCTCTTTACTTCTTACGGGATATTTCTATTTAAGCTTGGAACATTCCGGGGATTATGGATTTCTATCCTCCTAAATCAAACCCTGACTAGACTAACCTAGCACTAAAACGGTGCACCTTTTTGGTGCTAAGTTACATTCACAGGTGTAACTAAAAAAATATAATTTGGTAAATGGCAAGAGTACGTTTTACACCACAATCACGGAGACCAGTATTTTCAATTACAAATAAGGCATACAAAATAGCACCATACTATTGCAGACAAACAGTTCAGGCAAGGTTGCTACAAGCAACTAACGAGGAAGGAAAAGAAGAAGCTTGAGTGTTTACAGTCTACAATGAAACCATGTGTCACATTCATTTGTGCCCATACAAAACTTTAAGCCAAATGTAATCTAAAAACACAAAATAACAAGGCAGACTTTCCTTTCATTTTTTAATCACAAAAACAGATGAAATTGCTAATCCAGGTAATTTTAATTATCCTTGCATTTTCTTGCCAGAGCCAGTATTAAATACCTCATGAAAATATTTAAGGAATGTGAAATGTTTGTTTTGGATTTCAAGGAACATGCCATTTCTGGAAACACTGCATACCCTGGATACTTTCTTCATAGCTGCTACAAGGAATCAGTTGCACATGGCTAAGGGCATGAGAGAAGACAGGGCAAAAGAATTAAACATCTCAGATGGCATTCCCTCCAAGTATAAGTCAGCCATGCCCAACACACATCACTAATGACTACAGAAACCTTTGATGAAATTAACATCAGAGATCTAGATCCCAATAACCATCAGTCATCATAAGTGTTTTGAAGTAAACATCAAGCCAAAATGTAGTCATTCCGCCCCTCCAGGTTTTCAGACATAACCTTCAGATGACAAAACTTCCACCCCACTTTTTGTCACAAAGCAGTTGCCCAGATCACCATAGACCAGGTCCTATGAAGCCATTGGCTGAATCAAAAGTAAAGTTTTCAAGGCATTGTTTCTTGTCACTTAGGTAAAAGGTGATTTTTGATGATGCAAGTGATGGCCATCTGCTAGCTTTCAAGTGCCTAACCTCTCTTCTGAGATGCATAAATACTCTAAAAATGAAAGTATTGAAGACAAGGAGAAACTAATGCTATTTCTTGCCTTCTTGTAGAATACTCACCAGCAGAACATCAAAGTCAAACATTGCATCATGAGCTGAATTGCCCTTATGACCTTCAAAGTTGATCTCAATTTCATTTTAGGAAAAACATTATTAGCTGTAGCTAAACTAGTTCACTTGGTACTACACACCAACCATTATTGTGACAAGTATTGACCTGTTTATATACTTCTAAAGCAGCTGGCAGGTAGTTGCAAAATTTTGGGCTCTGATTTGACCTTAATGATGATGTCATTGGTAACCACCCAGATGAAGCACAGGGGACATCCAGGGCCTTGGGATGTTGGGTTACCAACCAGCACTTCAATCCCAAATCAGACTAAAAAAATGTTCCCACTAACTGAAATGAGGCAACAGAACCCTAGAAAATGACAGGAAGGTGATGTGACAATAACCTGCTTAACTATACCTTCATGTGTGCTTCTGGGGCAACCATCCCAAAATGGCAAAAATCTTGGTGGTGGCTTATATGTAAAGGAAATGAGCATTTCTCTCCAGTTTACAGGGAAAGTATAAATACATGTATGCATGTATGCTTAATATCATATATACAAATATCTAAGCAAAAACATACATCTTTATATCATAAAAATATGAAATAAAAGCAATTTTCTCAACAAATGCATTGTAATCATACACCACAAACACAAAATGATAATATATGCAGACTATGCTGCAAAAATATAAATAGCATAATCTCAGAATACCAGAAGCACAGCACACAAAGCTCTCCACATTCAAAACACAGTGCAGTGAGCACAGACATGCAAATGTAAACATCATCACAAACACCATGAAGAAAATAAGCTGACATGGCTTTTGAGTATGGCCTATTGCCATCAACATTTGGACAATTCTGAGCCTTAAGTGCCCTGCATTTCAACAGACTTAATTTCTGTACATCCTGAAAAACAATCAGTGCTACTTGCTTATATCAGCAGGGTGCTCAAGATGTATGAAATTACTACTGGGCTCAGCTTTTGCTGCCAGCTTATAACTTTAACAACAATTCCTAAACCAGCACCTATCAATGGACCAATGCTGTTGCTGCCCATGCATAATGAAATTCCAAATGACACTGGTAGGCAAACCATGTATTTCTGAAACATTGCATATTAAAAACTTACGCGCTTCTCCCTTCTCCGAGGACTCCCGATCTCCGGTGCGATACCCGCACACTAGAAGCAACAGAGTGCTGGCGTAGTGGTCATTTGTTGATACTTGTATTCTCCTCCACAGTGACGACCAAACACCGCTCAGTGAACATTAATCAATCAAATCAGGCCATGGCTTCGGCTAGTCACGACAATGCGCACAACACGTGCATGCAAACCCCTCAAGAGCCATCAATCCACGCCGCTGCCCACTCCCCACCCCTAACAACAAAACACTGCCGGATAGAGATGTGTTAGGAGTTACCTATAGTATTCATGATATTTTTACTCACTCTCATTATTTGCATGAACTCCTACGTAATAGCCTAGAAGTGAAAACTTAAAATCAGTCAAATATAAAATGAGGTCGCACGTAGATTGATTTAATATCGCACGAGCGAATAAGTTCTTTAAGAAAAAATACCGAATGGGTGACATTGAAATAGGACAAAGGGAAAATGTGCTTGCACTTGAGGAGTTTTATAAATGGCAGAAAAATGATCAAAATGCCTGGTGAATAAACGGCTAGCTATTTCAGACCTTAATCACATATTCAAAAAGCTTTACACCAGCTTTAAGGTCTGTACAAACGTTTCAAGAACAATTGCTTCGGAATAAAAGAATCAAAGTACTTTCTAAGGCATTTACAACGCAAATGCTTCAAACAGATCCAGTAACATCGGCGGCATATCTGATTTTGAATCTTTGTTGCGCATAGTTCCAAGGAAAGTTCAGTGACTGGCTTATCGCAGTGTTTTATCGTTGTTTGAGGGATAGGCTGAGGACTTAAACATCATGGTGGAGCAAAAAATGCCTGACTGCCAAATGTAAGTATTATTGCACCAAGTCTTGGAATGGAAGACTTGTGGTTTGTCCGTTTGTTTGTTGTGGGTTAGGACACAGCCTCTTGGGTTCAGGTGCCCGGTCCTCCTTGTCAGCTTAGTGGACAGAGGTCGGACTCATAATTTCAGGGTGGTGGGTTCAAATCTCGACGCTAACTCTGCCCATTTACTCTAGCTCTCGTTTGGTGACTTTTGTGGTGTGGATTTGACACCATATGCTTGAGCCAAAGTGGCTGTGTTCCCTAACCCAAACCAACCAACCAACCAGGCTCAAGCACCTGTGTCTTGAGTCAAATCTTGTGTCTTATTAGGTGTCAGTTAGTCATTTGTGTGACTGTGGTCACTTCCATTTTAGATTCTCTTGATAGGGTTAAAACCCTTGATGTATTTGTCATTATATAGGCTTTCCTGAGGCAAAGAAGCAACATAGGGGATAGCTGGAATTTATATGTTTCTGCAGGCACACAGTGGTAGAGGTGCCCAAACAAAAGCTATTGTCATTGCAGAGTTAGTTTCATGTCCACTCTGCCCATTTAAACTCATAGTTTCAATATTAAATTATGGTAGTACATGATAATGGGTGTGACATCTGCAGGCTTAGAAGTACAGATGCCTCCACCCACAGTTGGAAATTTGGCTTTTGTTCATTGTGTCAGAGTGTAATTTTTCTTTTTGAACACACAATTTTGCAAAGAATCATACTGTTTTAAGTTAGCATTCTTGACACAAGTCAGTTGTGACATCACACCTGCTTCTTACTGAATGGAGACATCATTTGCTTCTATTTAGAAATTTTCCAACATGGTTATAATATGGGCTTTTGACAGAGGACCAGACTTTTGGAGCATAGAATGCTTTAGAAGCACAATTTTTGGTGTTCTTCAACACCAAAAATAACTCAACACAGACATGAATTAAAAGTTTTGCAAACATTTGTCATTAGGAAAGGACCCAGGGTTTTGCAGGAGACATGCAGGTGGGTGCAAACATGGTAGTTCCCTTAACTGGAAGTTCTTCTTAGGACCAAGTGGTGTGGCTGGAAGTAAGACACATGTCTCCTTAGGCTTTCCCCAGCATCTGCAGCCACAGCATATTGACCTGTTGCTGGAACAGTATGGGCAAAAATGCTCACTCAAGGTCCATTTACCTATTTGCATTTGTCAGCAATGTAAATGGTAGTTGTGCACCCTTGGAAAAATCATCATTAGCATATCAGATTTATTTCAAAATAATAAACTAAGTCTTATGGCACATGTATTGGTTTATGCAAAATAAGTGGTTGGGTGATGTACAATTTTACATTTTCAATCAAGGCTAATAAGTCTGGAACATTTCTTGTCATTCACTGATCCCAAATCCAGTCACTTAGGCAGCAAGGACATAGACTGTCAGACTTACTTCTGCTATAGCTCTGAATCATCACCTCTGGATATTGGCTGCCTCTCTATTGACCTTTTGCACCCCTCCAATATCCAGACCTGCCCATCTGACCTGTAGCGCCTGGGACAGTTAGATGCCAGCTTGGCAGTGTCCTCTGTTCATTGTTGATTGGTTGGTCTCAGATAAGGGGAGGAGCAATACAGCTGCAAGAAAGCCTGGCAATAGAGCAATCCAGTTGCATGAGGTGACATCTGCATCTCTGACACTTTGATTTTAGATGCAATAGATTCATACATACATACCTAACTGGTTGAATTTGGGGACAGTGTTCTTGTTCTACCATTGTCCAGTAATTGTGAGGTTAGATATACCTGCAGTTTTATTGCATACATATAAATAAAATGTCTCAGAAACAACTGTTAAGCCCATTGTGCTTGCTTGGAAGAGATACTTGCTGCTGCTACTCCATTACTTCTGACTTTGAAGAGATCATACTTAGTTCAGTTTGAAATATTTAGTGGTCATCATTTTATCACTATTTGTTGCAACACTTCAAAAGACACACATCTGTTTTAATCACTCTACATGACTTGTTACAAAATAGTCTCATGTGACCCATTTGTTGTGCCCATATTCTCAGATAGTACCCTATATGAGTGGCCTGTCTACTGTGCTCATATATGTGGACTGAGAGGAGGCATCATGCCACATGCAGCAGGACACCACTTGGATGGCTGTTTCTGCTGAGTTTCTGCTGAGTACATGCATTACACCACACACTGTAACCTCTCCACCATCCTCACAATGAGCAGTGCACCGCAGTCACCACGCCCGGCCTGATGTCTCTGGTGCGTCTGTCCCGCAGTGGCGAGCAGGCGCCCTCGCTGTTCGACCAGCTGCGGGCGGTGGCGGCAGCAGTGGACCGCGAGCTGCCGGCGCTGCGCCGCGGTCGCCACGACCCGGTGGCATTTGTGCGGCACGACCCGGCGCAGACGCTGCTGGGCCTGCGCGCCGAGATCGCCGACCTGCGCCGCCGCGCCGCGGCCGCCGCCGACGCCGAGCGCACCGACGGCGCGGCGCTGCACGACCTGGCCGCCGCCGCGGCCGCCTTTCACCGAGCAGCGGCGCGACGACCTCGGCGCCGTCCAGGCCTACCTGGCCCGGTACGGCTACGAGCCGCCGCCGCCGCCGCCGCCGGCCGCAGAGACGACCGAGGCGGCGGCCGAGGGTGCGGACGCCGAGGAGGACGAGCAGGGAGAGACAGAGGTCGGGATGGCAGCCAACAACGTGCCGCGGCCGCCGCCCGACCGGCTGGACACGCCCGAGGAGGTGCAGCTGAGCGACATCACCATGCACGTGCTGCGTGCGAGGACGCCGGCCGCCGGCGGCGCTCGGGAGCGCGCGCCGCCCAGCACCGGCCCCAGGAAGCCGACGGGCGCCGTCTGGGAGCGCGCGCCGGCCGGCGCCGGGTCTTGGCGCGCCCCGGCGGCGCCGCCGCGGGGCCGCGCGCCGCTGACGCCGACCGGCCAGCTGGGCGGCGGCGCCGAGGACGACACGGGCGACGCCACCAAGCTGCTCAATTTCGGCCGCGTGGCGCTGCCGCCGCCGGGGCGGCCGTCGCCGGCGCCGCGCGGCCTGCTGCCGCCGCCCGGCGACGACGCGCTCGAGGTGACCCCCGGCCTCTGGGTGAAGCGGCGCTCCACGCTGGTGCGGCCTCCGCCGGCCAAGGAGAACCGGCCGCGCCTCGTGGTCACCCCCGAGGAGCCGCCGCAGCGGTCGCCGGCGCTGTCGTCGCTCACTCGCGGCCTGCTGTCGCGCCGGCCGGCCGTGGCCGAGCCAGCGCCGAGCCCGGCAGAGCGGAGCCGCTCACCGGCCGGCGGCCCGCGCCGCTCGCTCGAGTCGCCCGTGCTGTCTGAGGTCACGCGCGCGCTGCTGGCCAAGTACCAGACCCGGCCCGACGCGCGCTGCTAAGAAAAAAGCGTTGTCACTTTCTTACACCACCGACTGGGCGGGAGTCACCTCACTCCCGGTACCTGCTTGTATGGTGAACAGCGTCATGCTCTGAGGAGCCGCCAGCGCCACCCTCGTTTGTCGGGGTTGCCCGCTTGTGACGCATGATCTGAAAAGCAGCGGGAACTTCCCGGTCAACATTCTCCGACATCCGGTACTACGTAACCAGACCAGGAGTGTTAACAGCATGGGAAGTCTTCGATGTAATCACGTATTGGGAATGCATAAATTAATGATTTATTCTTTGGTATGCCTTGAATTTCTCTGTGACTCTGTGACTCTCCCTGGATATGGAGGTCCAGTGGTGCCAATCCGCTTCAGATATATTCGTTTCAGTGTTGCATTTGTATAACGGGGCCTCTTGACAGTTGCGGGCGAAGGTACGAATGCGCTGAGCATGCCGCTTGTGTAGATAAAAATAAAACAGCTAAATAAACAACATGAATGCTCTGTGACCGGTTCCTAGATGGGAGCATCGCATTATTCGATTAACTGATTATTGGGGCTTAGGGGCGCACCGACTTCGAGGTCATTCGGCGTCCGTAACCAGATTAAACATTCCAAGAAGTATCGCGACGACTAACATATCACATCGGCGTAACCTCACGTAATTATGGCAAGACAAAAAGTATGATGCAAGAACATACAAATGAAAACAATTGTGACTAGTAACGTGTATATATTGCAGAAAAACCGATATGCGATAGAAATCGGAACAAAGTGCGAGGTGTCGAACTGTGCCCAAAGTGCCGCAAACGCTCTGAAGTCAAAAGCATTGCATATGAACAGCACATGGTGCACAGCGAGGGGCTCGCTGCAGCACGGGCACACTCTCTCTCTCTCTTCACCCTTCAAAAGATACTGATGCGTTAAGTGTCTGTGGCCTAGGCGCAAGCGGGAATCGCCTCCTCTCGCCGGTTTTGACGTGAACTCGAGTCCCAGGTTCCTAGGCGGGATTTGAAAGCTTTCAGCTTATTCGCATCGAACGCATCCCACTCACGCTGCCACAAGTCATACATATACGACGAAAACACAGGGTAAAATCCTTGGCAGACAATGGCGTTCGTCGTGTTACACACGTGTGACGCACGCTTCGCGGCTGCGTCAGCCTGTTCGTTGCCAGATATCCCCACGTGGCATGGGATCCAGCAGAACACCACCTCGCTTTCCAGGTCGGTCTAACGCCGTCAGTCGTGTTAAAATATCCCGTATAATGGGATGACGCGGATACAAACACTTTTGAGCGCTTTCAGCGATCGTCCGGTCCGAAATAAAGCTATTGTGCTGGCAGGCAACACCGCTTGATACGTCGGCTGATTGAGGAACTTATCGCGTCATTTGAGCTGGCGCCGATGTAATCCCTGTCTGTTTTTGCCCTAGTCTTCTGTACTTCATGAAATATTTGCTTGAGACGAAACGATTCCAGATGGCTGACGCCCACAGATGCGAAGGTGTTGTAAGAGGGTTAAAGGGAACGCTCAACTACAGTACTTGTTTGAACTCGATTCGTAATGCTTTCTTAGGCCCTCGAGCATCTGTTTTGAAAGTTTCAAGGCGATTTCCCGCGGATATGCATCTGTACCGAATATCCTGCCTGCCAAACACGCACCGTTCCTGCGACCGCATCATCACTGAGGCATAATGAAGACACCCGCGTGCACCTGTATACTGTATTGCACACCTGACTAGTCGTTTCCACCAACTGCACCGATACACGCGACCGTCAACACAAGATACGACACCGCATACAAGAACCCAACCGATAGGGGGCAGAAAGCGCCGCCAAGCGGCCAACAGTCCAAACAGCGAAAAACCGGCAGCGATGAGAGCGAATCGCGAGCGGCCGCGGCGGACTACAATGAAGATGAGACCTACGGGGAGGCCGCCGCCGGCCGCTGCGAGCTTGAGCGCGGCCGGCGGGGCGGGGCGGGGCGGGGCCCGCGCGGCCGGGGTCTACAGGCGGGGTCTTCTCTCCAGGGGCGGGGCCTCGCCGCCGGAGGGATGGAGTCTAGGCGGCGGGGAGGGGCGCCTGCTGCTGGCAGGGCGGCCGACTCCGTGCGGAGTGCAGCACAGCGCCGTCGCCGCTGACGAGCCGTGGATGAGCCCTGAACGCTACCGGGGAGCGGACGCTACCGCTAACGCGACCCGACCGAGCCGGGCCGCCACGCTAAGCTCGGGCCGCGGCCCGCTAAGGCCGCCGACTACGTCGAAGGTGAAAACCTGGCTACGGATTGTGCGGCGCTGCGGGCGGCGGGGCCGGACGGCGCCGTCTGTGCGCCGCCGACGGCCGCCCGGCAGGAGGTGGCGCGAGGCGAGCGGCGGCGGCCGGCTCACGGCTCCTGCACCTCCTGTATCCGCTGCACGCCGGAGACGTCGGCCGCGGCGCCGTCCCGCGCCGGAGGGACCTGAGCCGGGCGGAGCGGCGTCAGCGGCCGTGACAGCACCCCTCCACACAGGGCTACAGATACCATCGAGCGGCGTATCCAGAGCCCGACTGACCGACGGCGGACAGCGGTAAACATGTCCAGTGAGAGGTACGCGATACAGTGCATTTCTGGCGCTTGTCGACGCGCTTCAGGCTGTCGACCAACCTGGTTTTACCTCGTCTGTGTCCACTCCGTTTGAGTCCTTAGCCTCCTTCGCCGTTACTTTGTTCAGTGCTGCAAACAGATAAGACAAGAAAACAAACGGAGACATTGGCGGGCGCCCAGTTTTCTCACCAGAACGCTTGCGACATGTTTTGGTTAAACTGCTACGTTACACCACTCTCCCATGAAGGAAAAGTATCACAGTTTAATTTACCAAACACATGTTCTTCATGGTAAATGTCGTGATACGCAAAAAACGATATCCGCCAGACAACGATAACGACGAAGTCCAAGCCCTACAAAATCCGTCATTATTAATCCTCACCTTTTGCTGCCTTATCCAGGTCATCCTCAATTGAAGCCAGAGTCGTTTCCGTCTGAAAAACCAGCAGTCCCGGCATGAAATATCTTTAAAAACGTTTTGCAATGATGGGACACCATTAGTATTCTGAACTTACACTGAACTTCAATAACAGCACGCACCAAACAGACTTCCAAACCGTGTCATGCATCAGACGCATTAAACGTAAGCCGCGCAATGCACAGCACACTCAAAAAACATCGGGGTTAAAACGAAAAGACCAGTGCAAGCACGAAACACTGCTTGCTGATATGCACACAAAAAAAATGTCCATGACACCCCGACCAAGGTAGCGGGGAAAAAGTAACAACGGTGGTGCACCAACAACGGACACATGAACACCGCGTAAAAGACAAAAAAGACAGGAAATTAATCGGCACGCGTCGCAGGGAAAACTCGACTTCTGCCAAGCAGCCTTCGCAAACGCCAAAAGGTCGTAAGTAGGAGCACAAAGCTACCGGCTGACGACAGAAGGCGCGGCAAGTCGCCAAACCAGCGTGGTGCGTCCCACACACGCCGTCTGCTGGGTCCAGCGTTACACAGGCGGCGAAGGGGACTTTCAGCGTTAGGCAAGCGGCGCAGGGGTCCAGTCCAGCATTAGACGCCGGGCCGGCGGCCGTCAGGCGTGGTTCGGCGCTGGCGTTAGACGCTGGCAGCGCTGGCGTTAGGCGGGGTCCTGCCGAGGCGTTCAGCGGACGTCGCTGGCCGTCACGGCGAGCGACGCCGGCCGCTCGCCCGGCGCGCCGGCGCTTACGGCCTGCTGCAGACGCGCCGTCCAGGCGGCGCGCGGCGGCGCCGCCGTCGCCTCCATGCCGGCGATCTCCAGCTCGAGCTTGGTCTGGAGGGCGGCGTCGGCGCGGCCGGCGCGCGTCTCCGTCTCGCGGATCATGACGGCCGACTCGGGCGGCAGGCGGTCGGCGTCCAGCCGGCACGAGGCCAGCACCTGGCCGTCGTCGCCGCCCAGCCGGAACGTCACCGAGCGCGGCTCCGGCTCCGGCGTGCGCTTGGTGCGCAGGCCGAGCACGATCACGCGCGGCGTCGACGGCGTGTCGGAGCCGGGCGAGGACGCCGACCGGCCGCTGCCCGACGAGCGGGGGCCCGACTGGCCCGAGCGGGGGTCCGAGGGGCCCGAGCGGGGGTCCGAGGGGCCCGAGCGAGGATCCGAGACAACAGAGCCAGCAGCGTCAGCGGCGACCAAACAGGGTTCAGCTGGGCAGGACGGCGGTGCCGGGCCGTCGGATGGACCGCAGGCGCGGGCGGGACCACCTGAAAGCTCAGAAGCGGGGGCGACAGCGGCCGGCAGACCGGGGCCCGACGCAGCGCGGCCATCAGACGAAGCAGACGGCGCGACGGCGGCGGCCGGGCGGCCGGAGCCCGTCTCCGGGCCGCCGTCCCCAGCCCACCGCGCCTCGGCGGCATCTCCCCTGCCCGCGGCCGTACCGGGGCCGACCTCGGCCGCCGCCTCCGCCTCCGCCTCACCGGCCGCGGCCGTCTGTCCGGCGCCGGCGCCGCGCGACAGCAGCGCCTCCAGGCTGGCGAAGCGGCGCACCGCGTTGGCGCCGTCGTGGCGCAGCTCGTCGACGCCGTCGACCACGTCGGCCGCCTCCTCGGCGTCGGCGAGCTCCGAGAGCTCGGCGCCCGTCTCCAGCGGCAGCGACGCCTCGTCGTCGGCCGGCGCCGTCTCCAGCTCGAGGCTGAGCTGGCTGACGCTGCGCGCCAGCCGGCTGACGGCCGTCGCCATGGAGCCGGCCTCGTCGCGGCTGAGCGCGCGCGGCGCCGAGGCCGAGCCGGCGCCCGTCTCCAGACTGTACGTCCAGAGCGACGGGTCCGTCAGTACCTGGGCGCGCGAGTCCAGCGACAGCGAGTAGTCCGACGCCAGGCTGTCCGAGGCCAGCGAGTCCACAGAGCCCCACAGCTCCTGCCGGCGAACGGGGAGGACGTCAGAGGCACCAGAAGACCGACAGGACACGCCGACAAACATCACACCGGCTGGAACGCCGCCCAGACTAACTTCACTGCACATGTGACACCGTATGCCGAAACCTCGGCGCCATCTACGACGGCAGCGGTATTGTCTCTGTGTCCCGGGAGCGCCCCCCCCCCCCCCGAGTACACCCTCCGTCGCACACACACTCACCTTCTTCTCTCCGTCCCCGGGCGTCTCCTCCTCAGACTGACGCGTGCAAAGGGCCACAGACACCCCGTCAGCAGGCGCACATGGTGCAGCCTACCCGGCCAATCGGCCTCTAATGCTATCGGGTAGCAATAACTGGTACGATTACTTGTTTGGTTTGCCATCTGAATTGAAAGATGTTCCAATGGTGTGGTGATACCGTGCTAAATCGTAAAATTATGTGAGATCACGTTTACAAAATACAATACTCGTACATGTGAGATCAAGATGCAACTTCGTTAAATTGGTGCTCCGAATTAGCTTTTCGTTTTAACTACAACAAGGAAGAAAATGTGCGGCAAGGAGGCATTTACGTAACAGCGATAAAAGCACAACTAAGCCCATATGTCAACTCATGTTTGGGAACGTCATAACGAAGGTCGTTTTCATTCAGCTCGAGGCAACCCATTCAGCTCGTTCAGCTCATTCAGCTCATTAAGCCCAACGTCCGCGCGTTGGTCTGACGTGACGACCGACGGCCAGACAAGTAACAGGCACGCCAAACGAGCCCACAGAGGTTTGACGAAAACCGGCTCCATACCTTGTCCACGTCGTCCTCGTCCTTTGACGGCAAAAAGGAGCAAAGCGCAGCGTAAGACGCAATACCAGCGAGTAAACCGCAGGATTAGCAGCTGATAACCACACACTGGTGCAAAGTCCGTGTTCTTTCGCTGCAGTTCATGGGCGGTTCGCGCCGTCATGAGCTTATCGCGCCAAAAAGTTTTTAATGTCCCGTCTTCATTCGAAACAAGAACCACCAGTCGCATGTCCCTGGAATTTCCGGACGATCTCAGCGTCACCTACCCCCGCACCTGGGCCGCGGCGCCCACACCCACCTGTTTCAGAGCCCGGATGTTGGAGCTGATCTTGGCTGCGTTCAGTTTGTGCGACACGGAGCTCATCTGCTTCATGATGCGTTCCATGGCCCGCTCAGTCTCCTCCAGCCGGCGACGCAACTGGTCTATCTCGGCCTCCTCTGCGGCACAGTCGCAACAGTCAGCTGGTCTATCTCGGCCTCCTCTGCGGCACAGTCGGAACAGTCAGCTGGTCTATCTCGGCCTCCTCTGCGGTACAGTCGGAACAGTCAGCTGGTCAATCTCGGCCTCCTCTGCGGTACAGTCGGAACAGTCAGCTGGTCTATCTCGGCCTCCTCTGCGGCACAGTCGCAACAGTCAGCTGGTCTATCTCGGCCTCCTCTGCGGCACAGTCGCAACAGTCAGCTGGTCTATCTCGGCCTCCTCTGCGGCACAGTCGGAACAGTCAGCTGGTCTATCTCGGCCTCCTCTGCGGCGCAGTCGCAACAGTCAGCTGGTCTATCTCGGCCTCCTCTGCGGCACAGTCGCAACAGTCAGCTGGTCTATCTCGGCCTCCTCTGCGGCACAGTCGGAACAGTCAGCTGGTCTATCTCGGCCTCCTCTGCGGCACAGTCGGAACAGTCAGCTGGTCTATCTCGGCCTCCTCTGCGGTACAGTCGGAACAGTCAGCTGGTCAATCTCGGCCTCCTCTGCGGTACAGTCGGAACAGTCAGCTGGTCTATCTCGGCCTCCTCTGCGGCACAGTCGCAACAGTCAGCTGGTCTATCTCGGCCTCCTCTGCGGCACAGTCGCAACAGTCAGCTGGTCTATCTCGGCCTCCTCTGCGGCACAGTCGGAACAGTCAGCTGGTCTATCTCGGCCTCCTCTGCGGCGCAGTCGGAACAGTCAGCTGGTCTATCTCGGCCTCCTCTGCGGCACAGTCGGAACAGTCAGCTGGTCTATCTCGGCCTCCTCTGCGGCACAGTCGGAACAGTCAGCTGGTCTATCTCGGCCTCCTCTGCGGCGCAGTCGGAACAGTCAGCTGGTCAATCTCGGCCTCCTCTGCGGCACAGTCGGAACAGTCAGCTGGTCTATCTCGGCCTCCTCTGCGGCACAGTCGGAACAGTCAGCTGGTCTATCTCGGCCTCCTCTGCGGCACAGTCGCAACAGTCAGCTGGTCTATCTCGGCCTCCTCTGCGGTACAGTCGGAACAGTCAGCTGGTCAATCTCGGCCTCCTCTGCGGCACAGTCGGAACAGTCAGCTGGTCTATCTCGGCCTCCTCTGCGGCACAGTCGGAACAGTCAGCTGGTCTATCTCGGCCTCCTCTGCGGCACAGTCGCAACAGTCAGCTGGTCTATCTCGGCCTCCTCTGCGGTACAGTCGGAACAGTCAGCTGGTCTATCTCGGCCTCCTCTGCGGTACAGTCGGAACAGTCAGCTGGTCTATCTCGGCCTCCTCTGCGGCACAGTCGCAACAGTCAGCTGGTCTATCTCGGCCTCCTCTGCGGCACAGTCGCAACAGTCAGCTGGTCTATCTCGGCCTCCTCTGCGGCACAGTCGGAACAGTCAGCTGGTCTATCTCGGCCTCCTCTGCGGCACAGTCGGAATAGTCAGCTGGTCAATCTCGGCCTCCTCTGCGATACAGTCGGAACAGTCAGCTGGTCTATCTCGGCCTCCTCTGCCGCACAATCGGAACAGTCAGCTGACCACGCGGGGACCCGGACTGTTCCGCGTGTCGGGGACAACGCGAAAATAGGCCTGCATAGGCGTATCAACACCGTTATACCACGTCACCATGGCTGGCGATCACGGAGAGTGTTGGGGGGTTCGGGACCCCAAATGCAGGGATTTTAACATTGGGCCTACGACAATGACAGGAAACAAACGGTCTGAAATTCTGTGTGGACCCCCTCCCCCCAATAATTTTCGGAAATTTCCAGCCATGCAAGTCGCAGGCGCAAACCGCATAAAAACAACTCATGTGATGCGACAATACATTCAGAGTTGCTAGCAGTGCATCTGCAGAGCGTCCGTGGCATGCAATCTAAATGATCGCGACGAGGTACCAACAGCACCGATAACACGTGGATCACTCGGCCATCACGAGACAGCAACAGTGCGTCGGAATGAGCATCAGAATCAATGTCGAACCCCAATAATTTTTATGCCTGGTGTGCCAACGACCGCTACTTACTCCGTTTTACTTCGTCCCTCTTAGCTTCCTCTGTTTTAAGCAATGTGCAGCAAGAAACACAGAGAAGGTCATCAGAATGCAATCAGTTGCATATATATATAAGGCTCCGTAAAACCCAAAACATAACAATGTAGTTCTCTATCTACAAGCATATATATATATAAGGCTTCGTAAAACCCAAAACATAACAATGTAGTTCTCTATCTACAATTCCAAGTCGTGCCTGCTCATCAAGGTTTCCTGGACAGTACGACTCAATACAGTATAAAATGCGCAATACGTCTATCACGACACACCTGTGGTACAGTCATGGTCGCGACGAGGTTTAAAGCCAAGGAGAACGGAAAGACTGGTAATTAATGATGCTTAGGTTTTCTTCTCGGCCGCGAGCTCACATCCTATGAACGATCTACCATAGGCCTGTCTTCCGGACCATTTTGCCTACCAATACTATTTAACACAATCCATGCCACTGTGGCGGTACGAGAATTCACGGCATAGGGTAGACATCAACCTGAAGTGAAGATACATGGTACAGTCAAACAAGTTAAAATCTATGTCATGCTACTTTGCAGTAATAACGCATAACTATGCGACTCATCATGCGTCCAAGGCAGAAAACATGGAGGTTACGGACTTTGTTGCCATTACATTATCTTTCGAACCATGAATAAAACACACTAAAATGTTCAACGGAGGTACAGTCCATCAAATAAGTTGGACAAAACAGAATTAGACTAAATTACGCGACGAGTGGAGAATGTCTGACTTTTTCAAAAACCGGGTGAACCAGCACATATGCCTGCCTCACAGTTATCTCCTGACTCTTCCCTATTAGCTGCATCCGGTACATAAAGTAACGTGTGGGAACATTAAAGGACAAATGACCGTACGCCAAACTCAGCGCAGAGGCCCGTTAGAACGACCGTCATCAGCATAATGCAAAGAGGACGTCGGCAGCCTGTCGGCGACGGACGACCCGGCGCCATGAGAACGGCTTAATCTTAGCTCAGGGGCGCCGCATTAGTCCCGAACACCGCGGCCTCTGCCCGGGTCAGACCGCGGGCGAGGCGGCGCCGCTGACCTTGTCTGGGCGGTACGGCCGGCTCCCGACTGGCGGCGGTCGTCTCGTCAGCGGCAGCGGCGCCGTCCGCCGCACCTGCGGCCCGGGACGTCCCGTCAGGTCAGGTCAGGCAGCGGGGTCCTCACCGGCCGCACGGTCTCAGATCACAGCGGGAGCACGCGCCGGCCGAGCGTCGGTGGAGACCGTGACAGACGTCGACGGAGCAAACGAAGCAAACCAACGTAGCTGGCGGTGACGAGAGTGACGGGGCGCTTAACGCGGCTAGAACGATCTGCGTCACGACAAGGTTTATAGATTGTTTTCACAAGCTGGGTACACAACAGCCGCTGCCTTATCTGTTGGTCTTGGTGACGACAAAAACAGATACACAGATGAACGCCACCAAGGCCTACTGACGAAGAACATCTGTGGCGTTAGCAGCGACGTTTGTAGGAAAACATTGTCGTGAACTAAATTAACCTTCCCAGAACGATCTACTGTGCGACAAATGACCACGCTGTTTTTCTTTTTTCCGGCCCACCTGTCACAGACCAGACTGACCTGGAGTCACCGGTGCTGATCTGAGAATAACCTGACCGACCCCGGGTCACGTCGACCGACCTCAGGTCAACCTCTCTTTCTGCCATCCCTGCCGATCTGAAGCCGGTCATGCTGACCTGGTGTCGGTGCCGTCGGGGCGGCGGCGGTGGCGGGGGCTGCCGCGCGCCGCTCCACGGCCGGCTCGGTGCGGGCCGGCGACCCGTCGGCCACGTCCGGCCTCAGCCGGTAGCCGGCGTACATGGCGGCCGCCTTGAGCTCGCGGGCGCGCGACTCCTTGTCCGGCTGCTTCTTGAACATCACCTGCGGCGGCAGTGGCGGTCAGCTCAGACTGCCAAGGCAGCGACAAATCGCCACAGAATGATCATGCTTCATAACGGGGCGCACAAATCGCAAAGGGGTGATCTGCGAGCTCAGTATCAATGGAGAACAGACACGTTTCCCGCCCACTTCAATACGTCGATCGACGTCGGCAGGATGAGGATGGGACGTCACTATCCAACGAAAACACACTGCCGACAGACAGCGACAAGGCAATACCTGCGACCAAAGCTCATCATCCCTGGTTTACCTGCGCCTGGTGGGTGGTTAATCCGGCTTCAAAACCACCGAGCAGGCATTCTCCTGTCATCGGCGCGATGAGTGATGATGACATCGGGCTTTCGCCACCGGTCACAGACAGCTTCGCCAAATGATCCGATCCATAGCCCCGTTCTGTACCGTGACCACTCGGCTCAGTAGACGTCAGGGGGCGCAGTAGCCGCGCGGTAGGCGACGGAAGCATGATGCAATTCCATCTATGGAGTTTGGCACTCCGATTCAGAAAAAAACATCGTAAGATTGATTCCCCTTTTCAGATAGCGTATAAAACTTAGCACGCAATAACAAGCTGTCTAAGGAAAACTTTGGAGAGAAACAACTTCAATTGTAAATGAGTACGAGAATACGTTAACACCTGGGAACCACCTATAACCGGCATCCCGAAAATAGCCTGCTGGAGTCCCGAAATAGCTGCGCGTTTTCCATCCGGTGAGCAGCGCGGCGCACGTCGTCTGTTTCCAGGCACGCCAGGCATGCGTCTCCCGGCCAACAAACGTACGCCGGCAGCCAATACCGCCGCCAGCCAGCTGCCAGACTGCGGGCCGGCGCCGCGTCCAGCGGACCCTCCGGCCGCGTCTGAAGCGGTCTTCACCGCCACACTGGTCCGATCCAATCTCCCCTGGGCCGAAACCGCGGGCAGCCCGGGGTGGTGCACGGGCGGTGTCTGGCGGGTCCCGTCCCTCTGCCGTCGGGGTCAGGTCCGCGGGACCGAGCCCGGGTCACGCCGCGCCGCCAGCCGGCCTGGCAGCGCCGCCCGGGACCGCGAGCCCAGCCGCGGCGGCGGCGGCGGCGCGGTGACTCAGCGCTGGCCGCGTCTCCGGGCGGCGGCGACGGTCGCCGGTATTTCGGTCGGCCGGCTGGACGGCGGCCAGGCGCGCGGCCGCCGGTCACGGCCGCCGCCGGCGACACGGCCGATCACCGCGCGTCGGCCCACCCCGCTACCGGCCACTTAGCGCCAGCCGGCCGGTTACGCCGCGTCTGCGCGCGACACGCGAGGCGATGACGGACAGATGACAGGCAGATGACGCTGCTGATGCCTTCCGGACATGCGATAAGTTCCCCATGTCCTTTCTCGTGTTTTCGCCGTTTCCCGTATTTGTCGGCTGCGAGTGAACGCACGTCTGCTCCGTACATCGGTCGGGCAGCGGCCTGGGGGACCTTCACCTTCGCCGTCCGCGGGCTGGACACCGCGCCGGCCGGCCGTCACGCTATTTCCGTCCCCGCCAGGTGGCGGCGGGCCTGGGGGCGGGCCGGCCGGCGCGTCTCCTGCCGGCGGCGGCACGCGCGGCAGCCACGCTCTCACGCCCCCGCGCCGGCCGCCGCTGATGGCCCGGTATGCGCCGGCCCCGGCGGGCGAGCCGACAGCTGTCAGAGCTTCGGGGAGGGCACGGCCGGCGTCTCCAGCTGATACAGTCCCCGCACGACCGTCATAGGCCCACAGCATCGAGCGAGACGGAACCAGAACGGATCTTCAGACAGGCTCCTGTCAATAGCCCCCGGTTCTCCGCTGATGTAGAGACCATAGCTTTTGAAACGTCGGAGGGCTCACGTTCAGCACATTGGTCGCCGTGACGTCGGCCCCCGGACACGACCGGAAGACGTACGACTTCTGACACGGAGGAGACATAAAACCAGGCGGCGGATGTCCGGCGCGCGGTCGGCCGGCCAATACGGCTTCCGAACTGCAGTTGTTGGCCATCCCAAAACGCTCTCCTGTTCCCTCGTAACCGTAGTTTTCACTCAGGAAAAGTCATCCAGCTTCTGTTCCCCCACAAACTGTGCTACCAAACGTCCCTCTATTACACTAAGGTAGTCTGGCCCTTAATTTAGAAAACAAAATAGACAAACAGAATACGGTATGCCAGACCTGATAATATGCGCGCAACTGTCCGTCTGTCATACCGACTACCACGCTGAGGCAAATGTTGGCAAGCGCATCCCGTCCAGCCTTTACCGGATGTTTACCAACCAGCTGCCAGGGAAAGGGGCAGAGCTTTCTGCGATTCCAGCCATCTCTGGCAGCCGACTAAACGACTGGAACATCCCATCTGAAGGCTCCGAACGACTTCAGACGTGGGATAAACAGCGTCCGAGAGCCTTTAAGTCCGCCAAAACGGAGCCTCCGCCACACTGGGGCATGCTAAACGCCCTGCCGAGGCGGCATCCACGCCCGTCTCTGCCGGCTCACCCTCATGATGGTGTACATGAAGAAGATGACGATGCCGACCGTGTAGATAGGCATGATGATGCCCATGGCGCCGCTGCCCTTGGTCGGCGGCTGGACGAAGCCGCCCCCCAGGCCAGGACGCATGCCCGGCTGCGGACCCGGCGGCTGTTGGCGGACCCGAACGGTGTTATTGCTGCGGGGCGGTGTTGATCCGGCAAAACGTCAAAGCTGGTGTTCACCATGATCCATGATGGCCGTGATCAACGCCTACGACTGTTGGCGGCCAGGCATAATCCCGGATACTGGTGTCCTTTCCCGCTAAAGCCCGAGTATAGATAAATAAATTTAAAACTGGCACTGTTCACACAAACAGTAGCTTTCAGCACAAACAGAGAGGCCGTCTCATTAAACGCCCAACGACCAACGCCAATCTTCCAAGAATACTGCATCAGATGACATCGTCCGGGAGGTATGCGCAGCCTCTCCACTCTCCCCTTCCCTCCCCCTCCCCCCACCACCACCAAGCGTCGTCTCGGCCGGCTCCCCACCAGCCGAGGCAGCATGTGGACTGACCCTGGCCATCCTGTCGACGGGCCGGCGGGGCTGGCGGGCCATGTTCTGCACCTGGGCGTGCGCGGCGGCGGCGGCCGCGTGCGGCATAGGCTCACGAATGGACGGATGCCCTGCGGCCGGCCGCTCCTGGTGCGGGTACTCTGCCGGCCGGGAGACGGCGGTCAGACGCGGCCCGAGCCGGGAGGCCCTCCGAGCCAGAAAACGCGGCCGACGGCGGCGGGCAGGGACGGCAGGCACCCCGAGCCAGGGGGTGGCCGCCCATCGATCCGCCGGACCCGCTGCAGAAAGGCGTGACGATCGACGCCAGTGAGCGATTGGTGTTCACGTGCGTGACGTTACCGCTTATGGGAAGGAGAGTGAATAACTGTATGCCACTCGATCTAGAGGCAAATGGTGACTGGAAACAAATCGCAAAGTAAGGAATGTAGCAGTGGTTACACGCACAAAAACAAACAACAAACTGAGGCACATCGATGTGAACAGCAGGCGGTGAGCTACCGTTCACGTCAGCGATGAAAATTGGACACGATAACGCTAACGTCGATTACCAATCCAAGGACAGCCACGCATGCGCACCCGTAACTTCATTACGTTGTACCCCATGCTCCAAACAAAACGAATATCTCAACATTTTCCGAGAAAATTTAGTGGTTGTTATCCATTTATGATGCATAAATCTGCTTAGAAGGTGGCAAGGCGACCAGCTTTATTGCCCATCAACAAGGTTGGCAAGCACTGTGTTATTTCTGTTATGTCGTAGCCACAGGAAAATTCCAGCACTCAAGTTTAGTGTCATGGCGCCTCAGGGACCTCATGCAGCTGCTATAAGCTCAAGTTGGTGGTTTCCGATCCCACTGGAGCGGACGCACAACATAACCTTGCGCGGTTAACACGGCCGACGATCTGCCCACGTAGCCACGTGTGCGGGGTCACCGTCCCCGTTTCCGGGCGATATTAAGCAAGGCGATGGGACGCTCGGCTGAAACTGGGCGGCCGACGGCCGGCCTCTGATGCCGCCTACGCGGGGCTCAGTCTCCGTATCCGGGCGGTATTAGTGAGGCGGTGGGACGCTTGGCTGGGGTCTCTGCGGCCGACGATCTGCCCCTGATGCCGCCTGGACGGGGGTCCCAGTTCCGCGTATCCAGACGATATTAGTAAGGCGGTGGGACGCTCGGCTGCGGTCTGGGCGCGGTCGCGGTCCCTGTGCGCCAGCCAGTGCCTGCTGCAGGTGGCCGGAGCCGGGACCGCAGGCCCGGTATCCTGCCGTCGGCCGGCCTGCGTTAGTTGAGGACTACACACGTTCGGGCTACACCAGCCGGCAGCCGGCGTCGGTGCGCGCACGCGCTCACTGGAGCCAGTCTGCCGCTGCAGCAGCGTCGGCCGGATCTCCTCCCGGCGCAGGTCGTAGCTGGCCTCCAGACAGCGGGTGAGGTTGCGCGTGGCGGCGTCGTCCTGGTCGCGGCGGTGCGCGGCGCGCCGGTACCGCTCCAGGGTCGGCTCGTCCAGTCGCACGCCGCAGGTGCGCGCCACCTCGTCCCGGCACCAGCGCGAGACGCCCGGCGTCCAGACGTCGTGCCGCTGTTCGGGCGGCAGCAGCAGCGGCTCCGAGCGCCGGCCCGCCCGCCACTTGAGCCGGTTACACAGCTCGGTGAAGTAGAGCGCGTTCAGCTCCTTGGTGAACGTCACCGGGTGGCAGCAGGGCAGCACGCTCGAGCGGTACACGCCTGAAACTGGAGCCGCCGCCGCCGCCCGCTGGACTCATTGGAACTCGAAGTGCGCCGACAGCCTCTCAAATATTTTGAACTAAATAAAAAGCAGAATTAGTCCTGCAGAATGTTTCTGATGTGAAAATCTACATTCACTGATAAATAGTAAGTTCTCTGATTTCTTTACATTAGTATAATGACTTCAAAATTTGAAACCCATGATGGATGGATTGAATGGAAGCAACATCTAAACACAAGAGAAAAGAAAAACCCCATATGACCTTAGAACCTTAGAAACACAAGTAACTAACATCACATTTTTATTGCATTATCTCCTAGAAACCATCAGAAGATATCAAGCAAAAACAACTTCCTTCCAATCAAACTGCTGGGATGATTTACTGAAACACACATTTCATCCCACAAAATTGAAATCAAAGTCAAAGCAAAGTCCAAATGTTTTCACTCAATATTTTGCCAAGCTTCAGGAATTTAGTAGACAGTGTGCTCCATATCAATCATCACAAAACAACTGAACATAGTGAACATAGTGAAGTCTACAGTTCAATATATAATGGATTATTTCCAACTATATGGAGCTGCAAACAACTGTCCTCAGGTATTTCCACAACTCACATCATATGTAAGTTTCATACCATAAGAAATTTGTGGCCTCTTGTCAAATGAAAATGGATTCATGAATTCAACTAAAATTAACATGGGAGAACTAACAACTTCTATCTTGGTGTTCCTGACAACATTCTAGCCTTGGACTGGATGAATCCAAAATACCTTATTCATCTGCTCACTGATAAAGCCTTCAGCATCCATGCACGTGTAAATATAGTCTAATATCAAACATAACTGAATATTATGTCAACCCTGCATATGCTTTTGTTACTGGGATAACTGACTGACATGCAAAGAAGCTACCAGTTGGAAAACTAATAATGCAACTGAAAGTATGTACATATAAATATGAAGGCCTTCTGATTTCAACTTAAGGTGAAGGTCAGAAGTCCACATTTTCCACACATCACCTACTGCCTTTTTATTTCAACAACTGACATATTTTATGCCTGTAAACAAATGGTATGGTAACAAATACAAAATGCACATCAAGCCTTGTATACATCTCCATTTTTTATGACATCAGACAAAGCTTTGGCAGATGTATGCTTTAAGCATGCTTCAGTGCATACAATGTCTTAAAGCTTCAATGCTTTAATGCAGGTACAATCAAGCTTACATTTATTATACAATTTTCATGTAGCTGAATTAATGTAATGTATTCTGCAGGATTCTGATGAAACACTGATTGCAATGGCTCCCATATACATGCATATATTTGGTCTTTTACTGAAATCCATACCTGTGATGTTATCTCACAGGTATGCATG
The DNA here is from genome assembly GCA_030062745.1 of Capitulum mitella. Lineage (NCBI taxonomy): Eukaryota > Metazoa > Arthropoda > Thecostraca > Pollicipedomorpha > Pollicipedidae > Capitulum > Capitulum mitella. The sequence continues at coordinate 8,183,340 of CP099842.1, forward strand.
AGCTCTCACAAGCCACAGGACTTTATGGAATTGGATAAGTATGCCAGCCTGCTATGTATCCTTCTGCTTGACTTAAGTGTATGCATGACTGAATTCCAAACAATCTTCTATATGACTGCCACCACTGTAAAGGAAATTGCATCCTCTTTCTTATCATACATGAGACCTATAATCCAGCTCTGCCACAAATCCTGAAATGGTGCTCAGGTCCAGGAACAATGAATAACCACAAAATTTGTGATTATTCATTACAGACCTATCTGCACTGTGAAACTTATAACTACAAGACCCAAAAACCACCTGGATGCAAATGACTGGCCAGACAGCTATAAGCCCTATGGCTATAGCTGAATTTCAGTCAATAAAATGCAGTGACTTACTACAACTTAATCATGTTCACTGTCTCACCATTTTTTTAGTGTTATGAACCAGCACGCCAGAAATGTATCAAATACGTTATTATGACGTTTATACTAACCTTCTGAATATGGTAAGTTCGCTGTTGACGAAATAGAAGCCTGTAGCATGGGGATAAAATATTTTTGGCCATAATACCGCAAAACAACCGATGACTAAAGACAGAATCAACACTGTTTTACCAGAGCTAAACTCCGCAGCAGAAGCCATGTCTGACCCTACACTACAATGAATCGGTAGCCTTCAATACGATGCCAGATGTCGTGGAAGACCACACGAAACTAGTATGCAATTTTCTGGGAAACATACCTTTGTATCTAAAAGACAAAGACAACTGCATAGATAATTTTCAATTATATTAAGTTACTTTTTTACTTTAAACCTGCACACAAAGTAAAACCATCAACAAAACTTTTAGTAGGTACTAGGGCAGGGTCGGTAGAAGCAATCAAAACCGTTTACCAGAAGTTAAAGATGAGTCATCTAGAGGGCGGCTAAGGAAGTATAGGTTCGTTGTTGAAGGTGGCAGCAGCGGCGTCCATGAGCGGAATCGTATGCGCTATGCGGACAGATATGGAAGCGAATAGGTGTTCTAGGAACGGTACGTCGAGATCTGGTAATGTGTCGGTAAACGCATACCTTCCATTAGCTTTTCTTGCAAAATAGATAAATCGTGATTATTCGTCAGTGTAATAGGTGTGGACCAGTGGCGCAGCCAGGATTTTCTTAAGGGACGGGGGGGGGGGGTCGGAGCTCTGTGTGAACTGAAATCATACGGAAACCGCGTGCTGGGAAGACGATGTGGAATGGTTTTCACAAAAACACGTGCTTAAGGGGGGACGGCCTCCGGCCCCTGCTCCTCTGGCTGTCCCGTTGTTGTGGACAATGGTTCTGGTGGGAAAAATTCCCTTTCGACGGCGGCAGCACGCCAGCCAGACGAAGCATGACAACCGTCGCAGACTCAAACACCGTTCACAGAAAGTCCGGGCCGGGCCGCGCCACACAACCGGACAGGCCGCGCCGCTCAGCCGCTCCGGCACAGCCCGTTGCACCTACGCAGCCGAAAGAGCCGCCCCACCGGTCGGGCTGGAAACCACCCGACACTCTTCAGGCCATGCATAGTTGGCCGGCGCGGTGTAAAAGAGCCGCGAGCCGCCGTTTCATTCAAGGTTGCCATTTGCCGCCGCAGCCAGCCTCGAAGGGGAAAACAGACATCTCATTTGGACCGCCGTCCGCCGTGTCGCACAACCTCCGGCCCGGCCACGGTGCTGAGCCGCAGCGACACAGTCCCGCCACGTCTTCGCTGCCGACAGATGGCGATGGTGATGACTGGGTTTTATTCATCGCCTCTGCTACTGCGGCCATTCCGCGCTGGTCACATGGACCATCTAATCAGGAAGTTAATGTGCATGGTAGTAAGTCGACCCACCGGTCGGGCAGGAGACCGCTCAACACTCCTGGTGCGATGAAAAAAAGGCGCGAGCCGTCGCTTCATTCAAGGCCGCCATACTACGAATGTGGGAAGGGTGAGGCCGCCAGGACAAAGCAAAAGTCCTACAATATGGTAACCGCCCGAGGTATAAACGTCCCCCTCCGGTCATAGAGGAGACACTCGGCCGAGCGACCATTGCGGCGAGGGACGGTCCTGCGATCTACCGACGTCGACGGTTTCCGAGCGCATCCTACCAGCTAAAACCGTGTACGAGCACCGCTGTATTCCGTTCTGGCTGTGGCCAAATGGAACAGGACCGTCTGCTGTCAGACAGTATATTTCTGTACTTAGATAGGTTAGATAGGCGAATGTTTTAGTTAGGGTAACACTTCTCACGGTGTAGGTTTGACCGCTCTGTGCTTGGCTCAGTGCCTAGTTCGCAGGCCCGCTTCCCTTATTTCTTTTGGTCAGCTGCTGTTGATGTGGAACAAGTCCATCCTCTCAACGACGGCGGCGCCATCAGTCGACATGCAGCACGAGAGCGCCCGACGACCCGTCGCGTGTTCCTCCGAAATCGCCCGCCGGTCGAGCCGTCGCGTCCCAGCGGAGACGACCACGCGGGCCGGCGACCGACGTTCGTTCACCGCACAATGACGCACAATGACGTGCGTCATCCACGTTTCTCCGGTCGAGCTGATGCGACTTCACCGCATCATGACGTGTTATGACGAGCGCCCGCCGCCTTCATCCACAACGCCGATGAAGAGCTCGCCGAGCGGGCATGGAGTATTTGCGGTACACCGTCTCCGGAGCCGAATTCGGGAGGCCAGGATCACCCCACGGAGCACCTGGGTCATGACCTCCTGCCGTGGGGCTGGCAGTGAGATGTCCGGCGCGTAACGCTCCGTAATGTACGGCACGCTACCCTGTGCCGAGCGCGGTGACCGCGTCGTCATGGAGTACTCCGACCACCGACCGACCGACGGGTACTCGAGCCCAACCCACGAACCTCGCGACAAGGTGACTCATTGAAAGGCGCGACCAGTTGCGCCTTGCAACAGCGCAGATAAGACAGTTCATCGAAAGGTGCGTCCAGCCACCACGCAACAACGACAACTACAACCGCAATTGGCGATCGGACCAACCGGCTATCACTACATTGTGCAATGAAACCGTTGCAGCTGCAACCAGAGCGCCCGAGCCACAGCATCATGATCGGGTGCAAAACGGGATGGTGCCCGCGGAACTCGAGTCCCAAGCAATCAGCGGCCAGCGACGCGTCAGTGCAGTTAGCAATGTGACTTTAGGCTTTTGGGTCTAAGATGCAAAATCGGCAACTGTAAACCTCGATGACGGTATGTTTTCTGAGCGCGGTTCTGCGGGCTGATCTATACAGACTCAGTCGACACGCCCGCCGTTGACCAGCAGACCGTCATGCGTGGCGGTAATTTCAGACACACGCGGTAGGCGCCCGAGGCGGTGGATGTGTAGTAGCCTGGACTTAGACAGGTCCCAGTTAGGTTCCTGCCGATCCGTATAAAACCTCGCCGCCCAACCATGGACGACTCTATCGCGGGCCACGATCGTGTGCAGTGACTGTCACCTCGTCCAGTCCGAGCGAAATCGTCTCGACGAAACCATCAACCACCGTTGCAATTCGTCTTCGTCTCGACAAACCTTCATTGCGTATCCAAATTTTTCCGCTTCCAAAGATACTGGTAAAGGATTTTCGGAAAATCGTACGTTAGGAAGTCTACTTCTGTGCAGGTCTTACCTCCATTTGGCGTAGTGGCAACACGCGACACGAATAGCCATTTAGCTGTTGTATGTACTGAAAGTCGTGCGTCGCCGTCTCGGGATCGATAGAAGCGAGCGTGTCCTGCAGCTTAAGCTTCAGACGATTGACAGACGCCTGACGAAACACAAGACTTGACTCGAGAAACGGACACTTGGGCCCAAGAGGCTGTGCATCCAAACCCACAACAACCAAACAGACAGCTTTTGATTGAAAGCTATGTCTGGCCACTGCAGCTGCTTGTGTCCTTAAACGTGACTGTCGCCAGGTGAAACAGCAATGGATATACAGTTCGGCGTGGGAAGCATTGAACGACAAACAGACAGACAGACAGACAGACAGACAGACAAGGGTTGGACTGCCACAAGACATTGGCACCATGATTTGGCTGTTGTGATATCTGCTGAAGAGACAAGACGTAGGACGTATAGGAACATGTGAACAAAGACATAAGACAACGTGAAAGGTTGCTGTTTACACTATGATTTTGCTAAGTCGTGATGTTATTTCATGCTATCAAGAGTTTCATTCAGCCTAAAGCTTCTTCTGTTGTTTAACTGATCAATTTGGAAATAACTTTAAATACTGTTTTCATCACAAGGATGATATCGCTCGCCTTCTGCACAGATGAGTACCAAAAAACGCTGTAAATTAACGAGACGATACAGAGGTGTAGCCAGGATTACGCCCAGGAGGGGACCAAATCGGACCAAAGGGATCCTCGTAGCCGATGGGAGCCCTCGCCAAGGGCGGATCCAGGAATTCGTCAAGACGGGAGGGGGGAGGGGGTAGAGGCGAATGGTCAGCGCAGGGCCCCAATTTTTTTCTGCCCTTCAGATATGAAAAACTACGTAATTTCGTTTTTTACCACTGAAAATAACCCCAAAAAATCAAACGCGACGCCTTATTTGGGAAAATACTGCGTTTTGTTCCCAAACAAAGTGGCCGAAATATGACAAAAACAGCGAGATTTTAGGCGGTTCCGTCCCTCCCCTCATTTGAAATGTCGTATCTGTATCTGGTCCAGGGGCCCGTCCGTCTCTTCCCCCATCCCGTAGCTTCTGGGGATTTTTTTGTCAGCTTAGTTTAGGGTCTCTCTTGCAGTTACATGGGCACTTTTGGTGTTCGCGGGCCGTCTGCCGTGCCAGGACCCTCTGATGGTCTCAGCTTCCTTTTACAGTTTCACGTGTCCCGTGGGACGTCTCAGACGCTCCTTTGAAGGTTTCAGGGGCATCTCGGACAGTCTCAGGGACCCATCTGGCAGCCTCAGGGACGCTTAAGGTCGCTCAGGGTCGCTCCTGTCGTCCCTGGGATGTCATTGCCGTCTAAGGAATCTCTCAGGCACTAAAAAAGGCCCCCTTTAAGTCTCTCTCTCTGCCGTGACGGAGGCGCCTCTGGCAATCCTCTAAGTCCTTTCAAAGGACTTAGAGGATTGAAATTGTTCAGACGCCATCAACTCCTCCCCCCCCCCCCCTTCCTGGATCTGCATTGGCAGTGGTCGAACACAGGGCTGAACGTTTCGCTGTTTATGCAAGACAGATGTCCAGCCCTTGCGAATGTGAAAGGAAGTTTTTTTTTTATATCACGTCTCTTCGAGGTTGAGTTTCAGTAGATCCACGATTATAGTCCGACCTCAGGAAGACACCTGCATACGTATGTGGCTGACGCCAGCATTTCCTTCCACAATTGCAGTAAGTATCTAAAGTATCCATTACCTCATATACACAACAAAATTGGTGCCAGGACAAACGTCATTGTACGGGACGTAGAAATAATGCAAGATCTGGTTGTCGGACCCTCATTTTAAAGTCTACACCCAAAGCATCGCAATAATATATATGCTTAGCATTCATGGAAAATCGGGGGTGGATCGTCTTCCTGCGCTCCTTCCCAGGAGTGTCGATTTCTATTCTTTTCAGATGGTCCTGGTACACCCAATGTTGATTTGGGCCCACCCACAGTTGGTTGTGTGCCCTGCCAATATTTTCTGCCAGTTTTGGAGGGAAATGAGTAATAAAAAGAACAGCCGCAATATATAAGGGACGGGCAGAAAGGAAAGAATAAAGTCTAAAGCGATGTATCTATCTATCTTAAATAAATATATATATATATAAATAAATATATATATATATACCTATACAGATGGAGATAAATGCATTATTTTCATTTGTTAACTAGTAACAAAAATAATGAATTTTCCTTGATCAAAACAAAGTAAGCTAAATCCGTTGAAAAACCCATATTTGGGTGGAGGCTAGGTTGTCGAGTCCTTGGCTCAGCCCCCATCATTTACGAAAATCCACACCCATGCTCATCCCCTCAAAAAAAAGAAACGCTCACGATTACGACTAATTGTTTCATTTGCTATCGCACGTGCCCAGTGCAGTGCTTCACGACACGATAATCAAATCATTTGGAAAAAGCAAACAAGTATCAGATGTCCGACTATCTCCAATTATGACTGCAACCAGGGGCGAAAATTCCCACACTTTTGATGCTGCCATTGCCTCACCCGGTGGCGTTGGAGCCTCCCAACCGATTTTTTTAACTCGTTTGTTTCTAAGCGACACCAAAGGATTTATCCTTTATTTGGACCGGATATGGGGGGAAGCTGCCCGCCTAATCCGCCGCCCCTGCCCTCACAAACTTTGGTTTTGTCTCCAACAACATGAACTTTAGCCCCACATCCTGCTTTTATCTGTTTTTCTTAAACGTTTGTTTCTCATGAATACCGGCTGTGTTTAAATAAAAACATGGTTTGCCTCTATCGCCTAGTGTGCTTTGCAAATATTTTTGTCAGCAGATGTATGGGTGTCGTAATAGACTTAGATGATAGAAACTATGAACCAGTGGTTGGGGTCCATCATAATATTATGGCCAGTGGTATGTCACAATATTTTGTCTTGGAAGAAAATCCAGCTTGGGCCCCACCAACATTTTTTGGGAACGCTGATCGATGTCGAACATGGAGTGGAAAAGCTGGGTTGAACATGATGAACACAAGATTGCGGCTTATGATCTCCAATGTAATTCATTCCATAGCCATGGAAATAACAGGAACGGTTACTTGTTATACGGAATTCCATTCCTTTCTGATTAGTCGCTGCAAGGCCACGTCCCTTACCCATGGGTTGCGTGAACCCAGCCATATGTACCCCGCGGCAGAACCGCTCAGCTGGGCTACCCACTCGCTGTGTTTTGCATCTTTGACATGCTCATGGGCCATGTCATATAACACAGTTGTGCTCAAAAGGTAGGCTGATGTTTCAGCTGTAAAATGTAAGTCTTCATTTTCAAGAAACCACGTATTTTTCACTTAGTCCCAAATATCGAAAACCCTTTCAGGCGCCGCGCACTCACCGTCGGTCAGCCGCCATGTTGGTATCTCGTTCGGAAGACATTTCGATTATTGGATGTTTGACCGGACTGCATGACAGTGTTGTGTAATCAGCGTGCCACAGTGAGATAAAGCAAGATTTTTTAAGTTACTAGTAGGTTTTCATTTTCAAAACATGACTCCGTTGCCAAGAAACCCGCCACTAAATACCCTCCGCCTTGACCGGTCATTGGATTACCATTGGCTCGCTTGCCAAACGCGGCGGCGAGCGGCCGTGGCAGGCGTACGGTGATTACGGGACCGGCCGTCCCGCATCATGGCCGTTTCAGGAGCAGTCTGGACGTCTCAACGTCCAGTAATTTCAGGGACCCCTCTGGTCGTCTCGGGGGACCCTATCGCTAGAGACTTCTAGTTAGCAGTCTCAAAGGTCCCTCTCTAGCAGTCTCAGCGGACCCCCTGTGGTCCTGGATACCCCTCTTATCGTCTCTGGGAAACATTTTTGCGATCTCAGGGTCTCTCTGGCAGTTACGAAAGACCTTTTAGCAATTTCAGGGCCCCTGTGCAGTGCCATAGGCCCCCTGAACGCCTCCAGTGGTCCTCATGACTGCATCAGGGGTATTCCTCTGTTACATTAGGTAAGTCTGGCAGTCTTTTAGAGCCCCTCTAGCCGTAACAAGGGGTTTTGTTGGCGCTTCAGGGGCCTGACTGGCAGTCTTAGGGGGACCTTGCCCGTGCCAGGAGCCGGCTTATTACACTCGGGGACCCTCTGGCCGTCCAGCACCCCCAGAAAATCCAAATACCGTCTCAGTGATTCTCTTATCGTCTTTGCCTTGCAGGGGCCCTGTGACCTTTTTGGCGGTCTCAGGTGTCATCTACGATGCACGGGCCCATCCTGCCGTCTCAGAAACCACCTGACCTTCCCGGCAGCCCCTGACAGCATCAAGAATCTCTAAAACCTCAAGGTTTCAAAAGGGTCAGTGCAGCCCATCTGTGGCTCCTTTTGAGGTTGAGAAAATCGCCGACGAATCCCCGTTTAGGGGACTCCTCTGACTGGTCAGAGTCTCGTTATGCCGTACTAGGCACCATCTTAAGTTCTTTCCGTCTCAGGTGCCTCTCTGGCAATTTTAGCTGTCTCATGGACCCTTTGCCGTGTTGGGGCTCTTTGCGGTCCCAGGGGCCCTTGAAGAGTTTCAAGGGCCCTTCTTTCCATCTTAGGGGCCATCTTACAGTGTCATTAACCCTCCGGAGGCCCTCTGACTACACCAAGAACTTCGAGCTTTTCACTCACAGGGGCCCCCTGGGGACTCAGTCCTCATCTTGACCGTCTCAGGGACCCTATGAGCCATCTGGCGGTCTCAGGGGCACTCTGCTGTGTAGGGGCCCTGTTGTGGTCTCAGAGGCCCTTTGGGAGCTTCAGGGGCCCTCTATGCGTCTCAGAGGTCATCTAACCCTTCAGGAGGCCGTCAGGTTCTTATAGAGACCCTGTGAAGCTCATACAGTGCTCCTTCGGGGCTATTTTTAAGTCTGACAGGGGTCTCTTCTCAGGCCTTAAGGGGACGGGGCGATCGCCCCAATTGCTCCCCCTTTGGATCCGCGCCTGGTCCTCGTAATCAGTGAGGCCTCAAGTGATTGCAGTTACTGTCAGCTTGTAAAGGGGCCCCACTGAAGTGTAAGGGGCCCATGCTTGCCTGAAAGACGTTCCTGCTGACCTGGCGAATGCCTCTTACAGGTCGGCAGGGACATCTTTATAGGAAAGCAGGGGCCCTTGAATGATCGTTTAGGGGCCCCTGTTGGACACGGGCAAGATACTGCCTGTCTGTAGAGGGCACCCTATCTGCCTATAGAGGGCCCCTGTCGACCTCTGGAGGCAGCGGCAGGGACCTGCTACCAGACCGAAAGAATGTCCCTTCAGACGCTGACAGCGGCCTTTTATGTGCCGACGGGGGGCCCTCTCCAGACAAGCAGTGGACTCCCCAACAAGCTAGCAGGGGCCCCTAAACGCTCATGCAGGCCACAGGCCTGTCTTCATAACACACAAACCCTTCTTGTATATTCTGAGTACGTTTTCTTTAAGTTCGTGAGCTTTCTTTAATGTTTAAAATGTTCTTCTTTTGATTTAATGGTCTGTCTCGGACAGTGTAAAACGCCCCTCGGGCGCCCCATGCTACCCAAAGAACTGGGGCCTTCGACCCCAGGGGGCCCCGCTTTGCTTCCAGGGGGCCATGGCCCCTTTGGCCCCCTTGGCTACGCCACTGCACACGATATAGCTACTTAAATTATGCCGCATAATTTTGATTGGTGCGTCAAACACTTGTTTTAACATGCATTTCGTAACACACGCTCCACTGAGGGTGCGACATGGCCTTGTGGTAGTCGGCTTGACCTTATGTCGGACAGTTGCCGGCTGACCCGCGGGCCAAATATCGAGTGCTGGGATGACCTGGAACTCGTCGTGCCAGCTCTACATGCATACATAATGCAAACATATATTCATGTATGTAAGCTGGCGAGCCACGAAGCTTTCCAACCAGGGAACCGAGTTTCAAGGACCTTCGTTGATCATATCGGTTAGGAATCAGCTGGGCACAATTATCTACCCAGTCCATTTTGTGCCACTTTTGTAAGCCAGCTGTTGTTATTCATTTGGCATCGATACACCAAAGGCAGTGATGTGTCATATTCGTAACGATATTCCTCGGTCCCTGCAAAAATAAAAGCATAGCACGGTTTCGTAGTGGAGCTGTCCTTATATTGCACTGACGAGCTGGAAAACCACTGCCCTGTGGACGCCTATTTTGCCCATGCCTGTATGGTCACATACCGCCGAGAACGTTATGATTATGAGTGTCCAGGCAAGTGGTTCATCATCATTGGAAAATGGAGATGTGGCAATGAATGGATTTGAGTCCAGCACACAAATAAGCGTTCAGACCAGGTGATACCGCCCACTTCACCTCCCGGCCACCGGCACCCGCCCGGGCCGCGATTTCACGGCTGATGGGAACATGTCTGTGGTTGGCAGTCGTATGTTAACCCCACACACCGCAACCAAGCGCACTACTTCCCTGGACAGAGAAAGGCCGAACTGGCAGAGACGCACCCAACAGGAGTCGGTGAAAACACCATTGTTCGGGCCGAGCTTCGCGTTTTTGTAAACTTGAACGATCTGGGGTAGTTTTCCGAGGCAACGCCTTGGAGGATGGTGGGGAATGTTACCAACAAGCATGAGTAAATGTTCACCATCGCTTACTTCTTCGGAGTTTTGGCATATTTCTCAGGATTTTGACCAGAGTGATCGGTTTTTCTTTACACCACACCTTTTAGCACACTCCTGGCACCATATCGAGCTTTGGAAAGCTCAGTGACTTCTTTAAGATCAAGTGGTGAAGTGACCGATCTTATTTGACTTCAAAATACATTGAAAACGTCCTTACGGCGAATTTTGGGGCTGATTTCACTAATGCAAGCTAACTTTGCCTCTCACTGTGGTAACAAAACATAGTTTCTTAGCACTTGCCGCGTCATACAAGATGATAAGGAGATTTCACCTATCCTTGACCTGTCCTTCACCAAAAGCACTAACTTCAAACAAGAACTGGTCAATTTCAAAACAATTTCGCTACAAAGGCGTGGGTTTCAGGCATTACTTGTACGGACCTACTACCATTGCGCATCGTCACCCCAGCAGGCGTTCTTTGTATGATTTCAGTTCACATTGATTTCCGGCCCCCAGCCTCAAGACAATCCTGGCTGTACCCTTGACTTGGTGGTCCTTAATTGGGTTCAGAAGGCCCTTTCCTGTGTTAGTCCCCTGTCTGGATCAGGAGGGCTCTTTGTGAATTGCTCTTAGGTAGCACCTGCTCTGGATCAGGAACCTTTGCTGGCTCGGGAACCCACCTTTATGAATTAGGCCACTGTTCTGGGTTAGGAGGCCCTTCTATATATTAGGAGGCCCCTACTCTGGAATAAGAGGCCCCTTTTTATGTATCAGGAGGTCCCTGTTCCGGATCAAAAAACTTATTTTGGGACAAGGAGGCCCTTCGCTGACCTGGGAGACCCCATTCTAGAATAAGAGGCCCTGTTTTAGGATAATGAGGCCCTTTGCTGGATCGGGATGCCCCCAGTATGAATCAGGAGGCCCCCATGCGAGCAGGCCCCATTTTGTTTGGAAGGCCTCCGAGGAAAATTCTGCCCCCCTTGTCCCAACTCAAACCCGTGACGCCACCCCAGTGCCCAACCAGTACTGGGATGGCGGAAAATTCATCAAAGTGTAGGAAATTACACCCTAGCATCTGGCATATATTCGGTGCCCCGGCAAACATTCCGAAAATCATACGCTGTACGCCTAGTTTTCTCGAAAGGTTTTGCCATCCAGGCGTGTCGATCTGCATTCTTTTAACCGGTCCTGACCAGGGGGCAGCCAAGATTTTTTAAGGGGGAGGGGCCTGGAGCTCAGAGTGAACTGAAATCATACAAAAAACCGCCTACCGGGGAGACGATATAATGGTTTTCATAAAAATCCGAGCTTAAGGGGGGGGGGCCCGGGCCCCCCGGGATCCCCGAGACCCCCCTTGACTGTGCCTCTGGCCCTAACTCACCCAATGCTGTTTTGGGCCCACCCAGTGTTGGCTTGAGCCCCCCAATGTTTTCTGCTGGTTTTAAAGGAAAATGAACAATAATAACCAAAAGGACGGCCGCAGTGGATAAAAGACAGGTGGAAAGTAAAGGATCAAGTCTAAAACGACGCATCTTTCTATGTTTCTATCTTTTATCTATACATATACCTGTATACATAGGTGGGCATCGTTACCAAAAAATGTAACTTCGTTACTCGTTACTCCGTTACTCAAAAAAGCCAGTCCGTTACTCGTTACTCCGTTACTCTGCCTTAAAAAGTAACGGAAGTTACCGTTACTCCGTTATTCCGTTACTTTTTTAAATGCAGTGAAAACCAAGCGAACGCGGGTTAAGTCTTTTATGCTGCTTTGTGGTTGTAAAACGCATTCCATATACAAAGGGAAGAAACAAAAAGCGCTTACCCAAAACACTCCGCTAGCTGCCCACTGCCCTCACCAGCCGTTGTAGAGTCGGCGGCGCCGGGACAACAGCCGCGGCGGGTATTCTACCACTGTGTTAGCCACAATGTTCAAACCAACGAATTCCTGTTCATTGCCCGCGGCGCCGACGGAGCGGGAACAACCGACGCTGGAGCGGACGCATGCAAAATGAGACAAACAGCGGACATCTATCGACTGGGTTTGATCAACAATGCCTCTCGAAGTATCCGCCCTGAACATAATGGTCTCCGTTCAGAGTTCGTTTCGGTCTCGCGAACTTCTTGTTTTGTTTTGAAATTATGTGTGTGTATTAGTTTGTGTACGAGCGCGTGCGTGGAGGTAAGATTCCTGATACCCCTGACGTTTTTTTTTTAATACCAAACGACGAAGGACTCAAAAAAACATCACTGATATGGATTTTATTATCGTGAAATAAAAGACTAAAAAAAGGTGCTTAAGTACCTCTTCAGCACCCTTGAAAAGACAAATTAGCTATAAAAACATGGTCATAAGTAAGATGCAACGGAGGATGTTAGCCGTTCACAAGTGGAACATTTTGGAACGATGACGTGACCTGACCTGACCCCTGTGAAAGGCCAAAATTGATATCAATGAACTCGCTATTGTCTTACGGTTCAGTATATGTCGCTTAAGTTCAGCTTTTCAGGGACAAGGTATTGTGTCTATTTACCTAATTCCAAGGACGTGTTTTGACCTTTCATGGCGTCTGGTGGCCTCAAAATTGACCTGAGGTCAAAACTCTTGAATGTTTTCGTCTCGGTTTCACAAAACCTTTCCGACGGTGTTTTCCTTTTTTCCGTGCGATATATGGGAGCCGAGATCCTGGGAGGTGCGGAAATCCGCGCTCCCCCTCCGGCCGGGCAAAGGGCATTCTGAGCCCGGCCGGAGACGGGTTAAAAACACTTCATTTAACCCTATTCCCTGTGGGGGGGGGCAAATTCTGCTACCCGTGTCTTTTTGCTTGTCGCTCCCACACCGTTTGCCGCAGCGCCACGAGATTTTCTGGCATTCCATGGAATTGATACACACGTGTTTAGTCAACATTTAAAAAAAAAATCGGTCCCGCAGAGGCGGTTCCAAGCCCCCGTTTTCGGCGGTAATGTGCTGTGCGTGAAGCTGCAAAGTTGTGCGGTTCACTATCGTGACAATCTGAGTAGAAATAAAGATCACTGACTCATTTATGTAGTCATACACATCCTAAACAATGCGTATGCACACATTTTCAGGCGAACGCACACCCAGGTACTGAAAAATGGGGGAGCACACAATTGTGCTTATGGTGCCCTCCCAATTTTGTTTCCCTGGATCCACCTCTGCGCTACATATTAACTTAAACTGGCTTGCTAGTTGTACATCTGATGTTTATATCACCCAAAACAAACAAAAACAAAGGAAATTTCTTATTTCAAAAATCACCCTTCTTTCCCTCCCTGGAACTGCCTATGGTTTTCTATTTTAAATTTCAGCTTTCGGTATATAAAAGACTTGGACATTCCAAGCTGAACCGTGTTATTCCCATGAAAATTGGTTGGTAAACACGGCCGCAGTGACCTTTCAAAAATCCCGAAGTTTTGGAGTTTGTTTGCCCCCACGCGCTATTTTCGCAATTTTTGAATTTTTGGGGTCCGGAATTGGAGATCTCGTTGAAACATATTAAATGGCATTCATCCCATCAACATTGGACGAATGCATCTCGAGATCTCTGGAAGGGTGGGGAGGGGAGGGGGCAGAATTTGTAATCTTCACCTTTCGGCCAATGCATATTTTTCGAAGGTGCAAAAGTGGCAACGGCTCATATCATGTTTGAGTTTGGCTCCTCACTTCTGCGTCTACAAAAAATAATGTGTCAGCCGAAAGGTGTTTCGGCCAGTTGATGTTTTCTTCGGGAACGCAGGAGCGGTAACTCGAATCGCATGGACAATGTAGCCTGTCCTCTAAGTTAAAAATGATTTAACCTAACCTAACCTAAAACCTACTGTATGGTTGCAGGGATTGCCCTAGATGGGCATGTAAAACCAATTTTTTGTTAGGTTCAATTTGCCTGTTTTTTGGTTTGGTTAGCTCGTATCGGCTGAAGGCAAACATGTGTCAACTGAATCAAAATTCAAGAGTTTCCTAACCAAGTCAGTTTACACGTCCAGTAGGGGCCAGTGCTTAGAAAAATACCTGAATGGGCTAAATTGTTCACACAACTTGTGTTGCCACTTCCGCGTCTCCAAAAATTACGCGTAAGCGTTGGCCGAAAGGTAGATTACCGCAGATCTGCCCCCCCCCCCCAGGGTAATGTGAATCTCACTGCCTGCAGAGAATATGGTTAAGGCAAATAGTCCAAGCAATAGTCGACAAGCTTCATAATTATGCTTCACTACTGACAACTTATTGTGCACATTCTGTTCTCACCTGGAAATACCGTAAATAATGCTTCCTCTTGATATCTGCCTTTAGCTTTGAAAGGCTACTCTTGTGACTCTTGATTATAACCTCTTTCGGTCGGCACAGGACATACGTAAAAATGACGTTTTCCCCTCCTCCTTAAACTCAAAGTACGTTTCTAGATGTGGCCATGGGTGACCCAGACCGGGCTCGTCCTCTGCCTCCGAAGCTGAGGCACCGTCGGACTCGGAGTCAAGGTTTTCGACCTCCAGTGGCGGCGTAAAGACGCCTTCATGGGACATTTTAGTGTCAGGTAGTTAAAATTTCAGGCCAGTCAAGAATCAGCCACCACTCCATCACCCCATGGACATCACAGATCCAAGGCCATGGCGGCAGTAATCACGTGCTCAACATGATCAATCATGTGCCTTGAGTGATCTTGGCGGGGAACCGTGTGGCGGTGGTAAGCAATCCGTGACTAACTTGAGACAACATTGAAAACTGCCGTCAGCTGGCTGTTCCAGTATAAATGACAATAACTTTGATATCTTTTAGCCTGAAAAATGACGACTGGTTAATTTATCATTTTAAGTCACATCAAACTTACGCATAATTCAATACTTTTGTCCCAAACGAGACCAAAGTCAGCTGGCCTTTATACTGAACCATTGCCGCCAGCTTGCCGTCAACGTTTATCAGCTGACGAATATTGTCAACAAGTCGACTCCGCGATTGTCAGCTGAGTGCGCGCCCAGCCGCGCTTGTATCGCCGCACGCTATTAGGTGTTGGCTATTCAAGTAGCCAATGGCGTGTGCCGATGCAAATAAAGCCGGGCGGTGTCTGTAGGGAGTTTAAAAAGTAACGGAGTAACGGAGTAACGGACCAAAAAGTAACGGAGTAACGGACCACAAAAGTAACTTCCGTTACTCAGTCCGTTACAGTAAAATAATAGTAACGGGTCCGTTACTCCGTTACTCAAAAAAGTAACTTCGTTAGTAACGGAGTAACGGCGTAACGGACCAGTGCCCACCTATGCCTGTATACATGGGAATAAATGCAATTTTTCTTTCGATAAATGGTAACAAAACAACTTGTAAATTTCCGTTGGTCAAAATAAAGCGGGCTGATTCCGTTGAAAAATCCACATTTGAGGGGAGGTTAGGTTGTCTGGCCCTTGGCCCGGCCCCCCTCCCCAATTATGTACGGAAATCGGCGCCCCTGATGGGATCGCTGAGCCCTATTCCCGGAGGGCTAGACGGTATGGCCGATTCCTGGCAGGGGGGGGGGGGATTCGGCCCCCCTCAGAGATCTCGAGAACTACCCATCCGATTTCATCGCAACAAACGGCAATCGATTTGCCATGACGTGAAATACATTTGGGAAAAAGAAGTGTTCAAAGTTTTCAAAAGGGTGGATATAGGAGGCAAAAACATCAAAATGGGGGGTGCTTTTGGACATCTTATAACTCCATTGTTTATAAACCGATTTCGATGAAATTGGCATGAATCCAGAGATTATCGATGGGAGTTCTAAAATTGGCACACACATTGGAAATTTTGAGAAAATTCATTGGCATTCACAGATAGGAGGATTAGTTTTTTAAACAACTGAATGAACAAAAAAGGCAAAAGCACTTTTTGGCTTCTGCTAGTCTTGGTATGCCAAAGAAGTGCAAATCGTACTACAGTGTTCGTATAATGCTAGCGTAGGCGGTACCAGGGACATAAAAAAGGGGAACTGCCATGGTCATATGCTCCCCAGATCAACTTGTGACCTTTGGCCTTAAATGACCTCCAGTGACCTTGTAGTCACTTGGAGTGATCTTGAGTGCATTTAATTTTGTCCGTAAACGCTTTCAATCATTTCATTTCACTCTATTTCGAGAATTCCATTTCACGGCTATTGTGATATAGGGGAGACCGGGGTCAAATGTTACATTTTTTACCTTTTCGGTCCTGGAATGAAAATATTTCCGGTTGGGGAACATTTTCTCGGGTTGTCACAAACCCTGATATTTTGCCTTTGTAGCGGATATGAAAAGATCCCGAAATAACGACTTTAAGGTATCGAAATTACTGTTTCAAAAAGTCACTTCAGCTGTTACAATTAACCCCGGGTACGGGGTAAATTGTAACAACACCTAGGGTCAAATGTAACATGTTAGCGAATGGTGTAGTGGTGTAGTGAAAGCCACTTTTGTCGAAAACAGACTTTATTGAACAACATTGTCTCTTACATCTTGAGCCTTTCCTGGAATAAAATCACAACTCCAATACAAAAAATACGATTTCTCAACGGCGTAAGGCTCAAGTACTCCAGCAGCTTTTCCTGAATTAGATAACAGCTCTACCTTTCTCAGGCCAAGAACTGACGCTTCATCAAAAGCAGAAGACGTCGTCTTCATCATCACTGCTGCTTTCCCTGCGTGCTGTCTTCCGAGCCCTCTTCCCACCAACCTTCGTCTTCTCTTCATGCTTGTCCTTGTCAAGATTGAGCTTCTTCGATGCTTGTTTGCAATCCTTTCGACTCTCTTTTAGCTCTATCGCTCTCTTTTCTAGAATGTCAGTCAGAATTGCGGCCTTTCGCTTTCGACCCGCGCGGCTGTTTTTTCTTGGACCTGCCATGGGTAGCGGCCGAATCGCTTCAGGGGTGAGCTGCTTCGAGGCGATCCCCAATAGACGAGACTGTTCGATCACCGATGGACCAGGCTTGTCCATCCCCAATGTATCAGCCTCTGCAGAAATGATGCATGATATATATCATCCATGATGCATGGATATAATACTGTATTTTCAATGTAACATTCAGAGAACGACAAATTAAACTATATACAACTGTCCCACACTTCCCCCGGAAACATTCAGATGAAGTCAAACTAGAATTATTTAATCAATAAAATAATCAATAAATAAAATAATAAAATATCTTAATAAATCCGCTGTGAAGGTGAAACACCTACGGTAAGACCACGGTGACTAGCCGCCAAGAACGTAACCACGTCTTAAAATTAAAACTGACAAAACAGTACCTAAAAGATAAATCAGGGACTGGTGGCAATAATACCGCAAGTATGATTTTTGAATGATATTGATAATGAATTTGGGAACAAAATTGCATGTTGATTAATTGGACGGGACATGTTTCCATAGCCTCCGCCCCCAGTGGTTACATTTATGCCAAGTGCATTGATATTTTACATAAATGTAGGTTTAATGGTCTGGCCAGAGGGGTCAGTTGTAACACTGTTACATTTGATCCCAGCAAAAATGTTACAGTTGTCCCCGTCACGCCACGCCATCTTTAAGACAAAAATGAAGCAAAACAGGGCGGCGTGGGCGGCAACTGATGCACTCATTTTTTGACCAGGTACCCTCACCCACCCCACACAAACTCTTAAACCCGTGTCTAGTAAGATACGTGAATGAGCTGATCATATTAAAAAATAAACAAAGTTACAATACACTCCAAAAAACACAATTGTGAACAGCACGATCGACTCACCCGCCGCACCGGCCTGAAACTCCGCGAGGAAAACGAACAGCTTACTGCGCATGTCCAGTAGTGCCTCCAGCGTCATCCATTTGTAAGTTTCGAAGTAAAAGCTTCTGTTACAATTGCCCCGTGTTACATTTGACCCCGGTCTCCCCTAGGGTATGTGCACTGGCATTTTAGGTCATAGCTCCGTGACCCGATCCGATATCAAGCTGAAACTTCATACACAAGTAGAGGGCGTCCTTCTACATCACACATATTCCGGGTTTGGCATTTTAAGGAGTAGCGCCGAAATTATCCCCATAAAACCAAACTTTGACTTTGGACCTTGACTTGATCTTGTAAAATGACCTCAGATAAACAAAATTGTAACTGCACGTTGCCCAACTATTTAGCTATACATCCATATAAAGTTTTAAGTCTTATCTTAAAAACGCTATTTCTGGCAGTCATTACCCTTTTACCCTTAAAATGGCCAAAAATGGCCTAAGGTGTCTCCCAAAAACGTAGCCTGGCTCTGCCCCTGAGCAGAATAAAGTTTCGAAATTTTGTCACAGTACGTAGAAAGAATAGCTACGAAAAGTGACGAAGTTTCGTGAAGCTGCGTCAAAAACCCTGGAATTGGGAAGCAGAAAACCCGAAAGTGATGGATTTAACCCCCCCTGCCGGGAATAGGGTTAAAATGCGGAGCTTTCTCCCTCAGTTTGGTAACAAACAAAGGGTCCAGTTTCTGCTGCATTTGAGCCGCAGGTTACACATTCATGGAGTCGTCAGACAGGGGTATACTTTGTAATGTAACGGTTCGTAACCGGGCTTCGGAGAAGATAGGAGAAACATTGGAAGAAAAGTGCCGACGTCGGCCTGAACGTTTCCAAGTAAGGGAGAGCGCTTGTCTCTCGAGCTTTTCCCAATGAAAGATCAACTTGTACGTACGGGACCGAAGGAAGACATGAGTCCTGAGTGGTCGAGCCATAGAGTCAAAGGGCCAGGGCGACAAATAGATGAGAAATCGCATATGCCCTCTGCTGGCATTTTTCTGTTTTTCATTGTAATTTGTGAAGATGCAGTAATTCTGTGTTTTGGCTAAACTGTGCTTTCTTAGCTTTGATTGCAGTGCATCATAGTTAGTTCATCAAGGTGCCTACCAGCCCAATATCATAATGTGATTCACCCCTACATTTCCAGTGTTCTTTTTTAATTAATGAGACTTTAAATTTCTGAGTTCTGAGAAATGCAAGTTTTATTATGGTATGAGGAAATATGAAGTACTTGTGTCATGATATGGTAGCACCATCTTGTGCAAAAAGAAGCAAAATGGAGGAAATGTAAGATTGTTAATATATATCATGGCTATTAATTGGAATGGTGAGCTTCATAGCTGGTCAGATGGGTTAAGATAGGTAGGGCTCATTAGGCTGAGTGAGGTTGGGCCGTAGTACATCAGTTTTTTTACATCAGATGAGTACATTACATGGAACCGGAAAGATGTAATATATCATGTTACATTGTCTTCTGCCAGGCTTGGTGAATTATTGGACAGGGACTATTTTGGGTCATTACTGGCACTTTCACTAACAGTTTGTAATTTAGGACTATTCATGGATGCGGGAAACATGACTGACCTGAGTGTTGTGGTCAAGATGTTTCTGCTGGTAAGAAAAACCTATTCTCCACTTCTGCCATATTTCAGCAAGTCCCATGCATCACTGCATGCCACATTTCTGAATGCAAGTACTTTTTATCCATTCATGCTGTTTTTTTTGCAATCATAGCAACCAATGTAAAGGATGGAAAATACTTGAGTTATGATATACAGCATCATGAGGTATCAGGAAAAAAGCAGTTTTATTGATTTTTTAGGCTCAACCAGAGAAGTACAGTTGAATCAGCATTATTCTGTTACATTGCATGTCTGGAAGTGGTCCTGGATTTCCAAAATGTTTTTGTCAGCTTTTGCTCACTGAAACATTAAAAACTGTTCCTGTTGCATTCATGAAAATGCACTGATCAGTTTTTGTGTCTCAGATCCTTTTATGATTTGGAAAGATGCAGGGCAGGCTATATTGCACAATTCAGTTGAAGTGTGGCAAGGTCATTATTCACAGTTGGGGCATTCCAGGATGAACTGATGAGGCACCTCCTCAAATGAACATTCCATAGTCACCGTTTTTTTTTTTTTGTTCAAAATTGGTATCAGAGATAATCTTTAGCCCAAATTATATGCTTCTGATACTTGGCTGGATCTAACAAAGAGTTTTGGAGATATGTTGGCCAGGATTTTTGGAGGAATTGCAATTTTGGCAAAAAGCAGCCAAGCATATTGCTCCATATCCACACAAATGATCATTCGATCTCCTCAAAAAGCATGTGGTTATAAACAGCATGGTCTAGCAGCAACTTTGTGCATCTTGTTTTTTAGTTGTAAAAGTATTTTGATATGTTTGGCCTTGTGATGTATTCCCTATGTCAAATTCTTTAAAAATGGCTACTGTTTGCTTGCTTGCATAACATGGGATAAAAATGACAGGTTTTACATATAAAAATGTTTATGCGCTTAAACTGCCAGCATGTCAGTAAGAAAGTGGTGATGTCAGTACCTGCCCTCTCATACTGTTTCATTAACAGACAGTGGGGAATGTGGTCTTGAACTCTACAGGTTTCGGCGAGACAGGAAACTCAGCTGATGTTAAACATCAGCTCATCAAGTTCACACCAAGAAATTTTGCTGTGATCACTAGTATATACCTACGGCACGATAAATTTAGTAAAATAATAAAAAAAGATTTCAAATGCCTTTTTCGAGCCCCATAGGTAAATCATGTCTTCTTTTAGTGTTGAACCCCTTTTGAGCCACGTAGAAACAGAGGTTATCAGATATTTCTGCTCGAAATGTCAACAGGGTAATTTGGCATGAGATGACCTGCGGTGATCTTAATATTGACATTATTGGAGAATTACGTATTTTTTTTTCTAGTTTCGCCAAGGGCTTTCCAACGGTGGTTTTATTTTTTCTATCGGGCTTGCAGGTCTCGAGATCTTGGAGGCTGTCATGACCCCCTCGGCCCGGCGAAGGTAGATTCGGAGACCGGCTCGTTGAGGGTTAAAGATCCGAAAGGTTTATTTAGGGCGCATGTGTTTATTTTCTTCTTAAGCACGGCTACCTTCGCAGTTTCTGTGTAAACGCGACTAATGGTGGGGTATTCACGTTGACTACACGGTTACTTTATTGACAATCGACATACATGTGTTCCACCATGCCAGTAATGGGAAAGTACTGTGCAGACTAGCTGATGTGCATACATGGCAGGCAAGATGATAAAGAAAGTCGGTACATCGCTGATTGCTTAAATTCCGTAAAAGCCTCGTAACTGCTCCGGTGTTGCCAATGCCGTACGGCGTTCGAGTTCGCTGTGAGGGTCGTTGGCGAACAAATCGAGAACTTACAGGGCTGGCAGCGACAGGGCAGCAGAGAGAGAGCAGACAGTAGATAGCGGTGGATGATGAGTACCAGAGACTAGGATGAACAATACCAGACCAATGGTATAAGGCAGAGTGAGTGAGTGACAGACAAGACTTGGAGAAAGAGCCGACAAGCCATCCTGGAATGAATACCAAGTTGTGGCATATTTATATATATATATATATATATATATATATATATATATATATATATATGTATTCAGGCCGAATGGTTGCTTTGGTGATGTTAAGAATCGGAGCCCGTGCTAAGCATAGCCTGTTGTGCAGACTCCGACCTCCGACACCCGATCGAGCAATTCTAAGTAACGGCTGATTCTGTGGCGAAAGCTGAACGTACCGCAAGGGGTGCTACACGACCGAGTGGACGAGATGTCAGCTGACCCGCGGGCCAAATATCGAACGCCGGGACGACTTGATCCCGTCTTGCCAGGACGGGAGACCGGCGCCCTGCCAGCTGAGCGGCCGATCGCGGCCATGTATGCGGTGGGGCGCAGCGCCGGTCACTCCACGTGTCCCCCGCCGACGGAGCCGCGCGTCTCTGGAGTCCTCCCACACGTCAGCGGACCCCCGCGGCCCTGGCAAACTTTTGGCAGACCTCCCGCAGTCTTCCCGAAGCTGTGGCAGACCTCACGCAGCCCTCCCAGCCTTCCAGCGAACTCCCGCCGTCAGTATCAGTAAAGACCAGCGGGGAAGATAATAGCCTGAAAGGCTGAAGGGCGAGGCTGAGTGTGGCATCGGCGCCGGGCAGCCGTGGACAATACAGTGGCTCGTCGGCGCGCGGCCTCCGACAAAGTAATGGCTCGGCGGGCGGCCGCCCTCCCGGAACAATAGCATCCCAACCAGCAACTGCGCAGGTCGATTTCCAGCTCCGATATCCTCTCTGCAGTTCGTCGCCACCAATCGGTTGATTGAAACGCATGGCTGAGGCAGTCGCACGGCACGAAACCAACAGAGACGATGACCGTATTCCGCCAAATGTTTTGGAGAGGACGTGGGGATCTTCGTTTCAAGACCGATATGGGGGCGTCACCAGACGATGTTGTCTTCGAGCGGGTGAACGTATTGCAGCCACTTTCGAGTTCTTTTCATACAATACGCCAAAGGACGCCATTCAATTATGGTAAAACATGACCTGAAGACTTCCAGTCGACGTAATGCGGAAAGAGCAATATCTGAAGCGACATGAACCAGGGTCAGCAAACAGATGAAGCCTTTAGGTTCACACAGACTGCAAACAGGTCACTTCGAAACCAGACTTGCATTTAATGGGTACCCGAACTTGTCGAGAACAGGAATGAGCATTCGAAGTGCAGTGCCAGTGAGAAAAATTGCACCTATGATATTTGTTTTTCGATAAGCTGAGACAGCCAGTTGGTTGCTTGTGGTGCTGTGTACAATTCGTCGCAGAACTGTAATTTCCGAAGTTTCAGAGCGGTTTTCCGCGAATTTCCGCTGTGTCCTATTCAGTCACCTCCGGTCGTCCGACGTTGCTGGCGTTACAAGTGGGCGGAAATTAGTGAACATAAGCAGAAACTCCGTTTGTGCCATGTCAGTGGACGACCTCAGAGTATGGCTTTTCATTAATTACAGGTGTTGAATCGATTTGTTTAATACTGATATTAATTTCGTTTCATTAATTCGATGTTCCAAGGTGGTTGTCAGAAAAATGGGTGGTGAAAACGTTACCAGCAGCATTTCGTGTCCCGACTTGTGATCCTATTTTTGAAAAGTCGCGATAAAAGGCTTTCCACTTCCCTTTAGACAAAGCTGAGCTGCGCCAGTCTTATTGATGACGTCAGCTAAGTGCAGTTTAGTGAGCCAGGTTGTGCAGCTAACGTAGGTCGGCCGGCGGAACTGCGCTGTGCCGAGCCGGTCGACCGTCTGGCGGAGGACGAGGCTCAGCGCTCGGCGCCTGCGGGCACTGCTGACGCCGGCGGTGGCTGGCCAGCAGCAGCTCCAGCAACAGCACGCAGCCGGCGGCCGCCTGGCCGCACAGCAGGAGCAGGAAGGAGTCTCTCAGATGCGTCATACTGAGCACGACCACCGACTGGCGGTGGCAGGCGGCCGGCAGTCGTCGGCAGCGGGCAAGCACCTGCTCTTGGGCGCGCTGCCGCCGCCTTGCGCTGCCCATCAGCATCAGACGATCCACCAGGCCCGCTGGCTGCGCCCGCCGCACCAATTCGTCCAGCAACGGCCGGTACGGCGCGTTCTTCTGCACGGCCCAGGCCACGTATGATGGCAGGAACTCCTCCCGGCCGTAGTGGACGTCGGCCTCGGTGACGAGCGCCGCCCGACTCCACCATGATGTCGTACAGCAGCGTCTGGAGGGACGGCGTCTCCTCTAGCAACGCCACCCGCTCCCGGGAGCCGACGATCCGCCGGAACGTGGCCATGTGGTCGGCCAGCGTCCATCGTCGCTTCAGAGCCCGGAACAGCGAGCTGTTCTGCGCGTGCATCCAGTCGGTGTAGGCGCCGTAGCCAGTGTGCGTCACCACCTGGTACTTGTGACGCACCAGGTCGGTGAACGAGTTCGGCGCCCAGAAGGCCGACGGCTGCGACAAAGCCGAGGTCAGGTTGGTCGTGTAGGCGGTTCGGTGCACGATGCCGGCCATCAGCCAAACGCCGAGCAGGAGCGTGCCGGCGCCGCAGTGACGCGTCAGCTGCATGCGGCCGGGTGACAGATCCTGCGAAACCAGCGTCCGATAAGAGGTCTCCAGCTGGCTCCAGGCCAACTCGGCCAGCGACCAGCGCTTTGGGCGGTCGACGCGGACCAGCTGGGTCAGCAGCAGTGCCGCCGAGCTGACCAGTAGGCTGACGAAGATCAGCGTCCAGACGAGCGGCGAGAGCAGGTTGGAGAACCCGCTGCGCGGTCCGAGCGGCCAGGGACGCGACATTATGTTCAAATAGACCATAGTCAGTGGTCGGCAAAAGTCGACCACGGTGGCTCGCAGCTCTGTCACGAACATGCCGCTCACGGCCATATCGGCACGGCCGGCCTCCACCTCGCCTATCATGCCGTGCCACGTGCCATTCTCTATTTGGCCCCAGCTACCGTCCGGGCCACGCACGTACTCGAGTCGGAAGCCGAGCCGCTGCGCCAGATTGCCGAGCAGGACGGCGGCGACGGTGTCGAAGGCTCGCAAGCACCGGCCATCTCGCTCCAGCTCACACTCGAAGAACGGACTGTAGCTTTCGTAGACGATAGTAAGCGTGGTGTTGGTGAGGTCGTGCGCCGGCCGGAGCCAGGTGGTGGAATTGGTCAGGCCCATGCGGCGCACAGAGCCGCCGGACTGCAGCTTCATCACCGTCAGCCGGCCGGAGGAGGCATCCAGACAGATCGGGTGCGGCACCTTGGCGAACAGGCCGGCACGCAGCGAGGTGCTGCAGTCGGTCGACACGTGCAGCACCTGGCCGGGGCTCCAGCGACCGGGCTGTGGCGTGTAGTCGCCCTGCAGACAGTCGGGCCGCTGCAGCAGCAGCAGCCGCGGCCCGGGCCCGTCGCCGTAGACGAGTCGGCCGGCCGGCGCGGCGCCGCAGCGGCCGCAGTCGGTCAGCAGCAGGCCGTGCGGCCAGCCAAGCGCCGCCAGCAGCGCGGCCACGTCCAGCCGGCCGCCGCCGCAGCTGAGCACGCGCAGCGGCAGCTGGCCGGCGCTGGGCAGCAGCAGTTGTCGCACCACAGCCGCCGTCTGCTCGACCAGCGTCTGGTTGGCAGCCGGCTCCTGGTGATGAAGCTGCTGGGAGGAGGGCTGGACGGCGCCAACATTGGGTGGGTGCGGGAGCAGCAGGAGTGGCAGCACGATCTTGGCAAAAATCGGCATCATTCTGACTAAATGGCAGCAGGAGGCAGTTCTATCGTCCTTCCTTGCACGACGTTTTCCTCATTCTCTAAACACTCTGGATGTCTGCGTCCATGCGACTCAGTTGACGTGCAGACAGACAGACAGTTGACACTTGCGAGTCGACGCAGTAGAGGGCTGAGGACGCGACTCTAAGACCTAAGGCATTGAACTTTCTTTAAACGCTGTGTCTTTCTCCGTCACTAGTGGCATCTGAATGACGTCCAGTTGGACACAAGGAATAATTTTTTTTACAGAGACCGTTGGAGCAGAAAAGAGCAGTGTTTGGAGGAGCGGCGGTATCAGATCACCACAGCGTTTGTTAGTGTTCCTGGCATGTCTTCAAGACGTTTAGACATTACCGACATTTGATGATTAAATATGACGCCGATGACCAGTGCCAGATGATTCTCTTCAGATGTCGGGACAGCTGCAGCAGCGCTGGCGCAGTGTCTCAAAACAGTTCACAGCCTCATGAACCGAGGTGATTTGTTTCCAGCAGCTGGCAGTAGCTTGCGTCAGCGTTTAGGGCACCTCTGCGGCGCGGAGGCAATTCTCGCTGCTTCCTTCGACTGCGATATTCCGAGGCCGTCAACACTCAGAACCGAGCAGGTGACGACGCAGCTTGCACAGCGTGACAACAGGACGCATCTTGCCGCGCCTCCTGCATAAGTGCTCTGGTTTCTGCCTCCGCTACCCGGCTTTGATGACGTGATCTGCGCCGACGGTGACACCTGCTGTTGCTGCCACCATCCCGGGTCGACTAACAGGCCGAGCTCCCGGCATGGTCGATTGAGGCTCGCGTGGTTTGTCACCGTTCCCCCCCCGGGAAGGGGGCGTCTGTTCAGGAGGCGGACGTCGGACGCCGTCGCGCCCAATGGACGGCTGACACGGCGAACGGCGCGTCTCGGAAATAAGCGGAAACTGCCTCCGAGAACCGGACCAGTATCCTCACGGCGAGTGTTCTCATCGGACAAGAATGCGTTGCCCTGAACTGGGCAACCCGCCGTGAGACGACCACGCCAGCCGCTCGATGCTGGGCGGACGGGATGCCGAGCGGGTCGTTAAGTGACGGTGTGCTGTAACTTTGGCCGTCCGGAATGATGAACGACCAAAAACGCCTGGACGCCAGCCATCCAGACCTGTGTGTGTGATGGAAGACTGAAGACCCGAGAAAATCAGCCTGAACGGGTTACCAGCACCCGGGTATAGCTGAAAAGCTTGCAACTGCAAATGGGAAGCCGAAAGGAATGCTATCAATCTCCACTTTACTGCATGCGTCTCATACGCGATATTTACGGCCCAGGCGATTACCATAAGAAAGTTTGGAAATTAGCACATTCATTCGAAATGGGTAGTTTCTTAAGATGTTATTATGTGGTTTGCTGGAAGATCTCTTGCGGCAGCCGAATGATGCGAACTCAACCGATTTGGACTGAAAGATAAAGGCATGGGTATGCGCGGCCACTACCACTGAGGAATATGTTTAGGGGCATGTGAATTCGATTTCGCTTACTGAAGTCATAAACTGTGGGGTTTACCTTTGCTTGTTGGCCACTGCATCACCAGAGTGCTGTTTCGAATGAATATTCTCGTCAGACCTGGGGTCGAGTCCGAGTCGACTCAGAATCAATTCTGGGCTGACTTTTAGGGATCGATCTAATGTGAATGGATTCAGAATTTCCCAGAAACACACTCGTACTTAACCCGCGCACGACCGTCGGTCCGTCCCGAACACCGGCGACTGGGGGGGGGGCAGTTGACTGCCCCCCCTCTAACTCACGAACGGCTGGTCGCACGATAAAAATAAGCATACCGTTGGAAAGCCTGTGACGAGTAGAGCTCGAAACTGGTCTCATTTGTAGTTTTAGATAATATGTAAGCCAATTTAAGCCCTATATATGCTTTCTCATAGCCGACTGCATGAGACCGAGAAATGGCCTCAATCTCCATGGCTGTGACTAATAACGCATAGGTAAAGGCACCAGCGCACGAGTAAATGTCCGCGGATGCCGATACACGTCTAATTTCCCTAGATTTGTTCAATATATACGCCGAAACGTTGAGTTAAGGACACCGTAATTCTCCCGTCAGCAGTCACTGTGCGCCGCTGCCGTATGCAGTGCCAAATTGACGGAACTAATTTTAGCGTTCCTTTATTTTCGCGAAAAAGACGATCTATGTCAATTTTATTGATCTTTGTGGTTCTTGTGATGGTTTCTCATGCTTAAATTTTGGAAAAATTGATTAGTTGCCAATCTACAAAGTTGGCGGAGCTTTATTCGCGAGAGCCTGTTTATTTCCAAAATATGTTACTTTTTCAAACTTTTTGAGGTTCCTGGTATTAATTACGTCTGTGCAAGCTAGTTCTACCATTTTCTACCCATTCTGAGTAATTCATCGTCGATTTTGACGGTGGTACATTTTGGCCCATTACAGTTATTCGTGACCTGACCTAAGGTCAATGGCTGGAAGTCACTGATACTTTGCCCAATGACGGTAACTAGATGTCTGCTTCACTCCACACTAAAAATGTTATAGAATATTCCGTCAATTCCCGAAAAAACGGCGATGTGCCTTAAAAATGGGCTTGACCTTAGGTCAATGACCCGGAAAATTCCGAAAATTCTGAGATAGCAGATTTGTTGCATCTATCACGATGACTAATCCCTAAAAGTATTATTGAGATATCTTGTTTTGCGAAAAAGTTAGAGGGCGCTAAACTTTTTTTGACATAGGTCTGTTTGACCTGACCTAGGTCAGGCACCTGACGTGACCTGAGGTCAAAATTGTGACACGAGGCGTAAAATTGATGAAGCAAAAGGTACACAAAGTTTCGTGACTCTGTGTTTGTTGGTTCTCTCGCAATCCCAGAAAAACCTCAGGGGGGGCAGTCAACTGTCCCCCCAGTCGGGGACGGGTTAATGTCACAAGCCTACATATAAAGTGCTGTCCTTAATTGCAGACACAGAGCGAGAAAGCTGAAAAAATGGAATTGGATTCAGGTTCGAAATCGAATCAGTTTTAACTGTGCTCAGACTCAGGTCAGTGAAGCCATAATCAGACCTGGCTTAAGGATCGGCTGAGCCCGAATTCAAGAAAAAGGCAAGAATTATCATCATCATCGTCATGCAGTTCCTTTACATCGTCCTCGTAAAAACGAGGCTAACCAGATCCAGTGCTAATACTGAAGGTGTCATTGGAGGAGCGAAACCGTATAGACTGAAGTACCTCAACACCAAAAGTAGACGAGTGGGATGGAAGACAAAAGTTGAGTTACACAAGGAAAGGCAAGGGTCATAACTCTCATTGGGACCTACCTGAAGAATAGTTTTGCTTCGTACATTATATATTGCCGCAGTGAAAGTTTCATGCTGAAGGAAAAATATACCAAAGTTTCGACTTTACACCGTAATAAAATTGTGCTATGCTGCACAGATGACGCCATCGGGTCGAGGAATCTTAACGTGATGGCTGGATTTGGTTAGGCGAGGCTGCTTGTCTTAGGAAACCGGTACTGGCACGGAACGGCCTGATCAACTGAATTTGCATTTCGATTTTTTTTTATTTTTTGGAAAATTTGGACAACTGAGAATGAAGTCCGCCCGCATGTTTGTACGATGTTGTTCGGTCCACATGAATTCATCGTGATAACTCTATAGGAACTATCGGCATTTTGCACTGCTTGTTCTGATAATTTTTTTTCCCACGACCAAAATATGTTTCCAAATGCCCACACGTGGGAACACACATGTCTGCGTGTGTTTTTCGCCACGTGCCTTCAGCCCTTGACTGTAGTTGATAGTTTTGTGTTCGTCCAGAGTTCTGGGGATGTGGTG
Source organism: Capitulum mitella (assembly GCA_030062745.1). NCBI lineage: Eukaryota > Metazoa > Arthropoda > Thecostraca > Pollicipedomorpha > Pollicipedidae > Capitulum > Capitulum mitella. Next base: position 8,212,420 of record CP099842.1, read on the forward strand.
CGTCCTGTGCTCGTCTGGGAGGGTTATGCTTTCCGGCTCGACTTGGAACCGAATTTTTGCAGTCATGTCCCGCGACGTGTTTTGTATCAGGTGCGAAACTCCCGTGCCGTCCTATGCATCGTAGATGCCAAACATTAAGCACTGTTCTCATTGAACAGAATGTATGCGATTATGTTTTTTCTGAGGAGAAAAGTTTCATCGATGACAATGATCTTGCCTGATCCCCATTTCTGGCCGCGAACTTCCCTCCATGGGCCCTGGGACATGACGTTTCGAACGTACTGTGCCCACGTCGTGCAAAATCTGCGGGCTGGGACGTGAGTTTGAGTTGAGTCCATCATGAGTTTCAGTGTTGTTCCGAGTGATTGGTCAGATACGAAAACGCAATTTGCAGTATCATAAACGTAGATGACAGTGATTCGTGGGAAAACTGCCGTTTAACAGCCTTTTGACATTGCATTTCAGACAATGTCACGCCTGTCCAAAGACTATAATGATCATAAAAAGTGAAGCTGTCTATAAGTACAACCATAAATAAAGGTTATGGTCAGGGGCGTCGATTTGTATCGTTTTGAGGGGTGCTTGCCCACCCAATGTTGATTGAGCCCCCCTTCCCCAATGTTGGGTTGGGCCGCAGTAGATCACAGATCGCCAGAAAGAAGAAAGCTTAAAGCGATGTATCTATCTTTCTATCTTCTATGTACATTAGGGTGGCACTTATTCGGCCGTAATTTTTTTTTGGAGAATTTCTACCGGGACGGGCAGCCAAACTGTTCTATCCCCGGCAAAAACAAGGTGTGTATTTTTTGGGGGAAAAATTTTTATATTTAGAGGTCGCTCAACGAGGTCAAAGTTTCTATTTTTTGGGGGAAAAATGATTTTTTCAGTATTTTGTTTTTAATGTTTGTCATTCTAAATCTGTCATTTGTAGTAATGAACAACATCACACCTGACGTAAATAACATATATTCAACACTCTTGGTTCCAGGTAGACCCCCTCTTCTCGAGTATTAGCCCTTCAAAGGGGGTGGGTGAGGGGTCTCATGTGTGCCTAGCTCATGCCAGCTACCACTCATTTTCGCCTAGTTTGCAGTCACAGTGGACTTGCGGGCGTTCGGAAATCTGACCCGGTGCTCCTCGACGACCTGTAGCAGGAACTGCTTCTGGCCCTCGTCCTTGGTGAGGGCCAAGTTGAACTCCTGCATCAGCGCGACGTCCCGCTCCGCGAAGTCGTTGACGACGCGGAGTGAGTTGACGCGGCGAGAGGCGGCGTTGTAGGAGGGTTCCTCCTCCCAGCAGGCCGGATCCTTGTCGAGGAAGTCCGTCTCCAGGCCGAGAAGGGTGAAGAAGCTGGCGGAGCCAGTCGTGACGAAGTTTGCCACCGTCTTGTTGGAGACCGACGCCGCCGTGAGCTCGACTTGGGCTCGGCGAGGGGATCCTCGGGTCCCTCTTCCTCGCGTAGCGCTATGACCATCTCGCACTTGGTCGCGAGCGTCACTTCCTCGTCGAAGAAGGCGAGCGCGACCAGTCGCTCGCTCAGATACCAGAGGTGACGGCCGAAGACGGCGGCCGTCGCCCTGGACACCGGCTTGTCCTGGTACTTGAGGAGCGACTTGAGGAAGCCGAGGTCCTGAGCCGGGGCAGACGCCGGAATCGGCGCCTTGAACCAGGCCGTGACGTACGTGAAAACCACAAACGTCACGGCTCGCTGGATGCCGCTCTTCTCGGACGCAGTGAGCCGGAACCGTGAGCGGAAGAGATATATTTTCACCGAGTAAATGGCCTTGGCCAACCAGCGCGCCCGGTGCAGTGCACCGGGGCGGGCGATCCTCACACCTCGCTTCGGAACCCCGACCAGGACAATCGTGGCCAGCTCCAGCAGCTCGCGGTAGTCATCGCGTGGGTGCTGGTCGTCGAGGAGGCGGTCGACCTGCGCAAGGAGGTCGTCGCGGCTGTCGTGCAGGTATGGCGGCATATCGCAGTTGTCGAAGGGCTCCGTCCTATCTATCGATAGATAGACGCCTCTCTAACGATAGGCGTCCATCGTTAGATAGGCGCCGTCCTATCTAACGATGCCCAATTTGTCTGGGAGCGCTTGAATAAAGGAACGTCCGGGCCGCTGGACGGGCCGAGACAGACGGTGAACGCCTTCTCCAGTTCATAAACATGGTGGCATCTCCAGTTCATAGACATAAACAGTTCAAGTTCATAAACATGGTGGCGGCAGGCCAGGTGGAGCACGTCCTGGTCGAGCCGCTGCTCGATGATCGTGCAGGCCCCGGCGCTGAGGCCGGTGTTAGAGGCAGTGGTGTCGAAACTGAACGCCCTTACTCGGTCGTTCACCTCCCAGTCATCGAGCGCCGCGAGGACAGCATCAGCGGCGGCCTTTCCGGTGCCGTTGGGAAGCTTCGGCACGGCCAGGAGCTTCGACACACCGTCACCGGAGACGAGGACCGGAAGTCAGTCGACGGCTGGTCCGCCGTCGACGCCTAGAACGATTTTCCCATCCCAGTGGACCCTGAGCGGGACGGTCGGTGCAAAGGTGGCCTTGATCTCGGCAGCCTTAGCCTTCCGGAACTGCATCCGGTACTTGCGAAATGACTCACGGTTGATGACCAGCTCTTCAGGTTTGTGTCCCAGGCTCCGAGCCGCCGCCGTCAGGACGTAGACACCATCGCGGTTGGACATCTTTGTCCGGTCCATCGCGGCGGCTAGCTCTGTGTTGATGAGCTTCGTTGCCGCGCGGCGACGCTTGGGCGGTAAACACGCTGCTGTAGAAGTCGAGGGGCCCGGGGTCGATGGACCGGACGAGTCGTCACCGTCGCGCTCTTGGTGGACGGAGCGAGTGGGGCTGCTGACGGCACTAGAGGAGCTGGAAGAGGGCAACTGCGCAGTCTCGTCGAGAGTCTGCCGCTCGATCTCAGCCGTCTCTCGATATCGCTGTGTCGCCTCCTCCTTCTTCCGCTTCCGGTTATCGAGGGCGGCCAGGGTCATTTCCTTCGCCGCCATGCACCCGAGCCGCCCCTTCTCGCGGTGGGCCTTGAGGAACTTCTTGTCCTCGTTGATCGTCATCGTCGCCAGAGCGTCCTGATGCGCGATGTCGAAGAAACCGGTCGCCGACTCGACAAACTCCTTCTCCTTCGTCTCCTGCGTCTTGGTCCGCCACTTCTTGTTTTTCTTGAGCGCCTTCCACTTCTCGTGGAGGCGGAGGATCTGTTCCTGCGCGCGCTGCCTTTTCTGCATCGGGATATGCGCGCGCTCCCAGAAGGGTATCACGGCGGTCATTGCCTCCGCCGCCGCCTCCTTCACCGTCTTCTTTTGGTCCACCGTCCCCGTGACTGAGCCCGAGTCCAGAGAACACAAAACGTTTCGGAACTACCCGACGAAGCAAATCACCCTTACACCCGTCGTGGTGAAACGTTTTACGCCCCTGAACAGAGTCAGAAGGCAGGTGCCCAGAATCACAAGTGTTGAATAAAATGTGATATTTAACTCAAATATGATAATAATCAATGCAAAAAATGACACATTTACAACGGGAAAAAAATTAAACAAAATATCGAAAAAATCAGTTTTTTTGCCAAAAATATAAACTTTGACCTCCTTGAGCGACCTGTAAATATTAATATTTTTCAAAAAAAAATTACACACGTTGTTTTTGCCAGGGATAGAACAGATCGGCTGCCCGTCCCAGTAGAAATTCAAAATGTCGAAAATAAGCGCCACCCTAATGTACATATATATATGTATGTATATATATATATATATATATATATATATATATATATATATATATATATATATACATGGGGATAAATACAAGCTTTTATTTGATAAGTAGTAGGGAAAGAAAAGTTATAAATTTCCGTTGGTCAAAGTAAAGGGGACTAAATTTGTTCAGAAACCACATTTGGGGAGGTTAGGCTGTCGGGCCCTTGGCTTATCCCCCAGTCATTTACAGAAATCGACGCCCGTGGTTGCGGTACCGAAAGCGGTGGAAGAGGAGAGGCAATGGATTCGGGGCAGAACTATGTTTCTGCCCCTCCCCCATTTATGAGCTTTGGGGGCCTCGTAAGAAGTTGAGCAAGAAATAAAACGGGGGTAGCAGCGAAGAACGCGCTAAAAACAACAAAAAAGAGAAACTTAACTATGCAGGTTGAGAAAGATGCACATGGCTTGCGTTCAAGTTTTACATGGTTAGGGGGCTCAGTTTTTTTCCGGTTCGGCCTCGAACGGGTCACACCCAAAGGTGACCAGAAACCGCGAATCTTTATGGGATCTCGCGGAATGGACCCGGCTGACCTATCCTGACAGAGTTCGGACCCTGGTGGGATGAGCAAATATCAACCAACACCTGACGTAAACTGTCTAAAACCACGGGTTAAACCGGCTGGTCTAAATTAATTTAAGCCACCTAGTGGCTTAAACCAGATAACTGAATTTCGGTCGCTTTGGCTTCTTGTCGCGAAATCACAAAATAAACTATTAAGGCTATGTGTCACACTGCTTTTGGAACTGGCTGATAAAAAAAACTGTCATTTAAGGAACTGAGGTCTAACACTACATCAGTCTCAATCTCAACTAAGCACCCATGACGAAAAGCCACAGTCAAGCAAAAATGGTGAGATAAAGGAATGTGCGAAAGTAGTCATTCTTCGGAATATAGCAGTCTTTGTGGGAGGTAAGTGAACCCATTAATCAAATTCCTGGTCGTGTTGGGTCCCGGAAAGGTGTACCTACGAGTAGATGGAGATCCAGTGTCTAAAATCCGAATGGACCAGAAACGCTATCACTATGAACTGGCAATCATCTCCTGCCTTAAAAAAAATAAACAACAGAATTCTTGCAAGAAAAAAAGAACAAATGCAGAACGCTAAAACGAGAATGCTTAGGTGGGTAGGCGGGATGTACGATACTGACAACCTGAACCGTAACGGCTACGGCTCTGAGATGAAAGGCTTAGGCCAAACAGCCAAAAGGCAAAATGTGTTAGATTAGCAGCTCTTCCAGAGTACCAGACTTCTTCCTAATATTGGTCGATGCACCTGCCTACTTATCTGGTTACCTACCCGAGCTCTGCAGTGCTGCACCTGTCACCACGTGTGCAATTCTCGGTAAAATCGACAAACCCAGGGCCAGTTTGAACACTCTCAAACCACGGGTTTTGTTCAAAATTGCTGTACTAGGTTATCTGAGGCGCAGAGTCCGAATCTGACAATTTCAGCCGAATCAGATCATGGGGTCAAAAGTTATAGCCTGCGGCAGTTTGAACTTCGCTCTTGACAGGGGTTCTTAAAAGTGCGTTTTTCTCCACCATCAAAAGTCGTAAACTTATCAACCCATATATTTTCTGACTTCTTATGGAACGGGCAATCTGATTCAGGCACTTGTATGACCTTAGGTGACGATTCCAGAAAACGATCCTGTGACCTTAGGTCAGAGGTCACAAGATGACCTTCGACGGGGACGAAATTAATTATTTTCATTACGTCAGTACAAAGTTTCTGATCTTCTCCACATCCCATTCATAAAAACTTTGGGTACGAATCATCTTCAACCTGAAATCTTGCATGATGGTAGGCCATGTTTGGGCTAAAATCGGCTCATTTCATGACTATTGAGCGTATGTCGTTAACGGGATAAAAACGGGCGGTAATAACAGGACGGAAGTCTAGTACGGAATAAATTGCATAGTTTTCAATAAACACAGAATCTAAACCGTGGGTTGAACACCCGCTGTGGTGAGGAAAAGTGGCTGTAACGTTTAATTTCTTCCCACAACTGATACGTCTTGCCAAAACGCAGGAACACACAGCCCTTGATGGTTTACAATATACTTCTTTCTTAGGACAGTGTACCGGCGCGCACACAGAACGAAAAGTTTAACTGCTTTACGCAGACAAGCATTTGAGAATCTTTGTACCACCGACAGACACTGGGTACGTTCCATTTTCGTAGCAACATCGAAACACACAAGACAGCGCGGCCAGTGGCGAACAAAGCACTATGTACATACAAGGTGCACCATGCTCCCGCGATGCAAGCAAATGCGCTAACGTGAGCGTACCTGTGCCCTTTAAAGAATGCTTACTTCTTTATCACACATTTCGTCTGACCTACTTTGTCCTCGGACATACAGCAGAACCGTACGTTGCTATCATCTACTAGTACAAACTTGTGGCATTTTTTAGCGCCCTGGACGGCCCTAGTTTTGTCTAGTCTCTCTCTAAGCCTTTCATCCACCTTCTGAACGTCTGGTAGGGTGCCATGGAAGAATCTGATGTTATCGCTGATGTTCTCACGCAGTACTTGTACATGTCAGCACTCGTCAGAACCTGACCAGAAGTCAGTCGTGTCAGGCTGGCACGCCCTGTGGCCCGTTTCACGGTGCCACCTATGCCGTTGCAGGCGTTTTTACTGTGAGATGTGTCAAAAAAGCTCCACTGGCCTGCGATGGCATAGTCCTCCTGATGATGTCACAGCTTGATGAAGTTGTATTTGTTTTTGTATTGCCCTGCGCATCCATCTGAAAAATAGTGTATTTTGGGAAGGCCAGGGTGTTCTGAGATGATTAGGGGAAGAAACTGAGATAGGAACGCTTGAACGAGGACATTTATAAAGCTGCAGTTACCGTCCTTTGTTAATAAGTAATGTCCATGCATAGCCATGATATGACGGCCACATTTGTCAAATTTACATAACCACAAAGCTGTTATGGAATCAAGGACTTGAGGCCAGCAATTGAAGATTTTGAGATGCAAAACCGAAAACTTCGACAACAAGATCTGAGATCGGCACCAAATTTTATGAAGCCCCTTTTCAAAGTGCTGAAGAAAACTATGGCTATTGTTGCTGCGTCACAAAATTGACAAAAAATGCCTCACTCACTGTGCAAGGTTCTTCTCTTGCGAGAACTTCATTCTTTTCGGTGTCACCTCAACTAGCAAACGTTGTGTTGTGGGAAGACTCTTACTTTCGTTTCGCTGCCCTCCGGAACTTTTGGGCACCCGCTGCCTTTTTTTGTGCACCAGTGAGTCCCTCTGAAATCACGGAGATGACATAAAAACCAACACAACTTTTTTTAGCTTCCTGTCAATCCAAACATTCGTTGCGTGGACCTCAGGTGACCTACCTGAAATAGCGCGTCTGCTTTATTATTACCTTCATGCCTGTTAGACGCACGCTCCTCCGCTGTGTTCGGTCGGAAGCACTTTCGCTCGTGCGGAATGAGGGATGGAGCGCGCTCCCGGCCGGCCGGCTTGGTCGCTAAATACACTGTGGCCAAAGAACAAAAGCAACTAGCACAGGTTACGCCTTAGAAACCCAACGGTACCAAAGTTAACCCTTTCAGGCTACCGGCGAGCGGGGACAACGCCTAACAAGCTACGATCACGAAGCATAATACGATTAGATGTTCTCGGATGTTTTTGAAAACGTCGTTAACCTTGAAAAGAGACCCTTAAGCACGCATTTGGCACAGAACAAAATGTAATTAGAAACGAACATGCAACAACTAGCCGATCCTTCCCCTTTCGGACAATAATTTATTACTTACTCTTTTTCACTGGCGTGATGCGAAGAGTCTCAAGAAGTTTGCTTGCGGTGCTAGGTGGATCAGATTCAAAAGCTGACGCATCCTCTGATTTTGGCATGCTTAGGTTTGCGACTCGCTGCCAGCATCACTGCCTTGTGCCTTGATAAAGTCATTAAACGCTTCTCTGTGCGCTCATCAAGCACGGCTTTTGAAACAGTTCTTGCACAATAAGCGCCCTCTAAGGCTCCTGGCACTTATCAATCAGGGTGTCCCCGACCTAACGCAGCGACCTGGACGCCTTTGTTTTACGTCGCCTCAGGGAGTCTACGCAACTTTTGTCATACCTAATCCCACAGTCGCGTTGAGAGACCATAGCTGGACCGCAGACAGCACTATCACGCACAGCACCAGTCACGGTAATAATGCCGCCGGGCTCCCGTCGTCACTCGCCGGTCGCCCACCGCCACCTGCCGGCCGGCCGTCGGCCTCGACGCGTGAGGTGAAACCCGAAACACATCTACTTTTTTCGCTGGGTGTTGTCGACCTTCACTCGCGCTCTCTCCCATCGCACACTAACTACTTGACAGATGCGCAGGCACTTGATTGTCTCCAAAAGTGGGGGCGAAGTTTGTGATCCAGCTGTAAGGCAGTTCTTCCCATGCATCACCGCAGGGTTATTGGTAAATGCTCTTGAGATATAGGGTCATCCCGTGACCGATTAACCTTATTTTACGACGCTGTACTTTACTGCTGTACGCCGACGCTGTATTTTACGACGCGACTTCAGAGCGCGATGGACGTATGCCCTGACGTCACTGTTCTTGTAGCGTTTTAGGCACTGGATTTTGCCGTTGAGTCAGCTTTCCGCATCAGTGGGCTTGCGGTAGACACTAGTGACGTATTTTCCGTCACATGAGTCAGTTGCAATGCCCAAAAAACTTATTGTATTGTCCATACCTTCTTCGACAGTGGTCAGTCCGGGAATCTCTTCTACTCGAGATTTCAGGAATCCAAGAACGGTGGATTGGTGCAATCCAAACTTGCACCAAGAACTTCGCAGTGCAATTGCGGAAAGAAATATGCAGTTAGCAGCGCTTTTCGGTGCAAAAACGCCTAAAAGTAGTGATAAAGAATGCAAGGTGGCATGGCGGCTTGATGGATGGCCGTAAGCCGTTAATGGACTCGGCTACGTCTAAGGTCAAAGCCCAGGAGAACAGGGACTTCGTCTAGGTTGGCGTTGGAGACAGCCTTGAGAGTTTTAGAGCAGTGGGATTTGAAAAAAAAATTGTGTAGAGCTGGAGAGTTTTGCCAAAACACACACGGAACATATAAATTTTATTGGCGGAGTTAACTTCGTTAAAAGTCTCACCGGTTGGGCGACAGCTGGCCTCTGGCAGTCGCCCCTGATATGTTCCCAGCAAGAGCAAAACATGCGCACATCATATCACTTAAAGGTTATCAGTTTTTTTTTACCATAATCCGCCGTTTACAATAAGGTGATAAGGCTCCTAGGTACCCACAGACAGCAGCGACGCAAAATCCTTGCCAAATTCGTTATTCTGTCACGAACAGTACAAAGGGGGCAGATTAGTGCGACTCCCCGAGACATTTCTAGGCCAGACGTGACAGAACAGTGAAACAGATAGCGAGCGGGCAGCTATGTCACCTGGGTACCAGGCGGTTATTGAGCTACTCATCGCCGTTCTCAACCGCAGAATCGACATGTCGCGACGGTCGTCGCAGGAGATGGCGAAATGTCGCCATTACCCGAACACGAACCTGGGACCTTCCGTACACAGGGGAGCACGTTAACCGCTACAAAACGCGGCACGTTTGGGCTACCTGACGATATACATGTTGGACCCTGCTACATTCCACAATGATCTTACAGACGCCCTGAAAGGCCAAGCAAGTGGATTCTGGCTTCCTCTCGAATCCATGAGATGTAACCTTGAGGCGCGTTTGAGGGGCCTAGAACTGTTTCTGACGTTTAACCCTATTCCCGGAGGGCTAGACGGTATGGCCGATTCCCGGCAGGGGGGGAGGGGCGGATTCGGCCCCCCCCTGAGATCTCGAGAACTACTTATCCGATTTCATCGCAACAAACGGCAATCGATTTGCCGTGACGTGAACTACATTTTTATAAAAAGAAATTTTCAAAATTTTGAAATTTTTGGATACAGGGGGGCAAAATGTCAAAATTGGGGGTACTTTTTGACTTCTTATAACTCCGTTGTTTATGGACCGATTTCAATGAAACTGGCATGAATCGAGAGATTATGGATAGGTCTTTTACCATGGGTCAGCAAATCTGAAATTTTGAGGAAATTCATGGGCGTTCACAGGGTTTCAAAAATAGCGGGATTAGTTTTCTAATAACTGAATGAACAAAAGAGGCCGAAACACTTTTTTAGCTTCTGCTAGTCATGTCATGCTAAAGAAGTACAATCGCATTACAATGTTTGTATAATGTTAGCATAGGCGGTGCCAGGAACATAAAAAAGGGGGAACTGTCATGGTCACACGTTCTTCAGATCAGCTTGTGACCTTTGACCTTAAATGACCTCCAGTGACCTTGGGGTCACCTGGAATGATCTCGTGTGCATTCAATATTATCTGTAAACGTTTTTAATCGATTGAATTCACTCTATTCCAAAAATTCATTTTTTGGCTTTTGCGATATAGGGTACGCGCACTGACATTTTAGGTCATAGCTCCGTGACCCGACCTGATATCAAGCTGAAACGTGGTACACAAGTAGAGGGCACCTTTCTACGTCATATATATTCCGGGTTTGGCATTTGAAAAAATGGCGCCGAAATTATTGCGAAAAAACAAATTTTGACTTTTGACCTTGACCTGACCTTGTAAAGTGACCTCAGATAAACAAAATTACATATGCACATTGCCCAACTATTTAGATATACATTCATATAAAGTTTTAAGTTTTATCTTAAAAACTCTGTTTTTGGCAGACATTTTCCTTTTACCCTCAACATGGCCAAAAATGGCCTGAGGTGCCTCCCAAAAACGTTGCCTGGCTCCGCCCCTGAGCAAAATAGAATTTCGAAATTTTATCACGGCGCGTAGAAGGAATAGCTAGGAAAAGTCACCAAGTTTCGTGAAGCTGCGTTAAAAAGCCTGGAATTGGCAAGCAAAAAACTCGAGGGGGGCGGATTCCGCCCCCCCCCTGCCGGGAATAGGGTTAAGAAGGACTGGAACTACTTCCAGTACTTGCGCATCGGCGCTTCCGATGACTTTAGAACTCCTCCGAGGTAGGAAAAGTCGGAACATCAGTGATTTCAATTCATGATTTTGATCGAAGATGACAGTGACCAAATCAGAAACGCTAGTGCGGAGGCCTGTGACGTTATGGATGACTCGCTTCCATAAGACTATATGAGACGGAGCACAGTTGGTATACGAATAGATTAACTGCTCATCTACGACCGTCGCCGTATCGTGATTTCTCCACGACATGCCCTTGCGAAATGGATCATCCATCAGTGACCTCTCAGTTATCGATCTTACATATTCAGAGGGTAAGTAAAATGTTTTTAAAGTAAAATAATAATAGTAATAAAATAGTAATAGTAAAATGTTTTTTTTCAGCTATGCAATATTTCAGGCCCAGCAAAGCAGTCGTAGGGCAACTTGCGAAAAACGTCACGGGGTGCACCAACTCCTTGGACTCACGAGAATAAATCTAAGAGAACGACAAAGTCGCACAACTCCCTACTTACGGGATGAAATATAAGTGAAAAGTTGACATAGTATCTTCTTAGATTGGTACGTTTGAATCTGTGGCAGAAAGACTGTTTCTGCTACACGTGATAGACACCGGCGCTCGGCGTTCATCCTGTCACTCGGATCCCAAGTCGCCACAGTTAGAAACAGAGGAACCGGGGTAACACAGAAGCACCAGTTCCAGCTGGTTCTCCACCAAGCAAGTCTGCCTCCAGGGCCGCGACAGAACGACAGGGGGGCCGGCACACTGCCGCTAGCACCGCTCGTCTCTGTACCCATGCCGCAGATTACCTAGAGTTTCTATACGGGCGTTGTCGTGGGATTCCGTTTATAGCTTGCCAGGTGTGACGGTGATCAGGTCAGCACTGCCACGCACCCGGAACCACTGCCGTCCGGCCAGTCCTCCCGATGCCAGCGATATCCGGGCAGTACCAGCAGACGGCCGGGGGTGCTGGGCTTCAGCCATGTTTCGCACAGCACTACCACACCGCGATCCGGATGCCGCAAGGTACTGCCGAGCTCTAGGAGCTTTGGCTTCACGTTATGAACATTCAGCAGACCGACTTGCAAGGCCGGCCAGCGGCCGCGGTACCCGCCCCGGGCGCAGCTACCTCCCGCCGGCGGTCGGTGTCTGCTGACCTCTGACCCGCCGCGGCTGAGGCCTCCCCTGCAGCGCCCGGCGAGGCAGGCAGGCGCCGGACCATATGGCCGGGAAGGCAGGCAGCACGTGCCTGGCAGCATGCGGCTGGTCTAGGAGCCGAGCAGCGATGTTGCGCCGGAGCTGAATTTCGGGGTCGAAGCCCCATGACCGCTGTTCTGAGAGATGACGACGTGTCATCGGGGCTGGCGCCGGTGAGCAGGCGAGGACCACGAGTCGGGTGACAGTCAGCAACACCAGCGGACGCAGGAAGTCTCGGTGCATGAAGCAATCAGCAGCAGTTGACCAGGCGGAGCAGACAGAAGATTCCTAGGAAACACTCAGCCAATCAGGCCATCCACTCGCTAGGCCTTGTGGGGAGGCAGAGTTAGGAACCTGTCTCGGGCGTGGCTGCAGACAGCTACAAAATTTCGCACGTCCATAGACAAATGACTCAGGAACCCCATTGTATACCACCGTATCACATCGTCGACGCTGTGTTCTTTTAGCATGCATGACAATTACATATCTAGATTTTTGTGTCATGTTGCACAGCTTCCATTAGGCCATGACTAAAGAAGTAAATTGACTGTACTGAAGTAAACGCACTGATGACGATAGAAAGCTTTTCACCAGAATCCACCTCAGCCACTCTACCGCCGCTCGACAGTGCTACCTGCCAAACCGTCAGTGCTACCATTTTTGCGACAGCATTTTATGCTACTAGAACTCTCAAAATCTTTTCATTTGTTTGATAATTACGTTTAATGTAATTCCAACGGCAAAAATGTTGGTTGGTGATGGCACTGTTTCCGCAAAATAACAAGAATTATCAATCCGTTTTATTCGTACAGCAAGGGTGCTTAATAATTTTTTTTTACACTGTACATAGTACGAAAACCTCTAGGAAACTTGAAAAAATGTTGCAAATCACCGTTCCCTAATGACGTAGGATTGTCAACATTTACGATTGTAGTCTGACGCACGATTTTACGCCAGATGCATTCTGACTCGGCAGATCATTGGCTGTTGCCTGCTAAAAAAAAACAGCATCATCACGTTCATTGCGTTGGCTTTGATCGCGATCAATTTCATACATGTTCTAGCGTTAGTATTGCATCCTGTCTTAACCCATGCCTCTGCTGGTCACGTTTCGCGTGTCGTTCCTTTTCCCTGTCCACGGCCGGCCGGCTGGAATTCCCACTGGCCGCTTGTGACGGTGTTGTCTCTGTTTCTGCGCTCAGGCGAGCGCCATGGACTTGCCGGAGGGGGCGGTCGGCCTGCACACCCACTGCGAACACTGCGTGAAGGTGTCGCGCTGCGCCCAGGCGGCGTCCGTGGCCGGCGAGCGGTGCGAACTGGCCGAGTGTCCGGCCGGCTGCGGCCGCCAGATGCACCGCTGCAAGGCCGAGGAGCACCGCCTGCTCTGCCCGGAGGAACGGGTCAGTCCGCCGCCGGTCACCCGCCGACAGCGGAGTCCTATCGGCGAGTCGATTGGCACCTACCGGCGGGCGAAGTGGCATGACCGCGCCGGTTCGTAGCGGACGGTGTGGACTTGTCGTATCCATCGGTAACCGTGCGGAAACTGCTTTTCGCGGTTGTCCATTGCATTTACTGTCGGTGTCCTCGCCAAAGCCACGAGGTCTGATGAGCTGGCTGGCGGCTGGCGGCCGTTTGTTGTGACGTTGCGCTGTCTGGAGACACTGCTGCTGCTGTCGCCGTGCTCGAGACTCAGTAAGAACGTCGTCCGGTCGGCGCCGCTCAGCCGTCGGCCTCTGACCGGCCCCTGACCGAACTCTGACCGGCCTCTGACTGGACTCTGACTAGCCTCTGACTGGCCTCTGGCCGCCCATTGACCGGCTCCTGACCGAACTCTGACCGGTCCCTGACCGACCTCTGACTGGCCTCTGGCCGTTCATTGACCGGCGTCTGACCGAACTTTGACCGAACTCTAACCGTCCTTTGATCGCTCTCTACCGAACTCTGATCGTCCTCTGCTCGACCTCTGACCGGGACGTCACCGGCAGGTGGCCTGTCTGAGTGCCGAGTACGGCTGCCCGGCGTGGCTACCCCGCCGGCAGCAGGCTGCCCACCTGGCTGCGTGCCCGGCCAGCGTGGTGCTCTGCATGGCCGAGTGGAGCCGCTGGCCGCAGCTGTTACCCGACGGCCGGCCACAGCGCAACGATAGCGACCACCAACTGCTCGGTGAGATGACCTGCTCCCTCCCCCCTCCCATCGACGGTCGGCAGTCGTTTCCACGTCTCCTGGCTTGTGAGTGAAGGGGCACCTCACCCGAACTCAGCGGACAAAACAGACTCCGGCTGTAAATGATTTCCTTCACTCCAGACGGGAGCCGAGAAACCAACCTGATGGCCGGCAGTCCCCCTCGCTCCTTCTCTTTTTTCGGCCCCCTGTGTGATCGTCTCAGCTGCGATACCGCGACAACTGTGGTGTTTCCCGCTGCGCTGTCCGTCGTGCCGAAACTGGACGCCCAGCACCATCGCGCCGTCCTCGGTATGGCCCGCTCCAGGTCGTGCCGTCTCTGCTCCGGTGCCGTGTCGGCCGCGGTGTGAGCGGCGCCCTCTGCCGGCAGATGAGGCCCTTGCTGGAGCGGGACCAGCGGCTGCTGCGCAGTTGCCTGGCGCCTGCTCTGGGCGCCGCCCGCCGGCTGCACGAGTTCCCGCCGGTGCCGCTCCGTCTGCCGGGCACCTTCGACTGCTCCCACTTGGCGCCCGAACTCAAACTGGACCGGGAGGCCGCCGCCGCCGAGCAACAGACCGATACCCCGCCCGGTACGTCAGGCGCCCCGCCGATAGGTCAGGCGCCCCGCCGGTAAGTCAGGCGCCCCGCCGGTACGTCTAGCGCCCGCTGTTGCCTCAGCCACCCCCCTGGTACGTCAGGTGCTCGCCGGTATGTCAGGCGCCCGCCGGTATGTCTGATGTCCCGCTAGTGCGCCTGGTGCCCCGCCGGTACGTCAGGTGCCCCGCCGGTACGTCAGGCGCCCCTCCGGTGTGTCTGGCGCCCCGCCGGTCCGTCTGGCGCCCCGCCGGTACGTCAGGCGCCCTGCCGGTACGTCTAGCGCCCTCTAACATCTCAGCCACCCCCTGGTACGTCAGGCGCCCATCGATACGTCTGGCGCCGCGCCGGTACGTCTGGCGCCCCGCCGGTACGTCAGGCGCTCCGCGCTGTATATGTGGCGCCCGCGCTGTATGCCTGGCGCCCAGCCTGTGCGCCTGACACCCCACCCAGTGCTCATAGCCGAATGTCTGAAGCCTCACACTGCGCATCTGGAACTCTGCCCGGTACGTCCGGAACTGTGCCCGGTACGTCCAGAACTGTGCCCGGTACGTCCAGAACTCTGCCTAATACGTCCGAAACTCTGCCCAGTACGTTCGGAACTCTGCCTGGCAATAGCGAGACCAGGATTTGTTCGCCATGGCCGTTGGTGTGTGAACTGCCTGAGACCGGCTTCCTGTACGCTCTGGAGGATGTCGTAACACGGCCGGCCAACGCCGGTCGGAGCTATGATCGCCATTATTTCAGCAATGAGGACAAGTAAATTAGAGGCCGCTGCTCGTATTCCTGTATGTCATTGCAGGCTTTGCTGCTCGCAGTGCTGCTGAGTGCTCGTAATTTCCGTGGCGTGATGTGTTGCCATGTCATTGGCTTCTTTTAAACTGTACACGAATGTAAACGCCTGTCTCATCCACTTAAATGGTTAATAATAGGGCTTGCCGCCTGCTTCGTTAACAACGTTTTTGAAGACTGGACTGCCCGATTGCCAATAATATCGTTTTAATAGCAGTCTGACCTTTGGGATCTTTGGTAAGTCTTATGCTTTGGGGCGTGGAATGTCATAAATGATGGTAACGTGCTCCTTGCTGGATACTATTGTGCGTGACACACCCCGTTTACGAATGCACGTGATCTAACTTTGCATTTCGTTTTGATTATCCCGTCTTGGTGGCTGCCTCGATGTCCCGACACAAAAGGTGCAAAACATGGCAAATGACCATCTCGCTCTTTTGCCCATAAGTATTCTTCTTAAACGCACACAGGATGCTGTGCGATGTTCTGTTAAATTTCTTTTGAGAGGATACCCTTTTCGAGTCACTGCCCTTGACTGGCCACGGCAGCCCTCTGGAACCAAGACCATATTGGCAACGAAATTGCCGAGTTTTTTACTAGGGGATCCTGGGTTTTAGCCGCGCGTGCGCTATTCATTTCATGGGGCTGTGATTGGGGTTATGACGACCGCCGGGGCTGTGATTGGGGCGGCAAATGCAGCCTGTATGTCATCCTTTTACTTGGATAAATCTGCGCTGGGACATGTGGAACTTTACCAGACGACCTCTTATAGACATACTACAGTAAAATACGATGATTTTTTTGGGTTGATATGGAGCACAAAAGAACGGGGTACACGCTGATGTGATTTTCAGCGCAAATAGCCAAGTATCTATGCGATATTGAAGCGGAATTGATAAAGAGTTCGAGGGTGAGTGCATCGCCTGCTTCCAGGCGTCGTGGCGCTCGAGAAGTGGGCGGAAGCCTTTGGGCTGCCGATACGAGGAAAAGACGGTGCACGGAGCTCCGTAATGATGCTTCTTCTGAGTCGCTGTGATCTCTGAATCGCCAGCACCATAACCAATCCTGAAAAACGCTCAGAAGCGGCATTTACACATTACCGTCGCTTGCGCGTGGCACGTGCCGAGGGCACTGAAACTTGCTGTGTGCCATGCGATTGTCCGTTCAGTTGCCATTCCAAGTTGACGCGTTTCGAGATGATCAGACCCAGGATTGCCGATAAAACTTGTCGGAACCGAAACAGTGTTTGGCGCTGTTTGTGTTTCCCGTTTTACATGTTATCCCTATGGGCTAGAAATCACCCCTGAAGCGCGCGGCACGCACCAACGACGCGTCGCAGCGCGACGAAAATCTGCGGATTTCCTGGTGGCGCGCGAGTGCACGGCATGTGCCCATCCGACAGTCCGTTTGAGCCCTAGACGGAAACAAATTTTTGTCGACTCGTTACTCAAATAGTATATAGACTAGGGCTTCCATCGTTAATTAATGTTCATGGGCGGTGAGCTGCCCAGTTTCCAAGAGTTTAGGTTTCAAAACATACTGACCTTTGGGATCTTTGCTTGGTTTTTGGCTTGGGGCCACGGATGGTCATAAATGACGGTAACGTGCTTCTTTCTGGACGCTCCTGTGCATGGCATACCCTGTTTCTAAATGCCCTTGATTTAATTTTGTATTTCGCTTTTGTAATCTGATCTTGGTGACTGTCTTTACGTCCGACACAAAAGGTGAAAAACATGGAGAATAGCTGTTTTCCTCCTTGCCCATGAACATTCTTCTTAAACGCACATAGGACGCTGTGCGATGCGCAGTCCAATTTCTTTTCAGAGTGGGGCGCGAGACCTTTCGAACGGTGCACGGCACGCGCCGATCCGTCAATCCGTTTGGGCCCTGGACCGGAACAAAGATTTGACGACAGACAGACAGACAGAGAGACAGACAGACACACATTTCTCAAATAGTATATAGGCGAGACCTTTCAATTCGCGCACGGCACTCGCCGATCCGTCAATCCGTTTGGGCTCTGGACCGGAGCAAAGATTTGTCGACGGACAGACAGACGGAAACACAGACACACGTTACTCAAGTAGTATATACATGTTTCCATGAGGCTAGTGCCACTGAAATAACTGCCAAAGGCGAACACGAGGATGAAAATGGTATTTTCATAATATTGACGATCTTTTGGCTTGTATGTGCATCCTTCCTTCTGACGTGTCTGTTCACGGAATATGGAGACTGGCTGTGACCTCCAGCAGGGTCCCGACGTCTCCGCCTCCGTGTGCCGCGCCAGGTGGCAGTGCCCTCCTCCGGCGCTGACGGTGCCCTCCTCCGGCAGGCCTGCAGCGCAGCGTGTGCAGTCAGCTGGCACGGGTCGAGCCGAACGCCGCGCCACCGCCGCCGCCGCCGCCGCCGCCGCCGCCAGCAGCGGCGGCCGACACTGGCAGGGACTCCAGCTACATGATCGTGCCGCCGCCGACCGCCGCGCTCGACACGTACGCCAACTGCGAGTGCGTGCACAAGATCGCCAAGGACCTGTGCAAGTTCTGCCGGCACGACCCGGAGCGGCCGCGGCTGGCCGTGCGCTACAGCTGGCAGCCGGCGCCGCCGGAGCCCG
The DNA here is from genome assembly GCA_030062745.1 of Capitulum mitella. Lineage (NCBI taxonomy): Eukaryota > Metazoa > Arthropoda > Thecostraca > Pollicipedomorpha > Pollicipedidae > Capitulum > Capitulum mitella. The sequence goes on from CP099842.1 coordinate 8,230,540, forward strand.
GCTCGGGCGCCGTCGTCTGGCGGCGCGTGGAGCGCACCGAGCGCGTGCGCGAGCGGCCCGGCAAGCACGACCTGGACGCCGTGCTGCGCCGCATGAAGCAGCAGGCGCTGGAGGAGCGCGAGGCGGAGCTGGCGGAGCAGCGCGAGCGCGAGCGGGAGCCTGACGGGCCGCGGCTGGCCATCACCGTGGAGAGCATCTCGCCGCGCCAGCCGCGGCCGCGCACGCTCTACACGTTCCAGTGCGCGCAGCCGCTGCGCAGGGACGAGTTCGCCGAGCACTACCGGCGCGTGCACGGCGAGGTGCAGGGCGGCGCCGGCGGCTGGCTCCAGCAGCGCTGCCCGCTGGCCCAGTACGGCTGCCCGTACGCCGTCGATAGGTGGGTGGCGGCGGCCGGCGGACTGTCCGGGCGGCTGCCGGCCGCTGACGTGCTGTCGAGGCGATGCTGCGGCGCTCCTTGCCGTGGTCGTGGTGCCTCGGCCGCGGACGCTGGTCGGCAGTGGTCTGGCGTGGGTCGCCGTTGGTCGCCACTCGTTTTGTGTTACCCTGGCTTCGATGTGGAACTTAATGCCGGTGGTGGGCGGCGATTGGTACTTTCCTCTCGTCGTGTAATGGACTGTATCTGAGCCAGGGCCGCAACAGAAGCTCAGTACCATTCTTGTGACGGGCTGTATCTGGAGGGCGGCCGTCTGTTTCAGGCTGTACCTTAACCGGCCGCAGCAGAGGTACACCGTCAGCCATGTGACGAGCTGTATCTGGACGGCCGTTTCAGGCTGTACCCTGACCGACCGCAGCAGAGGTACACCGTCAGCCCTGTGACGGGCTGCGTGGGCGTGGTGTCGTCTGACGGCGGCGCCGAGCCGGATGGCGATTGCAGACTCACCGATCTGCCGTTCGAGCTGCTGCAGCTCATCGCAGCCCGGCTCGACCCGTTCAGGTGCCGGCCGCGGGCGTGGAGACCGTCTCTGCGTCAGCACCGCGGAATGGCGAATGGTTCGAAGTCGTGGATGCTGGGCACGGGCATAACAGTATCCAAGGGTGTTGCTGTTTTGCAGGGTTGACATTGATAGCGTGCGGGTTTGCCAATGAGTTTTGTTGAGTTTGCCATGCATTTTCTTGTACTTGCTGACCTGCTTGCATGGCCAGGAATCTTAAATCACCCCTATAAGGTTAGTTATTTTTCATCATTTGATTTACCCATCTCTGTTGTGGTTTGAACCATATCTCTACGACGCAGTCTGCCTGTTGTCTGTTTCAGCCTGAACCACCTGTTGGTGACGCGGCCTGCCTGTTGTCTGTTTCAGCCTGAACCACCTGTCGGTGACGTGTCGTCTTCTGCGGGACGTCTGCGGCTCGCTGGTGGAGAGCCGCGGCCTTGTCCTCCTCATGTGGGCTCCAATGGCGGTCGACGATGGAGTCACCTGGCGGCCGGTGGCCAAAGTACGACCTTAGCTGACATCATTTGGACCGGAGTCGTGGACGAGCAGCCTGCGTCTTATGTCGGCCTGCGTTGTTCCATTTCTTATGACGGAATCTCATGTGTCCCGCAGCTGTGTCGTGCGACATCCGTGTTGGTGTTGTAGTGGCTCATTGTTATCGTCCCTCAGAGTTTGCCCAGATCTGATTAAGGTCTAGTCTGATTAGATTGGCTCATATCTAGATCTGACCCGGTTCGGATCCTTTCTAACTCGGCTGGCAGTGCTGGCTCTTGTCCGAACACATCAAGCTCAGGTGTGACGGGTCCTGTCTCATACTTCATCCCCCACTCGGTCCCTGACGGTGTCGCCCATCTCTCACGTCATCTCTCTCTCGGTCCCTGACGGCGCTGCCCGGTTCCAGAGCTGGCGCTTCAGTGGTGCGTTCGAGCCGGTGCGCGGCATGGGCTTCCACGAGGGCGTCCACCTGGCGGACCACCTGGGCCAGTGTCGGCTCAGCGAGCGCAGCCGGCCCGCCGAGCCGTTCTCCCTGCTGCCCGTGAAGCGGCTCGGGCCTCGCGCCGACGACGAGCTGCAGCAGCGCATGTCCAGGGCGCGCGCCTGCCTGGACTGGGGCCGGGCCGGCCGGGCGCGGCCGTAGGGCGGACCGCGCCGCCACCGCCCGCTCCGGCGCCGCTGGGACCGCAGACGCCGCCACAGAAGCGCTTTGTGTAGGCGAGGTCCACGGAGGCGATAGAAACGGTCTGCCGGATGTCTTTTGTCCGCAGATAGACTAACATTACTCTTGCTGTCCATTACGGACTCGTGGCTGTTACAGTTTGTTACGTCTTCGTGTTCCAGTTTTCTGCCGTGATAGACAACGCTGGCTTCTTGCCCTTGGCCATAGGCTTCGTTTCAAGCTCACTCACGATCGCTAAATCAGCCAGTCACGGAAACTAGTGCCACACTGGCAGGCCTTTCGTAAAGACGCGTCCCGGACTTGGGAGATCCTCCGGGTGAGGTCCTCGTCCTGCGTAATTTCCTCCGGTGATAGCTTGACGAGGAAACAGTGCTGGAATGCGTGACGGATGGATGTGGTCCTATATTACCCCAGAATACCGCTTGTCGTGTGGCCGTTATCTGCAGTGATACACTGGGACGACCGTCCCCTGCCTAGTCAAAACCCAGGGCACAAAGCCGTTTTAGTGCAACGCGGCTCATAGCCAGGTCGCTCTCTGAACAGGCAGCTCGTTACTGTGGAGCGCACGTCAATGGTGGTTTGCCGTTCCGGCTGTGGCAGCGGAAGCACGCATTTAATAGAAGCCGTCCAGCCGGGTCGCCGTCGTCGAGCCATCTCGGGGGGGGGGAGGGTACCCCAGCCAGCGTCAGGCAGCTCCATTCAGTAGTGGATCAGCAGGTAAATGGTCTGGTCCGCCCCGCGTGTCTTACGGAGGCCGCCAATATCTGTCATTTGGGCTCGGTGGCGTTGCGACTAGCGGCGGGGGGAGGGGTTGCCTGACTCGTGGGTGCGAGGAGGCGGTGCCTGAGGTCATGTCAGGCCGACGATCGTTCGCTGCCGCTCGGGTTTCCCGATTCGGGAAGCATCACAATGTTGACGACTGACAATTTTATAGCTTAGTTAAGGCTAGCATACATCAGTTTATATTCGCAATAATGAAGGTGTGGCGCTCCTTTTGTGATGTGTGGAAACTGCCGCGCAGCCAGCAGCGAATAATACACCAGCCATGGCGTACTGCTCGGTGCATATATAGGAAAACCTCCTGTGTGAAGTGTTTTCTGGACAAGGAGTTACTGAAGGTGATGGTGGAACATTGCCGAACGTTTCCGGTCGTCTTCAAGCCCAGCTCTCTGGCGCTCACCGCACTGCTCTGTACTGAAGTCCTGCCCGTCTACGACGGATCAATATGACTGGCAACTGATCAGCCACGCGACCGGCCTCTCGGCTTCACCGGCGTGAAGTGAACAAAGTTACGAACCGATTAAAATATTTCTGTAAAAAGGCACTAAGATTTCATCAAGAAGTAGACATATTTTCGGCGTTTCAGCGTTCTTAATGTGAATATTTTGTGCGAAAGAAGACATTGGAGTGCTCAGTTTTACTCCCCTACGCTTTCCATTAGTGCGCGTCTTAACTGATTTAATATACGAATTCGCTGTTTCCGACAGAAGCATATGTGGGCCGGCCACTGTCGGATTCAAGAGAAGGGGAGTCATCTGAGTTATGCTTCCCCCATCCTCTCGTTGGGAAAGGGGCCTAACATATCTTTTGGCTTGCAAAAAGACTTGTCTTTGGACCCGTCTTAAAAAACTGTCTTTCGTACCGAAAAGTGAACTTTTGGTTGTTTTTAAACACATTTCAAACCAGGTACCGTATGGAGAAGAAGCTTTAGAAACCCCTCCGGTTTTTGCTGGCCATTCCCAGGGTTTTGAAGCAACTTCACGAAACGTGGTGGCTTTAACTTCCTACCTTTTCCTACGTATCATGCCAAATTTTCATTATTTAATTCCGTAGGGTCGGCTCCTGGCCAAATACTTAGCAGGTACCTCAGGCCATTTTTGGCACTGTGGAAAATAAAAGAAAAATGGCCGCCAAAAACGGAGTCATTTAGATGGAACGCAAAACTTTATGTGAATACCTAAGTGAATATCTGGGCAAAAAGACAAAAATATTTTCATTGATTTGAGGTTAGTTCACAGGTCAGAGTCAAAAGTCGAAATATGCTTTTATGAAAAGATTTTTGAAGATCGTTTTCAAGATTGTGTATTATGTGATGGCGCTCGGCGGGGAGCCAACGGAACGGACGGTTCCCAGTGCGGTCTCCGACGCGGAGTGCGAGAATGTGGGAGGGGTTGTGAACACGTTGAGCAGTACTGGTGGAATGTGAACTGTACCAGTAAGTGTGGAGGCGTATATAAAGCACAGAGATACGTCACAATGACCTGAAATGTCGTCGCGCGTGCCCAGTATGACAAGGGCCATGAACGGGACTTTTAGAAATGTGGTCGATTTTAATGATTGGAAACGCTTCTGAACGACATGAAATAAACTCAAAGCCATTCCATATGACTCTTAGGCGAAGGTCATGTAAGGCCAAAAGTCGTAAGTTGACCTGATGAACATGCGACCATGGCAGTTCCCCTTTGTCATGTCCCTGGCGCCAATATTATTCAAGGAATGTACTACGGTTTGCGCTTCAGTATAAAATGACTAGGAAAAACTGGAAAATATTTTAAAGTTTTGTTTTAATTCAGTTTTGAAAACAAGAAATATTCCTGCCATTTTCGAGGCCCTGTGAACGCTTGCGAATTTTTCGAAATTTGGGATGTTTTGTGCCAGTGAGAAAAGTGTCATCCACTAGTTTTCGATTCATGCCAGTTAAATTAAAATCGGTCCATAAACAGCGGAGTTATAACAAGAAAAAATACCCCATTTGCGGCTTTTCCCCCTGTATCCCCTTTCAAGATTTAAAAAGAAACCTTGTTTTCCAAAAAATGCTGCTTCCTTCAAGAGGAATCGATTGCCGTTTGTTTCGATGAAATCGGACGGGCAGTTCTCGAGATCTCAGGGGGATGGGGCCGAATACCCCCCTCCCCCCACACGGGAACGCGCATGAGCGCTATGGGTACGGGAATGGGGTTAATGCATGTTAATTTTCGAAAATGACGAAACAAGTGGCCGAAATCCGGGGAGGAATCAACATTTCGTGGAAGATTACATTACCCGAATGGGGATTTGGTTCCCCCCGCTTAGTGCATCGCTTTGATCCGTCCTTGGGGCCGGATGCCTATCGCCTGCTGGCGCCAGTCGGTGGTCGTGGTCGGTCTGACGTGCCTGCGAGACTCCTTCCTGCCCCTGCTGTACGGTCAGGCGGCCGTCGGCTGCGTGCTGCTGCTGGAGTTGCTGGCCGCGCCTGCCCGCGGCCGCCGGCGTCAGCAGTGCCAACAGACGCCGAGCGCTGAACCCGGTCCCCCCAGACTTGGTCCGTTGAAACCGTCAACTCGACTCTGTACTTACAACTCCCGAGCTGTCCGTCCCGGGGAATGAGGATTAACACCGGATGTGGCGTGTTGGTGCAAGTCCGCCACCTCGGCATTTCGCAACAGCATTCATTTCACCGATGAAAATGGGTTCCGTGCCGTCCCGTCGTCGGCGCTCTTTGTCCAACCGTCTACTGCATCCCTTGGGAGGAGACGGCGGCGAATCACGCAACCCTCGATCGATCCTGACGGGACCTCGGTCCGTCAGTCCACCCGAGATGGTGGCAGCAACAGCAGGTGTCACCGTCGGCGCAGATCACGCCATCGAAGTCCTGTAGCGGAGGAGGAAACCAGAGCATCTACGCAGGAAGCGTGGCAAAATGTGGCCGGTGCGTCTGCTGTGACGTCTTGCAAATCACGTAATCAGCTGACTTGTCCTAAAGATGCCAACCGCCAAACTGTCCTTTCGCTGACACTGAACAAAGCAAAAGAAGCTGCGGACTCCTAACAAAAATGACAATTGCTCATACCGTTTAACGGTATGTCGCTCTCCAATTTTTCTGAGGCATTGCGTCTAAATTTCCGGTTTTATTTCTACGCTGATGTGGCGTCGGCGACTATTTATTTCCCAGAAGATTGCGATGGTACTGCTAGCTGTTTTTGTATGACAACACGATGATGAGCTCTATCAAGATCATGCTGCCGGTGCTGCTGCTCCTGCTCTCTCCATATGTTGACGCCGTCCAGCTCCCCTCCCAGCAGCTGCATCACCAGGAGCCGGCTGCCAACCAGCCGCTGGTCGAGCAGACGGCGGCTGTGGTGCGGCAGCTGCTTCTGCCCAGCGCCGGCCAGCTGCCGCTGCGCGTGCTCAGCTGCGGCGGCGGCCGGCTGGACGTGGCCGCGCTGCTGGCGGCGCTTGGCTGGCCGCACGGCCTGCTGCTGACCGACTGCGGCCGCTGCGGCGCCGCGCCGGCCGGCCGACTCGTCTACGGCGACGGGCCCGGACCGCGACTGCTGCTGCTGCAGCGGCCCGACTGTCTGCAGGGCGACTACACGCCACAGCCCGGTCGCTGGAGTCCCGGCCAGGTGCTGCACGTGTCGACCGACTGCAGCACCTCGCTGCGTGCCGGGCTGTTCGCCAAGGTGCCGCACCCGATCTGTGTGGATGCCTCCTCCGGCCGGCTGACGGTGACGCAGCTGCAGACCGACGGCTCTATGCGCCGCACGGGCCTGACCAACTCCACCACCTGGCTCCGGCCGGCGCACGACCTCACCAACACCACGTTTACTGTCGTCTACCAAAACTACAGTCCGTTCTTCGAGTGTGAGCTGGAGCGGGATGGCCGGTGCCTGCGAGCCTTCGACACCGTCGCCTCCGTCCTGCTCGGCAATCTGGCGCAGCGGCTCGGCTTCCGACTCGAGTACGTGCGTGGCCCAGACGGTAGCTGGGGCCAAATAGAGAATGGCACGTGGGACGGCCTGATGGGCGAGGTGGCGGCCGGCCGTGCTGACATGGCCGTGGGCGGCATGTTCGTGACAGAGCTGCGCGGCACCGTGGTCGACTTTTGCCGACCACTGACTATGGTCTATTTGAACATAATGTCGCGTCCCTGGCCGCTCGGACCGCGCAGCGGGTTCTCGAATCTGCTCTCGCCGCTCGTCTGGACGCTGATCTTCGTCAGCCTGCTGGTCAGCTCGGCGGCGCTACTGTTGACCCAGATGGTCCGCGTGGACCGCCCAAAGCGCTGGTCGCTGGCCGAGTTGGCCTGGAGCCAGCTGGAGACCTCTTATCGGACGCTGGTTTCGCAGGGTCTGTCGCCCGGTCGCATGCAGTTGACGCGTCACTGCGGCGCCGGCACGCTCCTGTTCGGCGTTTGGCTGATGGCCGGCATCGTGCACCGAACCGCCTACACGACCAACCTGACTTCGACTTTGTCGCAGCCGTCGGCCTTCTGGGCGCCGGAAACGTTCGCCGACCTGGTGCGTCACAAGTACCAGGTGGTGACGTACACTGGCTACGGCGCCTACACCGACTGGATGCAAGCGCAGAACAGCTCGCTGTTCCGGGCTCTCAAGCGACGATGGACGCTGGCCGACCACATGGCCACGTTCCGGCGGATCGTCGGCTCCCGGGAGCGGGTGGCGTTGCTAGAGGAGACACCGTCCCTCCAGACGCTGCTGTACGACATCATGGTGGAGTCGGGCGGCGTCGTCACCGAGGCCGACGTCCACTACGGCCGGGAGAAGTTCATGCCATCAAACGTGGCCTGGGCCGTGCAGAAGAACGCGCCGTACCGGCCGTTGCTGGACGAATTGGTGCGTCGGGCGCAGCCAGCCGGCCTGGTGGACCGTCTGATGCTGATGGGCAGCGCAAGGCGGCGGCAGCGCGCCCAAGAGCAGGTGCTTCGCGCGCTGCCGACGACTGCCGGCCGCCTGCCACCGCCAGTCGGTGGTTGTGCTCAGTATGACGCATCTGAGAGACTCCTTCCTGCTCCTGCTGTGCGGTCAGGCGGCCGCCGGCTGCGTGCTGCTGCTGGAGCTGCTGCTGGCCAGCCACCGCCGGCGTCAGCAGTGCCAGCAGGCGCCGAGCGCTGAGCCCGGTCCTCCGCCAGACGGTCGAGCGGCTCTGCACAGCGCAGTCCCGCTGGCCGACCTGCGTTAGTTACACGGAACTGGCTTATTGCACTGTAGTTGGCGAATGGCTGTCTGGGAGGAGTTAGCAGCTGGGTCACTCCACGCCAAACCGCACAGGAATTGACCCGAACCCTTTTGATTTTGGTGAAATTTAGTGCGCTCATAGAACCGATAATGAAATTGCCAGTCAAACATTGTTAGCCCCGGGTAACTCGGAGGTTAAAGGTACAGGTCATGAAACAATTTTTGCGGACACTGTATGATTCAGATGCACGTAACTCACTGACAAATTGTCACAGGAAAGTGGGATTAGCGCCATGCGAAGGAGAAATGTCCCAACTTTGATAAGAAGTCTCATTTTTCGGCGATTTCGGGATGACCTTTTACCTGATCAACGCACTTGAGCATTTTTGGTTTGAACCATGTTTACCCGCCGTGATCTTCGCGGAAATGTAGCACAATATGGCCGTAGATATCAACAATAAGTGCGGCGAAAAAAAATTGAGGACAAATTGAAACCTTTTTCAGATTTCTTAAATTTAGTGTTACCAAAGGGCGCTTGAGAAATATGCCCTTAGGCTATTTGACGAACATTGATTGGTTTCGTGTCTTTCGTTTCTCCGTGTCTTCTGCAACTTGGTATACACAGTGTCCTGCGTGCCTGCTACACACCATCCTACTTTCAAATTGCTTGACCAGAAAAGGTAACTTTGACCTCAGAGGCCACCCAGGGCTAAAAATTTATGGCTGGCCATTTTTCGATTGGCACTATGAGCGTACCAAATTTAATCGAAATCGAAAGAGGTCGGGTCAGTTCTTGTGCATCTTGACGTAGAATGACCCAGCTATGTTATGCTTAGTTCGCACAAATGTCTGTGCACGCATATTTGAACTTGATGGGTGACATATTTTTATTACGCCAGGCGTCTGCTGTTATGTAGATACATCAAGGCGACAATATTTGGTAAATCTGGTCCATGACGTAACTTAGTTCCACCGCAGCGGCCACCGCACCTGTATGGGTAGCCATGTCGGTGCCTTCGAGGCCAGTCCGGTCAGGTCAGTTATGCTGCTAGGCCTGTTAATGAATCGGGTCATGAAATACAGATGCCCTAAGGCAAGGATTTTTTCTGTTTCCGGCCGGCATCTTCTGAATGCCTGGTGTCTGGGAACGCCCAAAACAGCACACTGTGCGTCCCGCGTACCAGTATAGTGTCTGCATAATATGTACAATGATGTATGATGGGGTCTTCGTAAATCGCTACTGACATTTATCACAAACAGTGTCAAATCCACTCTTCCTCCGCATCACCATCTGCGCCATTCTAAATGATAGAGTTTCACTGGTTGCAGGAAAAAAACATGGGCTTACAAACTGGGGGACATGGCTCCCTGTTTTTTTTTTTTGGAAATTTAGCCCTATCTGAAAAATGTCTCTGTCCTCCCTCGCACTTTTGTGGGTGCTCCTACGCTCCTGGAAGGAAACACGGCTGCATCTGGCTTTATCACTGAGTAGGTATTACGGCACAAGACGAACGTCTGCCCCCTGCCACATCTGCAGATAACTCACGACTAAAACTATTTCTGCAGACCGTGGTTTAATTCCCTTATCTGAAGGAATGCTCCCCTCTGATGATAATGTCGCTGAGGCAACACAGAAGTTGTCAGATACAGATTTTCCATCGCAAACCTTCGCTACAAAACCAAGAAAAGGCATTGTGAAACAATTTTGGGTTTCCAGTGAAATGCGCTATATAAATGTAAGGTTAACACGCGCAGTAGAAGAGGGTTTCGCACTAACGCGCACTGAAAGGAGGCGCAAAAATGACGCCTCTGATCTCGGAAATGGAAAATGCTAGAGACATGAAATTTATGGGTAGGGTAGGGCCATACAGATCTACTTAATGTGCAATTTTCATGACCCTAGGCAAAAATCTTCAAGGTCGAAAGGGTCGAAAAGGTCAACTTTGTATACTTTCTCGGCCCGTACAGGCCATTTCGTACGGTTTTTCGAACGAAACGGGTGCTTTGGCGTCTCGGTTGAGGATTTCGGGTCATCATGTCAAGTCATTGGCCTATGACGCCATTCTTTTCATTTTTGCAGATCAGATTTTGAGGAACACGAAATGCTAGTGTAGCTTGAGTGTAAATTAGAGCGCTAAACACATCTTTTGGCGTATGTTTCGTGAAGATAGCCAACATCGGTACATTTGATCACTTCTAGCTTTTACTAACCTCTGCAAGGTCAAAAGAAGTGAGGCGAGGTCATTGACCTTGGATGAAGTTTTTTACCCAAAGTAAGTTTTATGTCGACTGTTTGCTCTTAAATTATTCCGTTGTAATCAACCCAGTTACAAGATTTGATTGCTATAAAACGTAAAAATTATATATACATTGCGGTTCAGATTTGCTTTGCAACATGTCGATTTGTATGGAATACGCATTCAGTGACTCTGATAAAAGACGCGTGCGCACAATGATACGCGTATATATATATATATATATATATATATATATATATATATTAGTTGATCTTGACCTTTGACGACCTTGACCTCCACTTATCCTGGTATATGTAAGCATATCAATGTGCACAAAGGTGTTTTTATTAGGGTCTTTAAATGCATTTTCATAAGAACCGACATGTTGCAAAGCAAATCTGGGTCAAGTCACAAGCTGATTGACTTTGACCTTTGGTGACCTTGACCCATACTGACCTCGGCTTTGTGCTTGGTACATCCATCACTTATGCCAAAATGTTGTCGGCTGATTATGTTCCAAGGGTAATCTTGCGTAGAACGCTAGTCCTTTCACAAAGTTCCCATTTGTCAGCGACAACCGTTATTTTCGTTATGTTTGTCTGATTTATCTGTTTACATTAAAAGTGCAGCGACCAGCTCCGATCCATCCTCGAGATTTTCAAGAAAAACAGGTGGGGTCGCAAAAGTGCCCCTCCTTCCAGTGCGCGTGTTAAGCCGATAGCTATCTATGGGTAATCCGGTACTTTGTCCATCTTTTGATATCCATGGTATCGTGGTGATGAATTTTAGGAATACTTTCACGACTGAAACATCTTGTCGGGCATGACGGCAGTTTTTGTATAACGAATACATATCAAAATGAAAGAGACAACAGGAGAGAGACGCAGAGAGACACGAAGAATGGCCTGGATTTTCTTTTATTTGGCCCCTTTATAGTCATATGGCATAACTGTAGAGGCTTTACCTGCCGGCGGCCAGCTTTATGCTGGCGAGAGGTGCCTCCGCGTGCGGCGTCGATCTCTACGCCTTGACCTCGCGGCCGAGTCGAGCAGCCGTAGGGGTAGCGAGAGCCTCTGCGAGTGGCGGGGTCATCCACCGGTGTTTTGACGCGGCCAGCGTGGATGTTGCTCGCCTAGTTTCATGGCCCTTGCCCGGTATTGACGCTGGCTGGGCGTCAGAGCGACGCCGTGATTCGGTTGTCGGGTATCCCGTTGCGAGGACTCGAGACGCGTGCTGAGATTTCGCGCGAACAGTACAACATGAGACCCACATTTCCACAGTGATTTGTTTCTCCAGCTATCTAATAATGATGCGAATTTTCGGCCTGTCTGTGAGCGTGTTTTTGTTTGCGGCTACATTTATGTTACCACTTGTTCGACATACCACGATTATAACAGCAGAAATAAGGGAAAGCAAAATGAAATGATGGAAGTGAAATCCGACAGAAATTGTGGAAATCGCTTTCGACTCCGTTACAGCCGAGTTCGGCGCTGTATTTCACCACAGTTTCCCCCGCATGTTCTGCAGCCAGATTATCATGGTATCATAGTAAACATGCAAAGACTGGAACACTTCTGTAATGAGTCAAGCTTGTTTGGTGTGCTTCGCTGAATCTACGTTGCAGCAGGTCGCATGACAAAATGCAATTACTTAAAACTTTCTTAATGTGGCAGCTCGCTTGACAAAATGCAATTACCTAACACTTTCTTCATGCACTGCTAAACATGTCGGTCTGATGTCTGATCTCAGATGTCATCAAATGTTCATTCAGTGGACACTGGACATTGCCACCGAATGGGTTGTAGTCTGGATATTTCAGGTGACACATCGAGGGTGGGGGGATGCGATGCACTGCCAACCACACAATAAGGCTGGAATGCATGATGGATGTGATCCTGTGCCACTCCAGAATACCGTGCGGCCGTCGTGTGCAGTTACACACTGGGACGACCGTCCCCTACCTGGTCAAAACACAGGGCACAAAGCCGTTTTAGTGGAAAGTGGCTCATTGCCAGGTCGCTTTTTGAACAGGCAACTCGTGAGAGCACATCAACGGTGGCTTGCCGTTCCGGCTGTGGGAGCGCAGGCGCGCATCGAACAGCAACCGTCCAGCCGGGTCGCCGTCTGATCCAGGCGATTTAGAATTTTATTAAGGCCAGAATAGACTGGTTTATGTTCACAGTACCGGAGTTGTAACGCAGCTGTTGTTTCTATTGTCCGTTTGTTATCAAAACCCACATGCGGTTTTTGGATCTCAGTTATAACAGAGTCAAATCATGACTCTGCAACGCCGCAATAAGCGCCGGTTTGGTGGCCGCCTCTCTCATCTTATGGTTCGGACCGCTCCACGCTTGAGCGGTTCCGTCAAGAAACTCCCTTTGCGTGGCAATAAGACGGACCCTAGAGCAGGTTCAGCGCTCCTGCGTTCCGGTCCACAGCCCTGTCCGCGTTCCGGTCCGTTCAGCTGACGGCCAGCGGCCGGCGAAACAAAGCATCAGCGCGGGATGGCACCACTCGGTCCGCAGAGTGCAGCGTCTCGCGCCGTCGGCCGAGCGCCGGCCATCGCTCGAGTGGCAGTCGGCGGCGAATATATTATTTGCGAGCATCTGCACTCGGCCATCGCCCGGCTCGGCGGCGGCGACTGAACCCAGCTGCAGCGCGGCCCTGACAGTGCCAGCCTTTCACCTGAAAACGCCGCCCATCAGACGATCTTTTCAGCCTGGAAGACGGGAGGAAATGGACCGGCGGCCGAGTCCGCTGGAGGCATTATCAACACCTGGTCGGTTCTGGTTAGGGGGCGAGCGCAGCTGCCGCCCATCGGGCATGGAAATCAAGGTGGCGTCTTGACAGGAGAACATGGCCGGCTAAGTTGACGATCCGAATCGGAGCTCGGCCCGGCGTGGGCCGCGCGGTCGGGTTGGCCGCTGCAGGGAGCTTTGCTTACCGCCCGCGCCTGGATTATCCAGCCACCTGCGCCAGCGCCGCCGGACCTGGCGCACCGGGTTCACCTGTTCGGTGCACTCTGAGTCGTCCCATTCCTGGCGTTGGGCCCCGCCGGGACTGTCCCCTCTCGCGGCCGAACAATGTTCGGGTCCGTCCGCGGCCGCAGGGCCGGGCCGAACCCGTCTGATGCGCCGCTTTTGCGCCGTCCGGCGGCGCCTCGTCGAACCCCGGCGCGCCGACCGACGGCCGTCCGCCGACTCCGACGAGGAAGTGGCCCGCTCGTCTGGCCTCGCGCCGCGCGCCGCGCTCCCACGCGTCCGGCGGCGACGGCCGGATGTGGTCCGGCGCGACACGACGACGTGAGGGTCCGTGACGCGCGTGACGGCCGCGGCACAGGCGTGGCTGGCCATCTTCTGGGGGCCGCGTGACGGCCGCGCTGACGGCGCCATGCGGCTGTGACCGGGCTCGTCCCGTCGTCCGTTGTACGACCGGCACGCGGCCGGTGAAAGGCGTCCTCGACCTTCTCACGATGACTTGCCTTGAGCGTAAGGGAAGCATCAGACGATATGAGACCGTGTGTGGCCGGCGGTTCCCCCATGACGCTAGATGATGCGTGGTGGTTTGAGTTTTTGTTTTTGTTTTCAGACGGTAAATATAAAGGGAAATGGGGTCCGCCTGGCCCGGGTGTCGTCTCGGTTTTCCCGAAAACAAATGGACGGTACTTCAGACTTTCAAAATCGTCAGGAGAGCAGATACTTTTTCAATGAGTCCAACGGAGAGAAAAACGTCATGTCAACGTCGACGCACCAGATCAGATTTTTTTTTAAAGTGATAAGTTTACCAGAATGACAGCATTTGCCATGAGACACTCATCTGTTCAATCGCTTGCAAAAATGGCAAGTATCTCAGCAAGCTGGAGCAGTTTAAAAAGCATGTTTAGTCGGTTTATAGCCATATAATAACATAAAATGAAAAGGAATAAAAGACAGCCGTTTTCAGATAGTTCTGAATGCACTGTAGAAACATGCGATTCGTTTTGAGTGCTAAAGAATTAAATTAGCGTGCAGTGTGTAATTACACTAGTTTTGAGACGGGTTTCGATGCAATGCTGGAAATTGTCATGCCTTTTAAGCACTGCCTAACTGGAAGTTAGGGTAAAAGAAGCAAGTTAAGAGCAAAAATAGGATAAAACCAAAAAACGGGACAATGAAAGATCATTATGGGCGTTTCACGCAAACTGTCTTTCTTGGGCAGACAAAAAATTCTTAAAGTTCTGTCGGCTTCAAATGTATCACATGTAACCTTCCGGTTATCTTAAAAAAACGACGTGGAATTCCGTGCGCAGCTACATGTTCCGGTTGTTGTATACCGTATGCATGCTTTTAGCATGCAATGTCAGCTAGATGCTGCACGAAAAGCGGAGGCATTAACAGGTTCTGTGGAACAGAATGCTACGTCAGCACCAGTTTCTGCTTGGTCCCGGCGACAAACTGATTTCGCGTCACAAAAAGTGGCCCAGGGCATCCACGAGCAAGTCCGTAAACGCCTCGACGCCACGGCATGCTCAAAGAGAACGGCTCGTTCCAGATGAGTTTCTGTACCAGCCGGGCTCCACGGCGGTCCGGCTCGCGTTTCGTTCGGACGCGTACAACCTTCACCCGGGCTTCAAGATCCGCTACGAGCTACTGAGCAAGTGTCGCGCCCCGTACGCCGACCCGACGCCCACTGTGATCCCTGGCTCCGGCGGCGCCAGCTGCTACACCAAGGTCACCAACCGGCGGGGCACTATTAGCACGCCGTTCCACCCCAACAACTACCCCAGCAACGTGGACTGCGTCTACGAGTTTGAAAGGTTCGTAGAGTTCGGCCGTGGCCGCAGCGGATATCGGACGAAAGTTGCCGACTGCACGTCCGTAGATGAGCACTTTAAACCGTGATCACGACTTTCTTACTTCATACCGCGGAATGCCTTGCACGTTCATCTGTTCGGCGGCAATCCCAGTGGCCCACATTCTCAGACGTGACTCTAGGAAGGGTTGCGAGCCACGGGAATGCGGCGGACGAGCACGCCGCCGAGACGAACTCGTCCACCGCGATCCGCCGCTCCCTGGCGGGAGTCTGTACTCGGACGGGCAATCCTTGCCGGCAGGGGCGACCCCCTGGTCTGCGGCGTCCGGATGCGGTCGCTGACGTTCGAGCTGCAGGACTCGTTCCAGTCGGCGTTCGGCGGCGCGTGTAAAGACTTCTTCCACTGCCCGGGCTGCGGCTATCTCTGCGGCACAGTCGACTTCGCTTGTGAGTCTGCCGTCGCCGGCACTGTTCGTGTGGTCGCTCCTGTCTCGCTGCTCTCGTTGCCTGGTTGTGTAAGCGTCTCGTTATACGACATACCAAAAAGGTGGAATAGAACCGGGTTCAATGCCCCATTGCGACGTTTGCCACTGCCTTGTTGTTCGGAATGCCGCATTCACTCGTGCTGGGCGTTGCGTCAAAATTCAAAACAGATTGGACAGGCAGACCGGATTCCGGTTTAGATAGCTCAGACAATCTAATGCCATTTGTTTACGCGGGATCAACTTAGCATCCGCATAGAGCTTTTATTCATCTTTTCACTGTAATTTATCCTATGCTAAACATATAATTATGAATATATATATATATATATATATATATATATATATATATATATATATATATATATGCTGACTTTGCCTGCCCCTGACCTGCCTTCGTTATTGCCTTCCCATATATATATATATATATATATATATATATATATATATATATATATATATATATATATATATGTATATATATATATATAGGAAGGCAATACGTAAATAAATATATATATATGTATATGTTTATGCATTCATATATTCATTTATTTATGGGAAGGCAGTAATAAGGCCTGGCCAGGGGCAGACTTCAGCAGCAGTCGTTGGCAGCTTACCACAACAGCAATACCACGACGTGCATAGTTCCGTGTGCAGTTTCAACATTAGCGGCAGACAGCGGTGCAGCGCGGCAGCAGACCCGGCGTCGGCCGTGCCGGTACGGGAGTCTACACAGCTGCCGAGACCGCGGCTGACGGGACACAGACAACATTGGCCAACGACAGCCGCCTCCAGACGGCGCGACGTCAGCAACTGCAAACTGATGGCCGGTCGGCCCGGCACGGCCGCTGGCCGACAGAACGTGACGACGTCGCGCTGCGGCCGGCCGCCCGCAGGTGGCCGCATTCTAATGCGATCGTATTCGTCACGCCGATGACATCAGACCGGGTTCGTGGCCCCGCGTGACAGGCCGGGCCGGTGTTCCGCGTCACTGGGCGGCCCGAGAACGGCGGGGCAACGTCCGTCGGTGAGCAGCAGTGTTTTTAACAATGACGCGAAGCACACCTGGGCTCGATGGCGGACGCACATGGAGATGTCTGTCGGCTACAGAAAGAACTGGCGCTCGTACCAGGCGGGCCATGAAGCACTGGCAGGAGCACGGTCTCCGCCACAGGCTTCAAGGGGCAGATGTCGGTCACTCCGGACAGTCTGCCGACGAACTTACGTGGAGTTTGGCAGGCTGTCACTGCGAAAAGCCTTCTGCATCGCTCGGCAGAAACTCTACACGATCGTCCTCCGTCACCTATCGTCTTTTCCGAGTGTCATATACTTCGTGATGAAGCAGGCGTCTCGCAACAGACGCACGCTACTGGCGTGCCGAACCCACGTCCGTCCAATGTAGGAGTTCCGAGCCCCTGTGATTCTGTCCACCTCCGTTGCAGGGGTGGCCAGGTTCCAGCCAGATGCGTCGTCCATCAAGTTTCACTTTCACTCGGACGAGTCGGAGACACACAAGGGCTTCGTCGCGTCGTTCGAGCAGATCTACGACTGCGATTGATGCCGCGGGGACGCGCCGGCCACGGACCGGTAGCGCCGCCTTACGGCGAGGACGCAAACTGACGCTGCGGGCAGCCGGCGCGCGAACGCAGAGGGCGCGGCCGTCGCTCGGCACAGGGCCGATCCGTGGGCTGCGCCGGCGACTCCTCCGCGTGAAGAGGGCAGCGCGCGCTACGGCAGGTGATGATACAGTTTCAGAGGCTAGATGGGCAGGACTGCAGTGCAGTGCAGTGCGGTGGACGCGAGGACGCGAAAGAGACGACCGGAAATGTCCGGCAGTGTTCCGTTGACACGAGATTGGCAGCGAGCAGCGACTCGCCGTGACCTGCCAGATTCAATACCTCCTTGTCCAGAATAAAGCTGAACATGGCTGACTTCAACGGCGATTTCTCTGTACAAGCACTAAACAGTATGTCATGACTACCGTATTATTCGCTGATGTCTGCTCGGCAATTCGTTCATGTTACGGTCGCACGTTGCTCGCATGCAATGCCGTGACATCGACATACCGTATGTGTTAGAGGCGTGGCTGGCAGGCGACGTTGCGAGCTGTGCACTGGTGTTTTCCGGCTACTCCGTGCAGAGGTGCGCTCGGTCAGACGATGGTCGGCGCTTCGCGTCGTGGGACGGCCTCGTTGTCTGGTTGTCTGCCTGGTACGGGCCGTCCTTGTCTCGAACAGAATCCGAGTGACAGAGTTCGGGATCACCAGCTCCGACGTCAGTCTTAAATCCCTGTGGCCGTCCGTGGGCGGTGTTGGCCGTCCCAGTGGCGTAGCGGGCGTCATGTTCCATCCCCGGGCATGTTTACATCCGGCGTCCTCGCGGATCTTCAAACTCAGCTTGAAGCCGCCAATGTCACCGGGAAGCCCGTCTTCGTCCCCTTGGGTTTCAACATGGACCTTCTAAATCCTGACTCTGCCGCCTTCTGCAACTCATCCTTAATCTTCGACGACCTTGACCTCGGGCAGTTGGTCATACGGTCAACTCGCCTTCTTCCAATACTGACGTTTCCTGTCCTCATCATAGCCAACGTCACCGGCCTACGCGACCAATTGCAAGTACTCTCTGAGCCTGCAACCGGTCACCAGCCTGTTCCTCTGAGCGCACCAGCACAGAGGCTTCGACTCAAACCCATCACAGCCATCAGCACCCAACAGAGCCGAGTGGACTGGAATGCCTTCTCACTGAATGTCCTGCTGGCGGACCGTCAGCCGCTTCCGACGCTTCCAACGTCGATGAGACACTCCAGACCTTCATGTCCACCCGAACATCAGTGATGACACATCCTGTAAGGTAACCACCAGGACCCGGCACCGCCCCCGCGTCCCCTGGCTGCGAGACAGCGCAGTTCTGGCGGAGATGGAGCAACCGAACATTGCGCGGTAGCCAGAGGAATGCTCCCGTTCCCCTTCGGATTTCAAACTGTGTCGACATGATCGCAACCGCATCAAATCCATGTTCACCCTCACCAAATCCGGGTTTCTGTGTGACCAACTTTACAGTGACCGCGATAGTTTCTGGGCCCGAGTGAAACGTTTTGGCGCTCGTTCTGTCGCATGCGCACGGCGGCGCGACCGAGAGCGATACAGCAGCCTGCCGCGCGGACACGTTCAACTCCCACTTCGCCAAAGCCGGCCTTCGCATGGCCGTGGAAGTGGCAGATGCTGCCGGGTCTCGCTCGGACCCGGCGTCGGGTCCCCGGCCGTACCGTGTATGTACCTCCGGGTCGACAGCCCTGCCTGCGACCCTGCCAGCTTATCATCCACGCCACAACATGAATGACCGCTTCGAAAACAGTCGTCAGTGATGGTGTTCCTCAGTTTGCTGTTGTCTCGGTTCTCTTTTATGTTGCTGTTCTTCTGTTCGCATTGTCTGCCAGCCCTAGGTCCGTATTTCCCTCATCTCATCAACAACTCAGTCACCTCTGATTCCTTTCCCGCCGCCTGGAAAACTGCCACTGTCACCCACCTACACAAACCGATGATCCCTATAACCTGCCCAACTGCCGTCTCATTTCTAACCTATCTGTTCCATCTAAAATTACTCAGAAGGCTCTCTGCTCTCGGCTGACCCCATCAACCACCACGGTCTGTCATCTACCAAGTGCAGCTACCGACCGGACCACCTCACCGAGGTTGCTATGCTTGGCACAGTCTTAGCTGACGATGACGGTTTGTCTTCTCCCTGGTCGTCATCGACCTGAGCAAGGCCTTTGATAATGTACATCACCCGGCACTTTTGACCGAACTGGAATGGTACGACGTCTCCTCGGCGGGGTTCAGCAGCTACCTGTGTGGCCGCAGCCAGACCGTCCGACGGTCGCCACTGCCTTGGCTGTGGCCCCCGGTGTTCCTCAGAGTTCCGTCGTCGTCCTTGTTCTGTTCATGGTTTTTTATTAGCGATCTCGCATACTATCTCATTTGCAATCGTCTTTTTTCCTTCGCGGACGACACTCAGCTTCCAGGCATCCAGACTCCGCGGGCCTTTGCGGCCTAAAAGCTCGAGTTGTGGAGACCATGCACTACTTTCAGTACTGGTCCAGTTCAAGCCGAAACTTAAAAATAAGCCTCGACAGATCTAGCCTATGTTGCCTGACACCAAAGCATCACTGAAACCGACAGATTTACGGACTGTCATCCCTGATACCAACATTCAGTCCAAGGTGTCCATAAAGATACTGGGCGTTCTCGACCAGTGTCTGACCCGGGACTCCCACCAAAGTGTGTTGCTGCAATATTCCCGACCGCCACCTCGACATTTCGGAACACCATTCATTTCATTAATATAAATGGTTTTCGTGCCGTTCCGTCGCCTGCGCACTTTGTCCAACCGTCTACTGCATCCCTTGGGAGGGGCGGTGGCGAATCACGCAACCCTCGATCGACCATGACTGGAGCTCAGCCTGTCAGTTGACCCGGGATGGTGGCAACAACAGCAGGTGTCACCGTCGGCGCAGATCACGTCATCGAAGCCCTGTAGCGGAGGAGGAAACCAGAGCATCTACGCAGGAGGCGCAGCAAGATGTGCCCGGTGCGTCTACTGTGACGTCTTGCAAATCACCTAGTCAGCTGACTTGTCCTAAAGGTGCCAACCGGCAAACTGTCTTTTCGCTGACGCTAAACAAAGCAACAAAAGCTGCGGACTCCCAACAAAAATGACAATTGCTCATACCGTTTAACGGTATGTCGCTCTGCAATTTTTCTGAGGCATTGCGTCTAAATTTCCGGTTTTATTTCTACACTGATGTGACGTCGGCGACTATTTATTTCCTAGAAAAATGTGATGATACTTGCTAGCTGTTTTTGTATGACAGCACGATGGTGAGCTCTGTCAAGATCATGCTGCCGGTGCTGCTGCTCCTGCTCTCTCCATATGTTGACGCCGTCCAGCCCTCCTCCCAGCAGCTTCATCACCAGGAGCCGGCTGCCAACCAGCCGCTGGTCGAGCAGACGGCGGCTGTGGTGCGGCAGCTGCTTCTGCCCAGCGCCGGCCAGCTGCCGCTGCGCGTGCTCAGCTGCGGCGGCGGCCGTCTGGACGTGGCCGCGCTGCTGGCGACGCTTGGCTGGCCGCACGGCCTGCTGCTGACCGACTGCGGCCGCTGCGGCGCTGCGCCGGCCGGCCGACTCGTCTACGGCGATGGGCCCGGGCCGCGACTGCTGCTGCTGCAGCGGCCCGACTGTCTGCAGGGCGACTACACGCCACAGCCCGGTCGCTGGAGCCCCGGTCAGGTGCTGCACGTGTCGACCGACTGCAGCACCTCGCTGCGTGCCGGGCTGTTCGCCAAGGTGCCGCACCCGATCTGTCTGGATGCCTCCTCCGGCCGGCTGACGGTGACGCAGCTGCAGTCCGACGGCTCTATGCGCCGCACGGGCCTGACCAACTCCACCAGCTGGCTCCGGCCGGCGCACGACCTCACCAACACCACGCTTACTGTCGTGTACGAAAACTACAGTCCGTTCTTCGAGTGTGAGCTGGAGCGAGATGGCCGGTGCTTGCGAGCCTTCGACACCGTCGCCGCCGTCCTGCTCGGCAATCTGGCGCAGCGGCTCGGCTTCCGACTCGATTACGTGCGTGCCCCGGACGGTAGCTGGGGCCAAATAGAGAATGGCACGTGGCACGGCATGATAGGCGAGGTGGCGGCCGGCCGTGCCGACATGGCTGTGAGCGGCATGTTCGTGACAGAGCTGCGAGCCACCGTGGTCGACTTTTGCCGACCACTGACTATGGTCTATTTGAACATGATTTCGCGTCCCTGGCCGCTCGGACCGCGCAGCGGGTTCTCGAATCTGCTCTCGCCGCTCGTCTGGACGCTGATCTTCGTCAGCCTGCTGGTCTGCACGGCGGCGCTGCTGCTGACCCAGCTGGTCCGCATCGACCGCCCAAAGCGCTGGTCGCTGGCCGAGATGGCCTGGAGCCAGCTGGAGACCTCTTATCGGGCGCTGGTTTCGCAGGATCTGTCCCCCGGCCGCATACAGCTCACGCGTCACTGCGGCGCCGGCACGCTCCTGCTCGGCGTTTGGCTGATGGCCAGCATCGTGCACCGAACCGCCTACACGACCAACCTGACTTCGACTTTGTCGCAGCCGCCGGGCTTCTGGGCTCCGGACACGTTCGCCGACCTGGTGCGTCACAAGTACCAGGTGGTGACGCACACTGGCTACGGCGCCTACACCGACTGGATGCACGCGCAGAACAGCTCGCTGTTCCGGGCTCTCAAGCGACGATGGACGCTGGCGGACCACATGGCCACGTTCCGGCGGATCGTCGGCTCCCGGGAGCGGGTGGCGTTGCTAGAGGAGACGCCGTCCCTCCAGACGCTGCTGTACGACATCATGGTGGAGTCGGGCGGCGTCGTCACCGAGGCCGACGTCCACTACGGCCGGGAGAAGTTCCTGCCATCATACTTGGGCTGGGTCGTGCAGAAGAACGCGCCGTACCGGCCGTTGCTGGACGAACTGGTGCGGCGGGCACAACCAGCCGGCCTGGTGGATCGTCTGATGTTGATGGGCAGCGCAAGGCGGCGGCAGCGCGCCCGAGAGCAGGTGCTTGCTCGCTGCCGACGACTGCCGGCCGCCTGCTGCTGCCAGTCGGTGGTCGTGCTTAGTATGACGCATCTGAGAGACTCCTTCCTGCTCCTGCTATACGGTCAGGCAGCCGCCGGCTGCGTGCTGTTGCTGGAGCTGCTGCTGGCCAGCCACCGCCGGCGTCAGCAGTGCCAGCAGGCGCCGAGCGCTGAGCCCGGTCCTCCGGCAGACGGTCGACCGGCTCGGCACAGCGCAGTTCCGCCGGTCGTCCTGTGTTAGTTACACGTAACTGGCTTATTGCACTATATTTGGCGAATGGCTGTCTGGTAGGAGTTAGCAGCTTGGTCACTCCACGCCAAACCGCACGGGAACTGACCGGACCTTTTTTGATTTTGATGCAATTTAGTACGCTCATAGTAGCTAAAAAGAAATTACCAGCCAAAAATTTTAGCCCCGGGTGACCTCGGAGATCAAAAGTACAAGTCATGAAGCGATCTTTCCAGACACTGTGTGATTCAAATGCATGTAATTCACTGACAGATTGTCACAGAGAAGTGGGATTAGCGCCAATCGAAAGATAAATGTCCCAACTTTGATAAGTAGTCTTATTTTTCGGTGATTTCGGGATGACCGTTGACCTGACCAGTTTACATGGAGCATTTTTGGTTTTAACCATGTTTGCCCGCCTTGGAGAAAATGTAGCACGTGTCCACAGTTTCGTTTCACAGTAAGTGAAACGAAAAATTCCAGAACAAATTGAAACCTTTTTCAAAAATCTTGAATTTAATGTTACCAAAGGGGTGCTTGCGAAAGATGCCATTAGGTTATTTGACGAGTATTGATTGATTTCGCGCCTTTCATTCGTCCGAGTCTTTTGCAACCTGGTATGCACAATGTCCTGCGTGCCTGCTGCACATCAGTCAAGTTTCAGATTGCTTGACTAGAAAAGGTAACTTTGACCCCAGAGGTCACCCAGGCTAAAAATTTATGGTTGGCCATTTTTCGATTGGCATTGTGAGCGTACCAAACTTAGACGAAACCGAAAGAGGCCGGGTTAGTTCTTGTGCAGATTGACGCTGAATGACCCAGCTAGGCTATGCTTAATTCACACAAATGTCTGTGCGTGCGTATGTGAACTTGATGAGTGGAAGTTTTTCACTATGCTAGGCGTTTGCTGTTATTGACTACTGTTACTGACCAAAGATTGTCGCCGTGATGCATCGACATCATGGCGACTGAATGACATCATAGCTGTGAATCTGGTCCCTGACGTAGCTTAGTTCCGCCGCAGCGGCCACCGCACCTGCATGGGTAGCCTTGTCGGTGACTTCGAGGCCAGTCCGGTCAGGTCAGTTATGCTGCTATGCCTGTTAATGAATCGGGTCATGAAATACAGGTGCCCATAGGGCGCCGATTTTTTGTTCCCGGCCCACATATTCTGAATATCTGCTGTCCGGGAACGCTCAAAACTGCACACTGTGCGTCCTGTGCACCAGTATAGCGCCTGTATGATCTGTACAATGATGTATGATGGGTCTTCGTGAATCGTTATTGGCATTTACCACAAACAATGTCAAGTCCACTCTTCCTTCGCATGACCATTCGCGCCATCCTAAATGATAGAGTTTCATTGGTTGCAGGAAAAAAACATGGGTTTATAAACAGAGGGACATGGCTCCCTCTTTTTTTGGAAATTTAGCCCTGTCGGAAAAATGTCTCTGTCCTCCCTCGCACTTTTGTGGATGCTCCTACGCTCCTGGAAGGAAACACGGCTGCATCTGGCTTTATCACTGAGTAGGTATTACGGCACAAGACGAACGTCTGCCCATTGCCACATCTGCAGATAACTCACGACTAAAACTATTTCTGCAGACCGTGGTTTGACTTCCTTATCTGAAGAAATGCTCCCCTCTGATGATATTCTCGCTGGACAACACAGAAGTTGTCAGACACATATTCTCCATCGCGAACCTCCGCTACAAAACCAAGAAAAGCATTGTGAAACAATTTTGGGTTTCCAGTGAAATGCACTACATAAATGTAAGGTTAACACGCGCAGTAGAAGAGGGTTTCGTGCTCTGGCGCACTGCAAGGGGGTGCAAAAGTGCCCCCTCCGATATCGGAAATAGAAAACACTAGAGACATGAAATTTTATTGTTAGGGTAGGGCCTTGGAATATTATTATTCCCGGAGGGCTAGACGGTATGGTCGATTCCCGGCAGGGGGGGCGGATTCGGCCCCCCCCCCTGAGATCTCGAGAACTACTTGTTCGATTTCATCGCAACAAACGGCAATCGATTTGCCGTCACGTGGACTACATTTTTATAAAACGAAATTTCCAAAATTTTGAAATCTGTGGATACAGGGGGCAAAAATGTCAAAATGAGGGGTACTTTTGGACTTTTTATAACTCCGTCCTTTATCGACCGATTTCGATAAAACTGGCATGAATCGAGAGATTATGGATAGGGCTTTTACCATGGGTCTGCAAATCTCAAATTTTGAGAAAATTCATGGGCGTTCACAGGGTTTCAAAAGTAGGAGGATTAGTTTTCTAACAACTGAATGAACAAAAGAGGCAAACACCCTTTTTTGGCTTCTGCTAGTCATGTTACACTAAAGAAGTACAAATCGCATTACAATGTTTGTATAATGTTAGCATAGGCGGTGCCAGGGACATGAAAAAGGGGAAACTGTCTTGGTCACACGTTTCTCAGATCAACTTGTGACCTTTGACCTTAAATGACCTCCAGTGACCTTTGGGTCACTTGGAATGATCTCGTGTGCATTTAATATTATCTGTAAACGTTTTCAATCATTTGAATTCACTCTATTACAAAAATTTTATTTTATGACTATTGCGATATAGGGTACGCGCACTGACATTTTAGATCATAGCTCCGTGACCTGACCTGATATCAAGCTGAAACTTGATACACAAGTAGAGGGCTCCTTTTTACGTCATATATATTCCGGGTTTGGCATTTGAAAAAATGGCGCCGAAATTATAGCAAAAAAACAAATTTTGACTTTTGACCTTGACCTGACCTTGTAAAATGACCTCAGACAAACAAAATTATATCTGCGCATTGCTCAGTTATTTAGCTATACATCCATATGAAGTTTTAAGTTCTAGCTTTAAAACTCTGTTCTTGCCAGACATTTTCATTTTACCCTTAGCATGGCCAAAAATGGCATGAGGTGCCTCCCAAAAACGTTGCCTGGCTCCGCCCCTGAGCAAAATAGAATTTTGAAATTTTGTCACAGCACGTAGAAAGAATGGATAGGAAAATTCACTAAGATTCGTGAGGCTGCGTTTAAAAGCCTGAAATTGGCAAGCAAAAAACCCGAGGGTGGGCGGATTCCGCCCCCCTGCCGGGAATAGGGTTAAAGATTAACTTAATATTGCAATTTTCCTGACCTTAGGCCATAATCTTCAAGGTGAAATGGTGTTGAAAAGGTCAGCTTTGGACACTCTCGGTCCGTCCAGGCCATTCCGTGCAGTTTTTCGAACAAAACGGAAAAACGGCGCTTTTGTGTCTCGGTTGAGGATTTCGGGTGAAGGTCGTGTCAAGTCACTAATCTATGGCATCATTTCCCCATTTTTTTGCAGATCACATTCCGAGCTGCACGAGATACTAGTGTAATCTGAATGTAAATTAAGACGCTAAACACATCTTTTGGCGTAATTTCAGTGAAGATAGCCAACACCGGTATATCTGATCACTTCAAGCGTTTACTAACCTCTGCAAGGTCAAAAGAAGTGAGGCGAAGTCATTGACCATGGATGAAGTTTTTGACCCAGAGTAAGTTTTATGTCAACTGTTTGCTCTTAAGTTATTCCGTTATAATCAAGCCAGTTACACGTTCTGATTGCTATAAAATGTAAGCATTATTCATGATATATATATATATATATATATATATATATATATATATATATATATATATCTGCGTACCATGGTTTGCACACGTGTTTTATTAGGGTCCTTGAATGAGTATTCCATACAAATTGACGTGATGCAAAGAACATCTGAACCAGGCCACCATATAGTTGACCTTGACCTTTGACGACCTTGACCCTCACTCATCCTGGTATATGTAAACACATCAGTGTGCGCCCACGTGTTTTTGTTGGAGTCTTTAAATACCTTTTTTTCATACAAACCGACATGTTGCAAAGCAAACCTGGATCAGATCACAAGTTGGTTTACCTTAACCTTTTGTGGTCTTGACCCATACTGACCCTAGCTTTGTTCTTGGTGCATCCATCACTTATACCCAAATGTTGTCGGCTGATTATGTTCCAACGGTAATCTTGCGTAGAACGCTAGTCCTCTCGCAAAGTTCCCATTTTTCAGCGACAACGGTTATTTTCGTTATGTTTGTTTGACTTTAAATGCTTCAAACCTGAGAAATTTCTGGCCGATTTTCGATTTTTTTTTCTGCATCATTCGACGAGTCATTCAGTTGTCATGAATGTCACAAAGCAACAGCGACTAGCTCCAATCCGCCCTCGAGATTTTCAAGAAAAGCAGGTGAGACACAAAGTGCCTCTCCTTCCAGTGCGCGTTTTAAGACGATAGCTATATGTGGGTCATCCGGTACCTTGTCCCTCATTTTATGTCCATGGTATCGCGATGACGAATTTTAAAAATATTTTCACGACTGAGACACCTTGTGGGGTGCATGACGGGCGAGGTCTACTTCGCTGCTGAAGTATGAACGAATACATATCAAAATGAAAAAGACAACAGGAGAGAGACGCAGAGAGACACGAAGAATGGCCTGGATTATGATTTATTTGGCTCCTTATAGTCATATGGCATACCTGTAGAGGTTTTACCTGCCGGCGGCCAGCTTTATGCTGGCGAGAGGTGCCTCCGCGTGCGGCGTCGATCTCTGCCGTGACCTCGCGGCCGAGTCGAGCAGCAGTAGGGGTAACAAGAGCCTCTGCGAGTGGCGGGGTCATCCACTTGTGTTTTGCGCGCGTGGTACCATGACCGTGCCCGGTAGCGCGGCTGCGAGCCGGCGCTGGCGGGGTGTCAGAGCGGCGCCGTGATTCGGTGGTTGGGCATCCTGTGGCGAAGGTTCGAGACGCCTACTGTAATCTCGCGCTAACAGTACAAGATGAGACTAAGGTAACATTTCCAGGATGATTTGTGCCTTCAGCTACCTAATGATGATGCGAATTTTCAGCCCTGTCTGTGAACGTGTTATTGCTTGCGGCTACGTTTCTGTTGCCACTTGTTCGACATACGATTATAACAGCAAAAATAAGCGAAATAAAAATGAAATGATGGAAATGAAACCCGATGGAAACTGTGGAAACCGCTTCCGACTCCGTAACAGCCGAGTTCGGCCGGCACTGTATTTCACAACAGTTTCCCCTGCATGTTCTGAGGCCAGATTATCATAGTATCATTGTAACAAATGCAAAAATTGGAACACCACCTGTAATGAATCAAACTTGTATGGTATGCGTCGCTGAATCTACGTTGCAGCAGGTCGTATGACAAAGTGCAATTATGTAAAACTTTCTTAATGCGGCAGGTCGCATGACAAAATGCAATTACCTAAGTGTCTTAACGCACTGCCAAACGTGTCGGTCTGATGTCTGATCTCAGATGTCATCAAATGTTCATTCAATGGACACTGGTCACTGCCATCGAATGGGTTGTAGTCTGGATATTTCAGGTGACGCATCGATGGTGGAAGGATACGATGTACTGACAACCACACAATAACGCTGGAATGCATGATGGATGTGATCCTGTGTCATTCCGGAATACGGTGTGGCCGTCGTGTGGAGTTACATACTGTGACAACCGTCCCATGCCTGGTCAAAATCCATGGCACAAAGCCGTTTTAGTGCAAAGTGGCCCATTGCCAAGTCGCTTTTTGAACAGGCAGCTTGTGAGAGCACGTTAATGGCGGTTTGCCGTTCCGGCTGTGGGAGCGCAGGTGCGCATTGCACGGCAGCCGCCCAGCCGGGTCGCCGTCTGATCCCGACGATTGAGAATTTGGTTAAAGCTAGAATAGCCTGGTTTATGTTCACAGTATCGAAGTTGTAGCGCTGCCGTTGTTGCTATTGTCTGTTTATTATGAGACCGCCCACATGAGGTCCCCGGATCTGTCGTAACAGTCAAATCACGACTCTGGCAGTGCCGCAATAAGCGCCGGTTTGGTGGCCGCCTCTCTCGTCTTATGGCTCGGGCCGCTCCACGCTTGAGCGGCTCCGTCAAGAAAGTCTCTTTGCGTGGCAATAAGACGGACTCGGAGCAGGTTGAGCGCTCCCGCGTTCCGGTCCGCAGTCCTGGCGCGGCGCGGCGCGGCGCTGCGACACGTCGGCCCTGGTGGGAAAAAGCGAGCGAGGTTCAAGCGGCGACCCCGGAACGCGCAACACTTTGAATACATTGACGAGGTCTCGCCGACGAACTGTGTCTCACATCCTCAGCCATCCAAGGTTTTTCAGAAATAGGTCCACGTGGTCGCAACGCCGGATGCCGGTCGCCTGCCTTACAGCGATGTTTATAAGCCGTTGCACTCGAGCCAGACAATGTCCCTGGGCTCCACCCCACACGGGCAGACAGCACAAAATGTGAGGAAACATGTCCATTTCGACAAGCAGTTTTAAAACTTCAGAGGTAAAATGGTGTCGGAACTTGAAGAGAGAGGGACAAAGAGGAGGGAGGAGGCAAGGGAGAGAAGAAGAGAGAGAAAGGGGGAAGGAGGGAGGGAGAGAGGGGAGAAAGAGGGGAGGGGAGGAAGAGAAAGAGATAAGAAGAGAAAGGGAAAGAGGACAGGACAAAGTCAGGGCGCCGAACCGTCTGAGATATGTGGGAGTCCCGGGTCAGACACTGACAGACACTCGACCGGCCGGCGCGGCGCCGCAGCGGCCGCAGTCGGTCAGCAGCAGGCCGTGCGGCCAGCCAAGCGTCGCCAGCAGCGCGGCCACGTCCAGACGGCCGCCGCCGCAGCTGAGCACGCGCAGTGGCAGCTGGCCGGCGCTGGGCAGAAGCAGCTGCCGCACCACAGCCGCCGTCTGCTCGACCAGCGGCTGGTTGGCAGCCGGCTCCTGGTGATGAAGCTGCTGGGAGGAGGGCTGGACGGCGTCAACATATGGAGAGAGCAGGAGCAGCAGCACCGGCAGCATGATCTTGACAGAGCTCATCATCGTGTTGTCATACAAAAACAGCTAGCAGTATCATCACATTCTTCTAGGAAATAAATAGTCGCCGACGCCACATCAGTGTAGAAATAAAACCGGAAATTTAGACGCAATGCCTCAGAAAAATTGCAGAGCGACATACCGTTAAACGGTATGAGCAATTGTCATTTTTGTTAGGAGTCCGCAGCTTCTGTTGCTTTGTTCAGTGTCAGCGAAAGGACAGTTTGGCGGTTGGCACCTTTAGGACAAGTCAGCTGATTACGTGATTTGCAAGACGTCACAGCAGACGCACCGGCCACATTTTGCCACGCTTCCTGCGTAGATGCTCTGGTTTCCTCCTCCGCTACAGGACTTCGATGACGTGATCTGCGCCGACGGTGACACCTGCTGTTGCTGTCACCATCCCGGGTCAACTGACAGGCCGAGGTCCCGTCATGGTCGATCGAGGGTTGCGTGATTCGCCGCCGCCCCTCCCAAGGGATGCAGTAGACGGTTGGACAAAGTGCGCAGGCGACGGAACGGCATGAAACCCATTTATATTAATGAAATGAATGGTGTTCCGAAATGTCGAGGTGGTGGTCGGGAATATTGCACCAACACGCTATGGTGGGAGTCCCGGATCAGACACTGGTCGAGAACACCCAGTATCTTTATTGACACCTTGGACTGAATGTTGGTATCAGGGATGACAGTCCGTAAATCTGTCGGTTTCAGTGGTGCTTTGGTGTCAGGCAACATAGGTTAGATCTGTCGAGGCTTATTTTTAAGTTCCGGCTTGAACTGGACCAGTACTGAAAGTGGTGCATGGTCTCCACAACTCGAGCTTTTAGGCCGCAAAGGCCCGCGGAGTGTGGATGCCTGGAAGCGGAGTGTCGTCCGCGAAGGAAAAAAGACGACTGCAAATGAGATAGTATGCGAGATCGCTAATAAAAAACCATGAACAGAACAAGGACGACGACGGAACTCTGAGGAACACCGGGGGCCACAGCCAAGGCAGTGGCGACCGTCGGACGGTCTGGCTGCGGCCACACAGGTAGCTGCTGAACCCCGCCGAGGAGACGTCGTACCATTCCAGTTCGGTCAAAAGTGCCGGGTGATGTACATTATCAAAGACCTTGCTCAGGCCGATGACGGCCAGGGAGAAGACAAACCGTCATCGTCAGCTAAGACTGCGCCAAGCATTGCAACCTCGGTGAGGTGGTCCGGTTGGTAGCTGCACTTGGTAGATGACAGACCGTGGTGTTTGATGGAGTCAGCCGAGAGCAGAGAGCCTTTTCAGTGATTTTAGATGGAACAGATAGGTTAGAAATGAGACGGCAGTTGGGCAGGTTATAGGGATCATCGGTTTTTGTAGGGGAATGACAGCGGCAGTTTTCCAGGCGGCGGGAAAGGAATCAGAGGTGATTGAGTTGTTGATGAGATCAGGGAAATACGGACCTAGGGCTGGCAGACAATGCGAACAGAAGAACAGCAACATAAAAGAGAACCGAGACAACAGCAAACTGAGGAACACCATCGCTGCCGGCCGTCTTCGAAGCGGTCATTCATGATGTGGCGTGGATGATGAGCTGGCAGGGTCGCAGGCAGGGCTGTCGACCCGGAGGTACATACACGGTACGGCCGGGGACCCGACGCCGGGTCCGAGCGAGACCCGGCAGCATCTGCCACTTCCACGGCCATGCGAAGGCCGGCTTTGGCAAAGTAGGAGTTGAACGTGTCCGAGCGGCAGGCTGCTGTATCGCTCTCGGTCGCGCCGCCGTGCGCATGCGACAGAACGAGCGCCAAAACGTTTCACTCGGGCCCAGAAACTATCGCGGTCACTGTAAAGTTGGTCACACAGAAACCTGGATCTGGTGAGAGTGAGCATGGATTTGACGCGGTTGCGATCATGTCGACACAGTTTGAAATCCGAAGGGGAACGGGAGCGTTCCTCTGGCTACCGCGCAATGTTCGGTTGCTCCATCTCCGCCAGAACTGCGCTGTCTCGCAGCCAGGGGACGCGGGGGCGGTGCCGGGTCCTGGTGGTTACCTTACAGGATGTGTCATCACTGATGTTCGGGTGGACATGAAGGCCTGGAGTGTCTCATCGACGTTGGAAGCGTCGGAAGCGGCTGACGATCCGCCAGCAGGACATTCGGTGAGAAGGCATTCCAGTCCACTCGGCTCTGTTGGTTGCTGGTGGCTGTGATGGGTTTGAGTCGAAGCCTCTGTGCTGGTGCGTTCAGAGGAACAGGCTGGTGACCGGTTGCAGGCTCAGAGAGTATTTGCAGTTGGTCGCGTAGGCCGGTGACGTTGGCTATGATGAAGTCAGTAAACGTCAGGATCGGAAGAAAGCGAATTGGCTGTCTGACCAACTGCCCGAGGTTAACGTTGTCGAAGATTAAGGATGCGTTGCAGAAAGCGGTAGAGTCAGGATTTAGAAGGTCCATGTTGAAACCCAAGGGGACGAAGACGGGCTTCCCGGTGACATTGGCGGCTTCAAGCTGAGTTTGAAGATCCGCGAGGACGCCGGATGTAAACATGCCCGGGGATGGAACATGACGCCCGCGACGTCACTGGGACGGCCAACACCGCCCACGGACGGCCACAGGGATTTAAGACTGACGTCGGAGCTGGTCATCCCGAACTCTGTCACTCAGATTCTGTTCGAGACAAGGACGGCGAAGCCGTGCCACGACGCGAAGCGCCGACCGTCGTCTGGTCGAGCGCACCTCTTCCCGGAGTAGCCGGAAAACACAAGCGCACATCTCGCAACGTCGCCTGCCAGCCACGCCTCTAACACATACGGTATGTCGATGTCACGGCATTGCATGCGAGCAACGTGCGACCGTAACGTGAACGAATTGCCGAGCAGACATCAGCGAATAATACGTTAGTCATGACATACTGTTTAGTGCCTGTACAGAGAAATCGCCGTTGAAGTCAACCATGTTCAACTTTATTCTGGACAAGGAGGTATTGAATCTGGCAGGTCACGGCGAGTCGCTGCTCGCTGCCAATCTCGTGTCAACGGAACACTGCCGGACATTTCCGGTCGTCTCTTTCGCGTCCTCGCGTCCACCGCACTGCACTGCACTGCAGTCCTGCCCATCTAGCCTCTGAAACTGTATCATCACCTGCCGTAGCGCGCGCTGCCCTTTTCACGCGGAGGAGTCGCCGGCGCAGCCGACGGATCGGCCCTGTGCCGAGCGACGGCCGCGCCCTCTGCGTTCGCGCGCCGGCTGCCCGCAGCGTCAGTTTGCGTCCTCGCCGTAAAGCGGCGCCACCGGCCCGTGGTCGGCCCGTCCTTGCGGCATCAATCGCAGTCGTAGATCTGCTCGAACGACGCGACGAAGCCCTTGTGTGTCTCCGACTCGTCCGAGTGAAAGTGAAACTTGATGGACGACGCATCTGGCTGGAACCTGGCCACCCCTGCAACGGAGGTGGACAGAGTCACAGGGGCATCGGAACTCCTACATTGGACGGACGTGGGTTCGGCACGCCAGTAGCGTGCTTCTGTTGCGAGACGCCTGGTTCATCACGAAGTATATGACACTCGGAAAAGACGATAGGTGACGGAGGAAGATCGTGTAGAGAGTTCCTGCCGAGCGATGCAGAAGGCTTCTCGCAGTGACAGCCTGCCAAACTCCACGCAAGTTCGTCGGCAGACTGTCCGAAGTGACCGGCATCCGCCACTTGAAGCATGTGGCGGAGGCCGTGCTCCTGCCGGTGCTTCATGGACTGCAGCCTGCCTGGTACGAGCGCCAGTCCTTTCTGTAGCCGACAGACATCTCCATGTGCGTCCGCCATCGAGCCCAGGTGTGCTTCGCGTCATTGTTAAAAACACTGCTGCTCATCGACGGACGTTGCCCCGCTGTTCTCGGGCCACCCAGAGACGCGGGACACCGGCCCGGCCTGTCACGCGGGGCCACGAACCCGGTCTGATGTCATCGGCGTGACGAATACGATCGCATTAGAATGCGGCCACCTGCGGGCGGCCGACCGCAGCGCGACGTCGTCACGTTCTGTCGGCCGGCGGCCGTGCCGGGCCGACCGGCCATCAGTTTGCAGTTGCTGACGTCGCGCCGTCTGGAGGCGGCTGTCGTTGGCCAATGTTGTCTGTGTCCCGTCAGCCGCGGTCTCGGCAGCTGTGTGGACTCCCGTACCGGCACGGCCGACGCCGGGTCTGCTGCCGCGCTGCACCGCTGTCTGCCGCTGATGTTGAAACTGCACACGGAACTATGCACGTCGTGGTATTGCTGTTGTGGTAAACTGCCAACGACTGCTGCTGAAGTCTGCCCCTGGCCAGGCCTTATTACTGCCTTCCTATAAATAAATGAATATATAAATGTATATAAATATACATATACGCATATATATGCATATACGTTTATATATTGCCTTCCTATATATATAAATAGGAAGGCAATAACGAAGGCCAGGTCAGGGGCAGGCAAAGTCAGCAAATATTATATATATATATATATATATATATATATATATATATATATTCATAATTATATGTTTAGCATAGGATAAATTACAGTGAAAAGATGAATAAAAGCTCTATGCGGATGCTAAGTTGATCCCGCGTAAACAAATGGCATTAGATTGTCAGAGCTATCTAAACCGGAATCCGGTCTGCCTGTCCAATCTGTTTTGAATTTTGACGCAACGCCCGGCACGAGTGAATGCGGCATTCCGAACAACAAGGCAGTGGCAAACGTCGCAATGGGGCATTGAACCCGGTTCTATTCCACCTTTTTGGTATGTCATATAACGAGGCACTTACACAACCAGCCAACGAGAGCAGCGAGACAGGAGCGACCACACGAACAGTGCCGGCGACGGCAGACTCACAAGCGAAGTCGACTGTGCCGCAGAGATAGCCGCAGCCCGGGCAGTGGAAGAAGTCTTTACACGCGCCGCCGAACGCCGACTGGAACGAGTCCTGCAGCTCGAACGTCAGCGACCGCATCCGGACGCCGCAGACCAGGGGGTCGCCCCTGCCGGTAAGGATTGTCCATCCGAGTACAGACTCCCGCCAGGGAGCGGCGGATCGCGGTGGACGAGTTCGTCTCGGCGGCGTGCTCGTCCGCCGTGTTCCAGTGGTTCGCAACCCTTCCTAGAGTCACGTCTGAAAATGTGGACCATTGGGATTACCGCCGAACAGATGAACGTGCAAGGCATTCCGCGGTATGAAGTAAGAACGTCGTGATCACGGTTTAAAGTGCTCATCTACGGACGTACAGTCGGCAGCTTTCATCCGACATCCGCTGCGGCCACGGCCGAACTCTACGAACCTCTCAAACTCGTAGACGCAGTCCACGTTGCTGGGGTAGTTGTTGGGGTGGAACGGCGTGTTGATAGTGCCCCGCCGGTTGGTGACCTTGGTGTAGCAGCTGGCGCCGCCGGAGCCAGGGATCACAGTGGGCGTCGGGTCGGCGTACGGGGCGCGACACTTGCTCAGTAGCTCGTAGCGGATCTTGAAGCCCGGGTGAAGGTTGTACGCGTCCGAACGGAACGCGAGCCGGACCGCCGTGGAGCCCGGCTGGTACAGAAACTCATCTGGAACGAGCCGTTCTCCTTGAGCATGCCGTGGCGTCGAGGCGTTTACGGACTAGCTCGTGGATGCCCTGGGCCACTTTTTGTGACGCGAAATCAGTTTGTCGCCGGGACCAAGCAGAAACTGGTGCTGACGTAGCATTCTGTTCCACGGAGCCTGTTAATGCCTCCGCTTTTCATGCAGCATCTAGCTGACATTGCATGCTAAAAGCATGCATACAGTATACAACAACCGGAACATGTAGCTTTGCACGGAATTCCACGTCGTTTTTTTAAGATAACCGGCAGGTTATATGTGATACATTTGAAGCCGACAGAACTTTAAGAATTTTCTGTCTGCCCAAGGAAGACAGTTTGCGTGAAACACCCATAATGATCTTTCATTGTCCCGTTCTTTTGGTTTTATCCTGTTTTTGCTCTTAACTTACTTCTTTTGCCCTAACTTGCAGTCAGGCAGTGCTTAAAAGGCATAAGTTCCAACATTGCATCATAACCCGTCTCAAAACACCCTACTGGTGTAATTACACACTGCACGCTAATTTAATTGTTTCGCACTTAAAACGAATCGCATGTTTCTACAGTGCATTCAGAACTATTTGAAAGCGGCTATCTTTTATTCCTTTTCATTTCATGTTGTTATATGGCTATAAACCGACTAAACATGCTTTTTAAACTGTTTCATCTTGCTGAGATACATGCCATTTTTGCAAGCGAATGAACAGATGAGTGTCCCTTGGCAAATGGTGGCATCGTGGTAAACTTATCACTTTGAAAAAATCTGATCTGGTGCGTCGACGTTGACATGACGTTTTTCTCTCCGTTGGACTCATTGAAAAAGTGTATGCTCTCCTGACGATTTTGAAAGTCTGAAGTACCGTCCATTTGCTTTCGGGAAAACCGAGACGACACCCGGGCCAGGCGGATCCCATTTCCCTTTATATTTACCGTCTGAAAACAAAAACAAAAACTCAAACCACCACGCATCATCTAGCGTCATGTGGCAACCGCCGGCCAAACACGGTCCCATATCGTTTGATGCTTCCCTTACGCTCAAGGCAAGTCGTCGTGAGAAGGTCGAGGACGCCTTTCACCGGCCGCGTGCCGGTCGTACAACGGACGACGGGACGAGCCCGGTCACAGCCGCATGGCGCCGTCAGCGTGGCCGTCACGCGGCCCCCAGAAGACGGCCAGCCACGCCTGTGCCGCGGCCGTCACGCGCGTCACGGACCGTCACGTCGTCGTGTCGCGCCGGACCACATCCGGCCGTCGCCGCCGGAGGCGTGGGAGCGCGGCGCGCGGCGCGAGGCCGGACGAGCGGGCCACTTCCTCGTCGGAGCCGGCGGACGCCCGTCGGTCGGCGCGCCGGGGTTCGACGAGGCGCCGCCGGACGGCGCAAAAGCGGCGCATCAGACGGGTTCGGCCCGGCCCTGCGGCCGCGGACGGACCCGAACATTGTTCGGCCGCGAGAGGGGACGGTCCCGGCGGGGCCCAGCGCCAGGAATGGGGCGACCCAGCGCCTGTGCACCGAACAGGTGAATCCGGTGCGCCAGGTCCGGCGGCGCCGGCGCAGGTGGCTGGATAATCCAGGCGTGGGCGGTAAGCAAAGCTCCCTGCAACTGCCAACCCGACCGCGCGGCCCACGCCGGGCCGAGCTCCGATTCGGGTCGTCAACTTAGCCGGCCATGTTCGCCTGTCAAGACGCCACCTTGATTTCCATGCCCGGTGGGCGGCAGCTGCGCTCGCCCCCTAACCAGAACCGACCAGGTGTTGATAATGCCTGCAGCGGACTCGGCCGCCGCTCCATTTCCTCCTGTCTTCCAGGCCGAAAAGATCGTCTGATGGGCGGCGTTTTCAGGTGAAAGGCTGGCACTGTCAGGGTCGCGCTGCAGCTGGGTTCAGTCGCCGCCGCCGAGCCGGGCGATGGCCGAGTGCAGATACTCGCAAATAATATATTCGCCGCCGACTGCCACTCGAACGATGGCCGGCGCTCGGCCGACGGCGCGAGACGCTGCACTCTGCGGACCGAGTGGTGCCATCCCGCGCTGATGCTTTGTTTCGCCGGCCGCTGGCCGTCAGCTGAACGCGTGGGCTGTTAGAGTCTGGAAGGGCTGCCATCACCCCTCTCAGAGCTGTGTTTTTCCAGGCTCAGTCTGAACCGGGCCACCGCTGCGCTAGGATCTGCCGCTCGCAGCGTCACCATCGTCTCTGAATTACGTGACATCCCGTGTCTGGTGCGGTCACTTTTATCGATCTTGTTGGTCACGCCATGACCACTTTTGTGCAAACGGAATATCCAGAGCACGAAATCGTTTCGTTTGCCTATAAGAATTCTCTGCTGCGTTGACTGGCGCGACTTACGGCGTAATCTTTCGGTGCATACAGACCTAGCAGAAATCCCAAGCTTCTCACAGGGGAATCTTCAGAAACTAAAAGTTACTGCGGTCGATAGCTCAGTTGGTAGAACGCTGGTCTGTCCGTCCCATCAAAACGGGTTCGAGTCGTCCCGTCGCCCGGTATTTGGCCGGGGGTCAGCTGGCAACTGACCAACGTGCGGCCAAGCTGACTACCACACGGTCGTGTCGTACCCTTGGCGGTACGTTAAACTTTCGCCACAAAATCACCGGTTACATGGAATTGCGCGATCGAGAGTAGGGCAACGAGTCCATGCGACAAGTTCTGCTGAACACGGGCTCCGACCAAAAACAACATCCTATCAAACCGATCGGGTCGAATTTATAAAAAGATCTTTGTGAGAAGAAAACAACCACAAGGCACGAAATCCAATTTTATTGCCTTCGACTCTGCGGAAGTCTACAGATTCGGCGCTCACGTCTTCGAAGCCCACGCAACGGCATCCTCAATACGCAGCGAAGTACAGCCGAAATATTTTCGTTTATGTGGCACTGGACGACTTAAGGAGAAAGACGGATAAAGATGCATATCATCAGTCAGAAAGACATTTTTGCCTGCGGTGACTTTGCTATACTTAGCATTCTGTATTATGATGGACATCCTTGCCTACTTAATTCATAGTTATTACACGGATTGTGCAATTGTACCATTGCTCAACATTTCAGTAAATTTCTATTAGACGCAAAATCACTGATTTCATGCTGTTCGGTTCACGTTTCTGTTTTAGACGTCTTAGGATCAACGGGAAATTGCAATCGTATCGCAGAATGTTGCCCCGTTCATGTCCAAACTCCCTGCAGGTTTCATTGCATTTGTTGGCGGTTGCAAGACTTTGATTCCTCCATCTCCAGTTTGTCGCGGTGAATCGCAAACATCGAAGCTTGCCGCAACATTTTGAAGAGAATGCCAAGACAGTCTACTATCGCTGCTTTCTGATCCACGAAGACCTTGCTTGCAAGGCGAATCTTTTCCGATGTGTAACTCAGCCTGTCATTGTGACTGTCGCACTATAAGTCCAGAACGTGACTTTTTCAATGCCGCAACAACCGCCAGGGCCACTTCGCGGCCAACACTGTACGCCAGCGGGAAAACAACAAAATCTAGACAGGTACTTGGTAATGAATCCAAATTTTGCCCAAGTTTCCTGCTTAACCGCACCGTCCA
Organism: Capitulum mitella; assembly: GCA_030062745.1. Classification (NCBI taxonomy): domain Eukaryota; kingdom Metazoa; phylum Arthropoda; class Thecostraca; order Pollicipedomorpha; family Pollicipedidae; genus Capitulum; species Capitulum mitella. The sequence goes on from CP099842.1 coordinate 8,268,994, forward strand.
GGTCCTTTGTAGACGCCAATGAGTCTTCAAAGCACCATGGGAACTGTGCTTTGTTTCGGCACGCAGGGCAATGTGAATTATGTCCCATACAATTTTCCAGGATAGTGTTTGGGATCAGAGGCAATGCCCGGCGGAGTTTCAGGGTCTCTGAGCCCCGTGCACAGTTATGGTATTCCAAATGACGGCTGTTTTTCGGCAAAACCCAAAACCCTGCCGTCAAAGATATGAAATGCCAACGGATCTGAGCTATTGGCTAGTTGCCAGTTGACCCGCAGGCCAGATATCGAACTCTAGTCCGTCTCGAACGGATGACCAGAACAATACTCTGTCAGCTGTGCTACTGATCACATTTGCAAAGTTCATAACAAGAACCTTTAACTTTAACGAATGGACTAAGTGATCGGATCCAGACAGGTATTACTTGCGCAGCTTTGCAACGCAAGGCTGCGTTATCGCAATTTTCCATGAGAAACTGCTGAGCGAATAAAGGCATTGCAGTTAAATGAATTTTAGAACAGAAGAACCAGACCGTGAAACTTCGAAATAAGGAAATTCACGACGAAGATTCCACACAGCCACCAAACGTTGGTCGCTGAAGAGAAAACATTCAGCAACACTATGAAGTCATTCCTGACTCCGAAAAATATGTCCCTGTCAATAGTACCACTGAAAATTTACCATATCTACATTTCATCACCGTACGCTTCATCACCAGTCGACCAATAACGCAAATGCTACTTTTCGCGAGAGACCATGATCACGTCAATAACTAGAGACAAACTAACGCGTTACCCGGTTGGTTTGGGGTCAAAGTCGAAATTCAGACCTGTACACCCGCTTAGTGCCAGTATTACCCCCACTTATATCCATTCACACAACGGCACATTACAGAGTGGAAGAAGACTACATAACAACGGCGCACTATTAATTATGAAAATTTTCTGTGGCCGGCAGGGCTTGAGCCCGCTCTGTCGCATGTATAGACATACATCCTAACCATTCGGCTACGACCGCCAGTGAGCAAACGCTTCCTTGAATGGGATCACTCAGTAAACTGCATACATCGTCAGGCTGCATATGTTACCAGGCCTGAATGGCAAAGGGGTACGCCTCAGCACGTGTATCCCGCACATCCCAGGCTGGAGCTAATGACATGCAAAATAGCCGCATATATCGACTGCCACGTATCACGGGCTCCTGCCCGCCTACTTTCTGCACCCCAAAGGTAGTAGTTCTCCAGCAATAAGGGACGGGTGTTAATCGCTAAGGCACTCGCGTTTCACGCGCCAGCAGCGCCCCCGTTTTGGTCTTAATCGGTTGAAAATGATCGTCCAGTTGCCCTTTTTGCCTGTCCAGGCCATCATCGAACCATATCCCGCCATTTGCGTCCCGGCAATTGATCCACAAGAAACACGGGGGTGTGAAAGAGACGCACGCGCGCTGCACATGACCCGTTGCATCCTGCCCATTATACGGAGTACCGTTGGGTAGCCATAGTGCTGATCTATCTGCTCATCAAATTTCAGCCTCTTAGGTCACTGCTGACGGCACTCGAAGGCTCCCGGATCTAAATCGAAGCGCGTGCCTGTGGATCTCCACATGAATTGCATGTCGGTTCAGAGACAAAGGCACGCACCCAGAAATGGGATCCTGGTCATTACCAAGTCTTGAGACAACAGCACTCGCCATTTGACCTGTACCTGTGATCCTGGATGGCGTTTGTGACTTTGCAGCCAACCATAAAATCTGGCGCATCAACGGTTTGCAAATCAAGGTCCTGAATGGTACCTCAGCGCGTGCGCCCCGCACAAAATAAGTCCCGTACTCACTAGGCTGAGGCTATTAACATGCACGTGCTCCTGCCCAACAATTTTTAGCATCCCAGGGGTAGCAGTTTGCGACAATGAAGGAGAGATGTTAATCGCTTACGCACCTCGTGCTACATGTGCAATCTGCTCTCCCGTTTCGGCCTGAAGACATCGGAATTGATCGTCCAGCTACCTGTCCGCTTTTCTAGGCCATCCTGGTACCAAACTGTGCTGTTTGAGTCCCGGCAGTCGGCCCATAAGAAACACAGGGGTGTGCGAGTTGCACGTGACCCGTTGCGTCCTGCATATCGTATCAGGTACCGTTCGATAGCCATGCCAATGGTCTATTTACCCAAAAATTCCGGCCGTTTCGGTCACTGTTGACGACACTCAGAGGTACTCGAGTCCAAATCGAGTCCAGTCGAGTCCAATCGAGACACGTGCCTATGGTTCGTCACGTGGATTGCAGGTGGGTGTCAACCACAAAAGCACGCACCCGAAAGTTGGGCCCATGTTATCACCAAGTTTTGAGTCAACAGCACCCGCCGTTTGACCTGTACCCGTGATCAACTGAATTCGTGCAGAGCCACGTACCACATGTGTCCGCTGAGTCGGCACACCCGGCGATGCCATTTATGTCGTGATCGGCAGGCGCGTTCGGGCGCTAGACGTTGGGAAGCTTGAACACACTGACAAACACCTTGATCTGAGCTTTTCCGAGCGACCGCCAGGTGTTAGATCGCGGTTCGCTAAGAGCGTGTAAACCACGCTTTTACCTCTTCCGATTTTGAAGAGAAAATAAATGCTCTTCGATCAAGACGATTTTAAAATGCTTGCACGAAGTGCTTACACCGAGTGCGGTTAAAACGTTGGGATCACAGTGGACTTGCGCCGACGGCTAATTCGAAGAAATATTTCCGGGCATCTTCTTAACATAATAATTTAATCATGTGCCCTAAAAGCAATCGTGGATAGCCACACTTCAGCTGGGAAAAGTGCCTCTGATGTTGGCTGCTTTTCGTTTTTATTTTTGGGTAAAAGGTTTTTAATTTTTAGATTTGTTTTTGTTTTCTTTTGTTTTGTTTTGTTTGGTTTGGTTTGGTTTTTGGTTTTGGTTTTGGTTCTTATACATTCTACGGTTTTGGAGAAAAAAAGAGTCGGTTTAACAATCTTGAAACCTAATAACAGACTTTTAGGACGCTCAGTGATGAAGAGCTTAAGGGCAGTGATCCATAGGGTCGGCTGCTTGGGCCGTATGGGTAATTAAATGCCTGTGTCCAGACCAGTCGGTCTGCAGGCGCGTTCGACATTCAGTACTTACGAACGGTGCCCGTCTGGTTGCCACACAGCCTGGCGCCCTTCTCTGGGACGCAGCTGTCGGCCGTCAGCCAGTCCTGCTGGCAGTACGGCTCCATCGAGCCTTCCAGCTGGAACACGTCAACTGCGCACACAACACTGCGTCAGTCCACCCGTCTGAAACGCGTCAACTGCGCACAGAGCAATACGTCAGTTAGCTCAGAAGGTCAGCTCATGCGGCATCGCGTCAGTTGATTTGGCTGAAACACGTCGTCTGCGCATAAAATGTCCCGACATTTCCACTGACTGAATTAGGTCGATGTTAACACAACTACGCGTCAGTTCCCGACCTTGAGCACGTGAACTGAACACACCACATCAGTTCTGTTCACCTCACCGCTCTAAGCCTGTGTTCATTGGTACTAGCACCATGACTGAGTGTTTAAACACGCGTTCATACGTCCCGCCATGGGTTTGGGACCATTTCCTGCTTTTTACGTAACACAAGACCTCTCTTGTTTCGAAAACCTGTTAACGTACCAACCACCTAAATATGTATTGAGAACCCAATGAACTATACACCCAGCATTTTACTTCTTACATATGCGACTAACAGCACAGTATTATCTGTGGACATATATGTCCACAATGATGTGCCATTTTAATCTGTGGACATGTATGTCCATTCTTCTCCGTTACGCGCGACGGATGCTGCGCGTAACGGCAAGGACGTCGAGTTACGTTGGTGGCCGTGAACGCAGTCTCCGGCACCCCGCAGCACACTGCCAACTAAGCATTGCAGTCGCCGGCCTACTCGCGGGACGCGGTCGAAGGTCTTCGCTGGTGCAACACCCGTGAAGGTCTTCGGGAGTGTAAAACCTCAGGAGGAGTCGTCAGCGATCTTTCGCACACCGTAATGAGAAGGGCAAAGCCAGGTTTTCGGTGCACGATAAGCTTCAGCTTCGCGATAAAGCTGACTTACTTTGTCTTTCTTGATGATGTATTTCCTGACTCAAGAGAAACCCGAAGGCGTATCATTTATCGGCAGTAAGCCTGTAAGTCCTCCACAAAGACATCAAAGGAATTGCCGCAATGGGAGCGGCTAAATCAACATTTAGACAAGTGAGAAGACGTAGAATTATGCTATCATAATGTGCTATCATGGGCAATAACCAACATTAGTTAGGACGTGCTAAGTGTAATGCTAGAGTTCATTCTCAAATAATAGCTTTTCTTCATATTCCAACGCCACTACTTCATTGGTCTTTGGAGAAGTTGGATGCCTGTTTCCGTTTTAGCGTTATGATTTAGCATGTTTTACTGCACGCCATTTGCGGGCATTTGCAACTATTCCTATCGAAACTGCATTTTTATTTCATTCCTTTCGGCTGTGGGTTTGTCCTGCCATTCCTGCAAATTATTTACATAACTTCCCGCAGAAAATAAATACTGCTCCTGCGCTCATCATCTCCAATGAAGGTTCCCTTGGAATTATTAAGGTATGTACCGTCGACCATTATACGGATTTTCAGTGTAATGTTCAAAAGGTTCCGACTTTAACACGATCCCTGCCATTAGGATCTCCTATCCATGACTGGAATGTGATGGTTCTAGCACAAGCTTTCAAACCCCATAAGGGTCGAAAGACACAAAGATACAACTCTTGTGTCAACTCGAACACCTTCCGTGATTTGCGTCATGAGTCTCATCATGACCATCGACAGTAGCAGTGACAGCACACTTTCAGTTAGATGAATGGATTTTATATTTCTTTCCAGAGAAACGGGGAATTTTGTGTTGGAAACATAAAAATTATCTCAGTGAATCACGATAGCTGTCTCGTGGTGGTCTTTGACTAAGTCTCAGTCCAAACGCTGACCGATAAAAACACATTTCATACAGGTCTTTTGGCACGCCACATTACAAAAAAAGAAACAACGCCTTCGACATGTTGAGCATGGACTGTTAAGTGCAGAACCATCATCAAGGTCAGATAAAGAATCGAAGGAACAGGTACTCACAATAGACAAAATCGGCGGGACAGGTACTCACAGTAGAGATTGACTCCGCAGTAGGAGTCGTCCGGCCTCTGGATGTCGTAACAGCATTCCAGATTGGCCGGATAGGGAGAAGGATAGTCTTGTGACTCGATGACTCCCTCTAAGCCGGAGAAGCGCCGCACACAGCCCTCGTCCTGTTGCAGCGCTGCAAAATGCAAGGCGAGGGCAATGCCGAGTGGAGCCTCTGGAGTGGCGAGCATTGCTGAGCCCGTCGGGCACGTCCTGTGACCGTTCGTGTTTGGGCGCGGAAAACCGTCACAACACAACGTCGCGCGACGCCGCAGTAAACCTCTCCTTCTGTCGGTGAGCTATGCACAAACGTCGCTAGCTAGCACAATGGCCGATGCGGCAGGCAGTTATCTGGTGTTTCGTCTCAGAGAGATGTCAGCCAGCTACGACCACGTGGCTGATTTTATCAGATAGGATTAGGCAGGTGATGCATCACTAATGGCCTGTTCAGATGTAACGATAGGCTCCTGACACCTGCTAGATAACTGACCTGCCATTCGGTTACGACATTAAACACGCTGAGAAACACTGCCACTATTAATTTGCATGACCAGCAACGAGCATTGGGCAAGGGCATGAGCGTTGCTGGTTGCGTGCTCCAATGTCTTTTAATGAGTACATCAATAAGTTCGAAGAGTCTACATCCGTTCGGAATTCTTCAGCTTCTACTGAAAATACCCATAGAGCAACATATCCGAAACTCTCAGGAAGCGCAAAAAAACTATCATCGTAAGCATTTGGGACAAAAAATCGTTCACATCACAGCGCATTATCTACTTTATATAAACGAATGACAATATACTCTGTCTGTATCTTCTAGTTCATGGAATATGTAATTCAATACGCCATAAAAGAAAATTAAGCTGGACGGTTTTGAAGCAAGGAGCTGGGATTAGAAAAGATGCTCGCAAAACACCTAACTAATCTTTGTCTAGGCAGGCCATTATAATTTTTTCGGTAATTTCTGACGTGGAATATCTTGTTCCAAATCAGGAAAATAATTGACCAGCAAACTGGTGATTTTAGATTATGCATATCGCAGATAAAGGGATTGAAAGCCAGACTTTGACAAAGACAAAGACAAAGGGATTTGGAAAAAAGTAAGACGCTTTGGCCAGAATCAAATATAAGAAGAATTAACAAAACGTCATACAAGTCCTGAATCTTGATGTCTCGGATAGCTTGAAATGAAAAGCAGCCCTATGTGTCTCCGGTCTGTGTCTGTGGTTCCCCAGTATCACTTAAGTGTTTCATTCGAAAACATTGTTTTCATTCGAAAACGAAAACATTCAAAGAAAACAATACGGCGTTGGTAGGAGGAGAGAGAGAGAGAGAGAGAGTTCACGACACAACTCCGGTCTCACTCATGGGCTTAATGTCTCAAACCGTGACATCGTACCCTCACCCACCGCAAAGTAGTCTTTCTAAAGCCGTGACGACATCGGGCTATATCTCATGGCACAACAATGTTTGTAAAACTGCAGTAAAACTGGTCCTGGTATTTAGATGCGCCCTGCTAATCCGATCTACAGCTATGATCGGGTTTCCTTCCTCGTTTCAGGAATAAAAACACGGATCTGACCACGGCTTCCTTTAATCGCTAATCGCCCCGAATAACTATGGCAACGCTCCTGCGGACTGCTCTGCCCCGGAACAGCAACTGATCCAAAGTCAGCGTGAAATGTTTATTGTGTGGTACGCTGCGTCTTTCGGCAAGTTTGAAATACCAAGGTTCGCAGACACATTTGCCGCGCCTTCTGCGCCATTTCTGGAAACTAACATACACCCATACCTTGAGGCTGGGTGGCAGACACCGCACCTCTGCCGCTTACCGCGGTAGTCGATGCACTCTGCGCAGTTGCAGTGGCTGTCGGAGATTCCGCAGTAGCCGTAGTCGGAGCAGCAGGGCCGCTCGCTCCGCCTGTCGCACGTGGACGGCTCGCCGGAGGCCAGCGGGAAGCTGGCACCGCACCGACCGTCCGACCGCCACGTGGGGCCCGACGCCAGGCCGCAGGCTGCCGGCGGCGGGTCACACGGGGTCAGCGCGCAGCTCAGACTGGGCAGAGCGCACGGGTTAAGATCGCGTCGGAAGCGATCAGTAAGCAGATCAGACGAGATCCGCCAAGGTCAGAACTGACCAGCAGATAGGCCAGGCGAAGACGAACCACATCAGCGCTTATATTCTGTTCGTTGTAGAAAGACAACATACAGTCACATCTGGAATCAAGGGGGCAAGCGAAAACAGCAGGATCTGCAGGACGGGGCAGAAGCAGTCGAGCGTCTGTAAGCATATGCCAGAAAAGAAGTCGGGGCACGAAGTCCGGCTCCTTAATCAGTGTATCAGTTCAATTTCCTGCCTGCATTTAAATGTGGGCAAGACTGGTATCTAACTTTATCATCGTATTATTATCTGTCCTTGTTTATTACGCGTTTATTAGGTACCAGCACTTCTCTGTGCGTCGTGTCTGTCTCCCTCGATAACCGCGATAGAGCGGGCTGACGGCGGGACGCTAACGGAGCTCTCCAGCTCCCGGTTCCGGTCAGCCTCTGCTGAGGCAGCAGTGGCCGTCCGGCCCCGGTCGGCCGGCGCCGTGGAGTGGCCGCCCGGTGGAGGCCCGCGGCGGCCATCAGAAGTGACTGTCATCGCGCCCAGCCCGGCCGTCCGGCGGCGCTCTGGCCGCCGAGTGGTGTCCGCCGGGCCGGCAGCTGGCGCCGGCCGCCGAGCTCGTCTCTCGCAGAGGCACGGGCAGGGCGCGCGGACGAGGCCGCAGATGGAGACGCAGAGAGACTAGTGTGACGCTCTGAGGTGCTCTGATGTTTCGCCATGCTTGGGGAGGACCTGTGAAAGGCACAGGTACCAGGCCGTACCTGCGCCGCCCGGCCTCCGGTTCATGCTTCCCGTCCGGTCCTAATTTCGCCGTCCTGTTCTGGACACTGTCGCGGTCCGGTCCTGATCCCGCCGTCCTGCTCTGAGTGCTGTCGCGGTCCGGTAATGATCCCGCCGTCCTGCTCTGAGTGCTGTCGCGGTCCGGTAATGATCCCGCCGTCCTGTTCTGGACACTGTCGCGGTCCGGTCCTGATCGCGCCGTCCTGTTCTGGACACTGTCGCGGTCCGGTCCTGATCCCGCCGTCCTGTTCTGAATACTGTCGCGGTCCGGTCCTGATCCCGCCGTCCTGTTCTGGACACTGTCGCGGTCCGGTCCTGATCCCGCCGTCCTGTTCTGAATACTGTCGCGGTCCGGTCCTGATCCCGCCGTCCTGTTCTGGACACTGTCGCGGTCCGGTCCTGATCGCGCCGTCCTGCTCTGAGTGCTGTCGCGGTCCGGTAATGATCCCGCCGTACTGCTCTGAGTGCTGCCGCGGTCCGGTCCTGATCCCGCCGTCCTGCTCTGAGTGCTGTCGCGGTCCGGTCCTGATCCCGCCGTCCTGCTCTGAGTGCTGTCGCGGTCCGGTAATGATCCCGCCGTCCTGTTCTGAATACTGTCGCAGTCCGGTCCTGATCCCGCCGTACTGCTCTGGACACTGTCGCGGTCCAGTCCTGATCCCGCCGTCCTGCTCTGGACACTGTCGCGGTCCGGTCCTGATCCCGCCGTCCTGTTCTGGACACTGTCGCGGTCCAGTCCTGATACCGCCGTCCTGTTCTGAATACTGTCGCGGTCCGGTCCTGATCCCGCCGTCCTGTTCTGGACACTGTCGCGGTCCAGTCCTGATCCCGCCGTCCTGTTCTGAATGCTGTCGCGGTCCGGTCCTGATCCCGCCGTCCTGTTCTGAATACTGTCGCGGTCCGGTCCTGATCGCGCCGTCCTGCTCTGAATACTGTCGCGGTATCGGAGATCGTCGTTCGTGACTGCGCGCTCGGCCGTTCCCTTCTGCCTGCCCGGACCGGCTGCGCGTCGGGCCGGTATGCTGATGGCTCGCCACTCACGCTCGAAACAGTTCAACTCAGAACAAATTGTACCCGAGAGGTCCGGTGAGTATGGACTGCGAGCAGCCCGATTGCCTAAACATGTATTTCTGTATTATTTCTGAGACATTTGGTGCTAATGAAATCAGCTGTTTCCGGGCACTGCGATGCACGGTGTATTCGTGAACCATCCAAAAGTCAAACATAAGGCAAATGCCGGAAAGTACACAATTTCCCAACACAATATTGACAACGTTCATGCATGAGAGGATGCGAAAGGGCCATAGAGCTTCGCATGATTTGGAAGCGCCACAAAGCAAAATTTTCGGTAGAACGTCTCGCATGAAACACGTGGTGTTCCGTTTCGGACAGCTGGGTGCAGCCGTCCATGGCCTTGTGACACGTCGCCGATACAGAGTAGCAGGGCGCCGGCCTGTTTTGCCAAACAGTTGGCTGAACTGTTATCGCCGCCGTCGTGGGGAAACCCCCCTGTGACGGGCAGGGAGAGCATGACGAGGAGCCGAGCGGCGAGTGGCTGCAGCAGGATTTGCAGCCATCACGAGCACAGGCGCTGGTCAGCAGGATCCGCAGCCGGACCCGGGAAGCGAACGCAACAGCGGAATCTGCAGCCGCCACAAAAGACGGAGGGAGCGCAGCAGGATCCGCAGCCGGACGCAGCATCTCAGCGCCGGCACGCCCTCGCCACACGTATCGCCACCGGTCCGGCCCGGCCGGCGCCGGCCATCTGATCGTGCGGACGGCGGGTTCGGGGCCGGCCTTCGGACGGGGGCCGGGCGGCGCCTGCGTGCCGTGCCCGGCCGACGGCGGCACGGTTCGCGTCCGTGCACCGTCGGCCAGTTCGGCGTGTGTGCACCACTGCAGGCTGCATTCGAGCGGCGTCCTTGCTACCGACTGACGCATTCATCAGGGCCCGGCTGACCTCTGGTTTATAATGAGAACTGGTTTGCCGAGCACAGGCTGGCTCCCTGAAAGGGGTGTATCAGCTGAGAGCGCGGTGGTACGAATCCATACTGGATTCAGCTGCAACCCTGGTATTGCGGTATTAGGCGTGTACTGGGGCCGCGCGTTAGACTGACGTTGTCGGTCACTGCCAAATACGCAGACAAAACTGTATTAACCTGTGAGTACAGAAACCGTTGCTGGCATTATCTTGATCCATATCTCAAAGATAAGCACCTCAAACTGTGGGGGTCGGTACTTACGAGCTGCCGCTGACGTTGTGCTGGTCAGCATCTGATAGACAGGCAGCTTAAGTAGAATTGGTTCGGTATGTACCGAGGCAGCTGCTGACAATGCGGTGGCCAGTATCCACGTTGGAGGTAACGTGGTCGGTGCCTGATCAAGGGCTGTTTCTTACCATCAGAACTGTAATAATATGGATATTGCGGACAGAATCTAGCTAGCTGTCTTATTTTACGCCACACGGGAGAAAAAAACCGCGACAGTGATCCGACTTGGGTCGACTAAATCCAATGAGTTAAGTCAAATGAGACGCATTTGCAGGCTACAAAGAAAATCCAGTAAGTAGGTGAACAGCGAACAACTGAAGCCAAGCTCAGACAGCGCGGCAAATTATACCGACAGGTTGAGGAAAAAATTCATTAGAATCTTAACCCTATTCCCGGAGGGCTAGACGGTATGGTCGATTCCCGGCAGGGGGGGGGGCCCGATTCGGCCTCCCCCTGAGATCTCGAGAACTACACATCCGATTTCATTGCAACAAACGGCCATCGATTGGCCATGGCGTGAACTACATTTTTATAAAAAGAAATTTTCAAAATTTTGAAAAGTGTGGGTACAGGGGTGCAAAAATGTCAAAATTAGGTGTATTTTTGGACTTCTCATAACTCCGTTGTTTATGGACTGGATTTCGATGAAACTGGCATGAATCGAGAGATTATGGATAGGACTTTTATCATGGGTACACACATTTGAAATTTTGAGAAAATTTATGGGCGTTCACAGGGTTTCAAAAATAGGAGGATTAGTTTTTAACAACTGAATGAACAAAAAAGGCAAAAACACGTTTTTGGCTTCTGCTAGTCATGTTATGCTAAAGAAGTACAAATCGTATTACAATGTTTGTATAATGTTAGCATGGACGGTGCCAAGGACATGAAAAATGGGGAACTGTCATGGTCACACGTTCTTCAGATCAACTTGTGACCTTTGTCCTTAAATGACCTCCAGTGACCTTGGAGTCACTTGGAGTGTTCTCGTGTGCATTTAATATTATCTGTAAACATTTTCAATCATTTGAATTCACTCTATTTCAAAAATTTCATTTTATGGCTATTGCGATATACGGTACGCGCACTGACATTTTAGGTCATAGCTCCGTGACCCGACCTGATATCAAGCTGAAACTTGATACACAAATAGAGGGCACCTTTTTATGTTATATATATTCCGGGTTTTCCATCTGAAAAAGCAGTGCCAAAATTATTGCAAAAAAAACAAATTTTGTCTTTTGACCTTGATCTGACCTTGTAAAGTGACCTCAGATGAACAACATTAAATCTGCAATTGCCCAACTATTTAGCTATTCATCCATATAAAGTTTTAAGTTTCATCTTAAAAACGCTGCTTTTGGCAAACATTTTTCTTTTCCCCTCAACATGGCCAAAATGACTTGACGTGCTTCCAAAAAACGTTGCCTGACTCCGCCCCTGAGCAAAATAGAATTTTGAAATTTCGTCACGGCACGTAGAAAGAATAGCTAGGAAAAGTCACCAAGTTTCGTGAAGTTGCGTTAAAAAGCCTGGAATTGGCAAGCAAAACACCCGAGGGGGACAAATTCAGCCCCCTGCCGGGAATAGGGTTAAAAGAGATGCAAACCAAATCTTACCTCAATTTTACTTCTGTCTTCTGATTTGAAGCCCTTTTCTTTGTCTGCGTGAACTGCGTATTTGCATGACTTTAGATTTTTGTCTGATTGAACCCGGCCGTGATTTCCCTTAAAACCGTACCATACGCACTGTTTTGAAGATGGCTGGGACCCTTGTCTATCACCTTTGAGCTGAAAGTGCCTGTGCCGTGCCAATTCCAAAGCTTCCGCTGACGTTTTCGGTTCATGCACGCAATTTCGATTGAGCCATGCGTAACAAAAAAATAATAACGACTTGGCTAAACGTCGACCTAATTCATGACACAGCGACCTTTCCGCCAAGGTAAGGTTTGCGTTGTCACAAAAACTGGGTATATTTGTATACTTTGGTTTTCATATATATGTACTTCTGATTTTCATATATATGTACTTTTGGTTTACATATACTTCTACTTTTTATATACTTCTGGTGTCCTTTACTTTCTGCCAACAGTCGTCTCATGGTCGCGGAGAAAGGAAGAGTGATTAAAGTTTTTTAGCTGAAGTAAATTTTGATCCTTACATACTGCCCTTAAATACCATGTCTAGTTCATTTGACAATATTAGTTTTGTAAGTAACTGTTACGTCAGTTCTTTTTCCTTCATAAGGCTGATTTATTTCGACTGTTGGTGCAATAACACGCCATTTCACGCAATATGTTCGGACGGGTAGCGGAAGGCGCACAGGGCACGTTGATACAGGATGACGCAAAAAATCAATCTCTTATTTCAAATACTTTATCTTTATGGTCCTAAAAATGTGGATTTTGGGTCCCTAGCCTTTCTGTTCGTGCCACCGCTATCATTGGCAATTTGACGGAGACCAGCTCAGAGCAGTATAAATGTTGCGTACAAAGACTTTCAGAATCAGAAACCATGGAACACTTACCCAAGTCAAGTTTCCATGACACAATCCGTTCAAGACAAAACCCCATACTTCGCTCTCCTTACCAAACTCTCCACACCCTATTTACAGTAATCTAGCGCGAAGGCAACACAAATGTATACCACTGACTTCATCCGGAAACTGCTATCGGTTGGAATGACGCATGTCAAACAATACTCCGTATCCAGTACTGGCTCATGATAGCTCTGAAACCGTGAAACTTTTACAAAAACTGCAGATTTTGTTGGACTTCTGGATCAGTGTCAAATGATTAAGGCCCGTCGTCGCCAAATAATGCCGAGATTCGTGATTTTTCTTCAAAAAGGTGAAGCCCTATGTATAACATTTAAAGAGAAACTTTGTTTGCATAAATCACAACATGGTCATTCAAAAGCATTACTGTGTTCTGCCCCACAAATTTAGCTCAACTTCGGTATGGCCATATTTCTTACGTTTTATGCTTAACCAAACCACCAGTTTCATTTCTTGACCAGTAATAATTTCTATGCAGAGTAGCAGCTGCATCAATTTTCCTCTCTGTAACATCCCGCCCTGGCCATGGCGTAATGTGACGCCCGTTATATTGTGTTACATTTCGCATTTTAAAAGAAAGAAGAACAGAATCCCCCAAAAGCAACTGCCTTTCCGATTCTTGAAGGACCAGACGTCATCCGGGTATGAATTTATTTCCCATGTTTTAGCAAATGAGATATAACGCGCTCCCGAAATTTTGTATCAAATAACCCCGCTCCCTCTACAAGTCAGGTAACCATGGAAACATGTGGCGAGTGAATGGTGACGTCTTCGGCGCAGCGAAGTGCATACCGGCACAAGACATGACACAAAGACATTCGGGAAACAGCAGACCGTCGTGAAGATGGAAGAGAAATGCTCCGCCGCATCCCAAGCGCAGGTAGCTTGCCGCAGGTTGTAGCAGGCACATCTTGCAAACAAAAAAGGGACTTCTGCAAGAGTCGCCCCGCGAGCACCTGTTCAGCTTAACACGCATCATTGTTTTCTCTTGGAAGCCAACGATTAGCAAACACGGTGGCCTCAAAGGAAGCGATTCTTTTCGTTCTGACGCGTCGTAATCGTTACGATGCACTGACACCGTTAACAGATACGTTGGAAGTTTAGGTAAATGGCCAGCCATACGATGCGGTGCGGCTGTTTAAGAGCTCAGTGTTGAACCAGGGATACTAGCAGTAGTGAAGCACAGTCGCGCTTACGTCAACGAGTCCCAGTCCCACAGCATGCCAAGTGGACACGTACTGCCAAACGGTTTTGCGGAAGGCCGTAGCATGATTAGGCGAAATGTTTTTTTTTGCACGTTCGCTAACTTCTGTGTCTTCATTCCGCTGACGGCTGGTTGTGTACAATGCAAGCATTTTTTCCGCAGCTGCCATATAAAAAGCACGCTGTAAGTCAGCGGAGCTAACTGGGCGAAATGGTTGGATTTGGTCCGCAGGAAATGGATGCGCAAAGCAGTTTTTTTTCGGTGCCAATGTAGAATCGTGCAACGTAGTCTGTTACGAGTAGCACAATTCGTGTCGCATGAACAGCATATTTATCAACCAAATGGCTTGGAACGCACGAGTGCAAATCATTTCCATACCGTTTATCGATATGTACAATATAAAACATCTGAGAACACACAAAGAATAAAATCAAATATGGAAGCACCTCGTACGTTAGTATATGCTGACGTTTGTACGTGATGTACAGTTTTCAGACTTTTCTTAGATTTGCACTAAAGTGGTGGTCGATATTTAGTGTATTTGGTTTTCTAATACGGTCAACGTACATCATTTTTGTCCGTTCTGGGAGATCCCGGCAGGGACAGGCCACACTAAACGCATCAGGTTCATCACGATCACGCTGGGGTAGGAAGGGACTCCAGGCCCGCAAACTGCTAGCAGAACATACGCAGTGGTTTCCACAGGACAGTAGTGAAATAATCATTGATCAGCTATATATTATATATATTATATATATATAATATAAATAATATATATATATATATATATATATATATATATATATATATATATATTAGTGCAATACGGTTTTTCAATTTTCAGTTATGTTCGTTTGCCATGGGAAGCGAACATAGCTCTGAGCCCTTATAAAAAAAATGTTATCGTGGTCTTCAATGCACCCGTTTGATCGCTGATTGTATATGCACTTCACCTGGCCCGATAAATGCTTAAAATCTAGGCTAACATTTCCCTGATATGAGAAAAAATCTACTTCGAAAAACCCAATTTAATTCCCTGAGACTTAGCGTGGTGCAATATGTAGCACCCAAAAAAGGTAGGAAATATGCTTTTTTGTTTATCTGAAAATATTCATGACATTAGTCACACAAAATATCTGGACTGACAGCCATGGCTGTATATTTCCAAATAACTTGTGGTAAAAGCGAGTGGCAAAAATATTTGCCGATATAAAACCACTGCATGGTAATTCAGACTAACTCTTGCTGTTATCTGCGCATTTACGTAGGCTGACGACGCTACTGATTTCACTGAAGAAACCACACACGCGACAAGATAGCCATTAAAATGCTGTGGCTCAACAGCCAATGATCTGTTCAGATCATCAGTGAAGCTCAGTCAAATGCAGCGGATGCTATGGTTATGTGAACTCTGGTTTATCGCTGAATCTTCAAGGGAACCGAGACCAACGTGGAGCCAGTCATAAATGAAATTGTCTCGTGAAGTAGGTGGTTCAGAAAGGGATGTAGCAGATATTACTCCAGTTAGTAGGTCACAGATAAAAAAAAAACAAAATCAAATGCCGTAATCGGCTGTTGTCTTTTCTAGCGACCAGAAACAGCACAATCTACGTTACATAACACCGCACAGTGACATCCCTGCGAGGGCAGATCATCCCCCTAAAGCAGGCCGAACTGCACGCAGGCGGCACCTTACCTGCTGACGTGAGGCCGACGCACACGAGGCCGACGCTCCAGGCCAACAGACGCCTGCTCATGGTCCCGCCTGGGATGCCGTCCCGGCGGCGCGGCCACCGCCGCTGACTCGACCCGAGCGGCCCCGGCGGCGGCGCGCTCGGCTGCGGCGGCTGGCCGGCTGGCGCGCTGGCGGCTACCTCGAGCGCGGTGAGCAGCGCGGCTCCGGCACCATCACGAGCGGCCTCCGCGGGCGGCGGTCCGGCGACGACTGGCGGCCGCCGCCGCTCGGCCGCCGCCCGCCGCCGCTGCCGCCGCCGGCGGCCGGGCGCACGCGTGTCGGCGTCTCGGTTGGCTAGGACGGGGAGGGGGGCGGCCGGCCAGAGACAGACAGGGTCGGGGGCCGACAGCGGCCAGTGTCGGCCGGTGGCGCCGCGTTCGGTCGCTACCGCGCCCTCCGCCCCCGATATAGTCTATCGCCGAACCGGCTTACAAACCAGCCCCTGTTTGGAGTAGTGGAGTCCTAATCCGGCGTTGGTCTCCGCAGTCTGTCTGTAGGTGATAGCCTTACTGAACTGAAGTGCTCTGTCCCGTGCAATCGAAAAGGTGTTTAAGTGGGTTAGATCGCAAAACTGTGCCGATGACAGGCGCGTGAATACGAACCCTAGGAATGAAATATGCCTGACATGCGACGGCAAAGACCAAGCAACCATTAACCCTCGCCGGGCCAACCTCCAGATCCACCTTCGCGGGGCCGGCGCCCCAAGTCCCTTGTAAACAGGTGGCATTACCTGGTCATAGGAAATAAGCATCAGTGCGTTTATTCCAACTTCAGAATCACCAAACCAGACTCACAATCTCAACGACAAATGTGAAACGGACAGAAGGTTTGAGGTAATTTAAATTTGACCTAAACTAAGGCCAGCAGCCCTGAATTTTTCGAGGAATTTTAGATAGGATAATTGCTGTATCTACCACGTTCTGTCAGTGTGGCAAGCTTCATATCACTCGAGACGTTTCACTTACCATCATGACACTACGTTTCGCAACATGGTGTTTGCTCTGACCTGGTCTAGCTTGGTGACGTAAGGAGACCCGATTAAAAATCTACACAGAATGCAAAAAGCGTACATGAAAAGATGTCCCAAATCTCGTGTTCCTGTAACTCTTCCTTCTTTGGCTTCCTTAACAATCCGGAGGGGATTTTTCATGAACTCCCCAGTTCGGTGTCTTTCGATCCCATCTCCTGCTAAAGCGACGGTCGGCTGCCGCCATCAGAAAATGGCTGCGGCCGACCTCCGCGCAACATCTTCAGGCTCGGGGGCCGTGCACCACTTCCGGTGCTCGCCGGGCCGCCATAAAAGGCGCGTGCCCACGCAGACGCGACGCCCCGCCGGGGGGAGTGGGGGGGGGATCGAAGCCCGGTCCGTCCGCGGGCCGGCCCAGACACCGGCCCACCGCTCTCGAAACACCGTTGCACAACGGCGACGATCGGCCGTCGGCGGCGTCTAATGGCCGCGCCGGCCAGCCCTGCAAACCAGCCGCCGATGGAAATAGTTAAACGGTGCCGTCGCAGTAGCAGTTTAAGGCAATTTGGTTTTGCAACGCGCCGGTGACGTACTCGGCCATGGTAATGGCATGCAAATCTGAGCCCGGTGATTTACATCGGAGCAGGGGCGCCGGCGGTCGGGCGCACCCATCGCCCGCCCCAGCGGCGGCCGCACACAGTCGGCCACCGGCGCTGACGGCTACATGGCGGGCGACGGGCGCTGACGGCGTCATCTCCGACTGCACGTCGGGTAACAGGAGCTGACGGTGTCATCTCCGACTGCACGACGGATAACAAGAGCTGACGGCGTCATCTCCGACTGCATGACGGGTAACAGGCACTGACGGTGTAATCTCGAACTGCACGGCGGGTAACTGGAGCTGACGGTGTAATCTCGAACTGCACGGCGGGTAACTGGAGCTGACGGTGTAATCTCGAACTGCACGTTGGGTAATCGGCGACGGCAGACCCAGCCTCACTCGGGGTTGGACCACAGACAGCCGCCTGACGCGAGCTCTTGACACCGGGGACTGCCGGCGACACGGGTCCGACGAAGACCGGCGTCTCCCGGGACTACACGGCAGACAAAGGACGGGCGCTCTAGTTCACGAGGACCTCGCTGGAGATCCGGGGAGGGGGCGGGGAATTGACAGGGTCCAGATCTCCTCAGTTTTCTGAGACTTTAACATAGGCGTATGACAATGGCTGGAAAGAAATGACCTGAAATCGTATTGAGACACCATCCTCCAATAATTTCTCAGAAATCTCCAACTATGATGACGACTGTCGGTGATATCGGACTGGGGGTGACCAACGTTTCTACGTGCATTACAGCGAGTTCTTTGTTCCACATCACAGCCTGGGGTTCCTTGGTGTCACTCGGGCGTGTCGGAAAGAAGTGACTGACGGGGGGCCCAGACAGGTGCGGTAACTATACACACTGCACGGAAATGTGTGCATGCGATGACCAGCACCGACGGTTTATCGCGGAAGGGCCGATTAGCGGGCTGATCCTGCTGGCGTGATCACCGACAAACATGCACGGACCAAAACTGGACGAAAGTCTTCCTGGTGAACTGCCTCTTCCGGAGATTGTTAACAACCCACAAATTCATTCAGGTTGTCCATTGAAATCCTTGTGGTCAGTTCCGGAAACGACCTTCTGGAACACTATTCCACTACGAGGCTTTGGACCCGCGCAATGAGCTTGCGGTAGCTGGAGAATCGCATCTCGCATGTCTGCGCCAATAAGAGTACTACTGTGCGGGATTTTTAGATGTATGAATGCCGCTTCGCGAATCAGCAAACATTCGTGCAGAGTAAATGTAAAAAGACGGCATTCGCTGACAGCGTTTCACTTAGGTTTCACAACACCGCGACGGAAAACAGACGTTAAAGTAAAATGAGGTGGTGCTTTGTTTGGGGTGAATAGTCCTAGTGCACAAGACAAATTGCCCCATCGCTCTCCAGACCGGCGGGGTCTGGAGGGCGAGACTGGCCGCGACACCCGGCCGGGATCGCCGCCTCACTCAGCTCCCGCCGTCCTCCGAGGGTAATGTCCTCCCGGGGCGGCGCCCCTCACCACTTCCTCGGCCAGATCTGGGCCAAGGACGAGCGTCGGCCGCCGGCGGCCGCAGCATGGCGGGCCGCGGGACCATCGCCCGAGGCTGGTCCGACGCAGGACGGCGGACCGCAGGACCATCGCCCGAGGCTGGTCCGACGCAGGACGGCGGGCCGCGGGACCATCGCCCCGGGCTGGTCCGACGCAGGACGGCGGACCGCGGGACCATCGCCCCGGGCTGGTCCGTCAGCTCGCCGGGCGTACAGAACGAAAGGAGAGTCGGCTGGTCTGTGGACGGGGCTTAGGATGCTTAACCGATCACGGGACGGGATTAGGAGGCTAAACCGATCACGGGACGGGATTAGGAGGCTTAGCCGATCACGGGAGTTGGGTTAGGAGGCTCATCCGATCACGGGGACAGGGTTAGCAAGCTTAGCCGATCACGGGGTTAGGTTTAGAAGGCTTAGGAGATTGCGGAGACGGATTAAGGAGGCTCAGTCGACCACGGAAGCAGGTTTAGGAGGCTCATCCACCTCTTTAAAAAATCTTAGGCGACTCGGTCAGTCACGAGAACGAGAAAAGGCGCTTGGGACGACCATACAGATGGCCACGTGGTCAGGCCAGCCCAGAGGACGCTTGATTTCGTGTTCTTTTTTGCTTCCATAATGCGTCTATTTCCCGGAAGGTCAGCATATTTAGGAGGCAAATTCAGGTAGTAACGAAACTGGAAAAGAGAGGACGGGAAATTCATACTAAATTAAAAGTACTGTCTTCCCCCAACCTGTTCCCACAGACTCAGACCTCTTTTTTCCTTTTTGCGCAGTGGGACTAGTGGATAGGTGTCCGACATATATTTTCTAGGACAGCCGCCGCCGGTGTCCGGATGAAACGACATTCTGAACTCTGTGAGTCAGATATAATGAATTATAGCTGTTTACATCTCTCTGTCTGGGAGGCCCAGGCACATTCTTTCCGCAGGACGTGATGACGCACCGATGGAAAACCCGAAACCAGCCTGCGCCGCAGTCGATTGATCTAGATCAAAGCAAACAGCCAATTAACTGACTGTTCAGCCACCACTCGGCCGTTCCAGGATTTGGAGAATGCTTTTCAGTAAGCCGTGGACGGGTTTCAGCAAGCCGTGGGCGGTTCTCGGTTAGCCGTGGAAGGTCCCAGTCCGTCGTGGACGGGTCTCAGTGAGCCGTGAACGAGTCCCAGTCAGCCGTGGAAGGGTCGCAGTCAGCCGTGGACGGGTCTCAGTCAATTGTCGGACCGATCTCAGCCGTGGACGGGTCTCAGTCAGCCGTCAGACCGATCTCAGCCGCGGACGGGTCTCGTTCAGCCGTCAGACCGATTTCAGCCGTGGACGAGCAGGCTGGTCAGCCGCAGCCTTGGCGGCCGGCGCCGCCGGGTCTCGGTCAGCCGTGGGCGGACCCTCGCTAGAAGGTCGGACGGCGGACCGCCGCGCGCTCCTTTAACTGAGAGGCGCCGGCCAAGTGGCGCCCGCAGAGGCGACTGACGTGTGGGCCGGCGTCTTGTCTCAATGCCAGACTGACTAGCCCGTGCGTAGGACGAGGAGCTGCGGCGGCCGCCCTCATCGCGCTCGGGAGAAATTCCAGAGAACGGAAAGGCCTCAGAGGGCTCACTTTTGTTCCCTCGGAGATGGAAGGGGTTCGAATAGCCGTTAAAGTTTTCGGCGCGGGATGATAACGCCGATATCTGGTGCGTCACTGACAGCGAGTTTTTTGCCAGAAGTGGGATGAGTTTCATTGCCGCTGTTGTCCCCTATATGACGCAGCGTATAGGTAAGCTCATTTGCTAAAACGGCTTGGATGCGTATCTGTATCACATACTGTCTTGAACATAAAACAAGTTGCATCTGTTAAATAACGACCAAACAATCTACACCAGCTAGACCTTTGCTGAACAACATTGCTATTGAACACGCGGGTTATACTAACTCAATCATGGCGCACCACATTACATAGTGCATAAATTCCTCGTAAATAAGTTTATATCAGCCTCTCAGACCTGTGTCATGTCCGGAAAATCGAACGACAATAGTGTGCACCTAGGACAGTCTCTTTGAGTCAAACCCATTTACTGTAAAGCTTTAGAGTGAGGCCCCGAAGGGATACCACGTTTTTCATCCATAATTATGCATATGTTTTCTGCTGCTACGAGACATTCCAGAAACCGCAGACGTGGCCGGGATTTCTGTGGCCCGAAAAAACACAGACTAACTGGGAGCACCCAGAACACTGGCAGAATTTCACAGTACGGGTCATCATCACATCACGGCGAAATTGTTTAGCCGGATCACCTTCTTCTTGAGCTGAACAAAATGCGGCTACGCCACTTAACAAGCTTGGATAATATTTTCATCTTCGAACCATGTTTTAACTATGTTTGGACTGCCAAACAGACTCAGGCTCTGACCATGACTCTGAGTTTGTTTGAAAGTTCAGTGACACCCAATATATGTCAACAATTCTCTTTCTCTCTTCTTCTCTCCTTCTCTTTCTCTGCTTTCTCTTATCCTCTCTCTCCCTCTTTCTCTTCCCCTCTCTCTCTTCCCCTTTCCCTGTCTCTTTCCTGGTAACAACACGCAACGTCTGAAAATCCGCTATCGCTGCAAAAACCGTCTCCAGGGCGGAGCCTTGTGTCCACCTTCGGCCGATCCGGAAGTACACGGCCCGCGGCCGACGCTCCCCGCGCCCGGCGGCCTCCGGGCTTTTCCCGTCACCGGGCGGCACCCTCTGACAGCCTGACGACAGCCCTCCGTTTCGACCGGACCCACTCGCCGCCGTCCGCCGCGGCCCACCGTTTTTGCCGTCCGCCGGCTGTCCGCGACGTCAGCCGGGCGCGCGCGGCACGCCGGTCCGACATTGGGACGGATGCCGGCTGTCAGCCAGTCGGACCGCAACGCATCAAACACCGCGACCAAGGAGAGATCGGCGCCGGATACGATGCTATCGGCGGCCCGTCACGAAACTGGAGTGGTCTGTTCTCCGGTTGTCCGCGCTCCGCCAGGACGACTGAGAAGAATTACCGGCTCCTGGACAACTGTTGTTTTCTTTTGCGTGTAACTGGAGAACGACAGCGAAGGCGCTCTGTAGATGATCTCGTCTAAATGGGCAACATGTTTATTTTTGTGACTGAGGTGAGCATCCAAACATGCGTGATGAACTTGTGGAGAATGTCGCCATGAGGGAGTGCATATTTTAATTTAGATCAGGCGACATGCAAGCAGTTATCAGCTTGCCTCGCATTTCCACGGTGACACATGTATTCATGCCCTTGTTTGCACGCAGAAAACTTCTTGCCGGGAAAATGGTGGGCCTGCCGTGCAGGTCGTGAGCTGCTGGCGACCGAAACAAGACTCGTTACAGAGGCGAAATGGCGCTAGCGCCCAGCAAGGGGCCACTTAGACCGGTTCTCCAAATTCGGCATGAAGCGCGTCGCGTCAGGCCGTCAGAGCCTTATGCGCCGTCGAACGTCGCCCATGCGCAACGAAACCCGCTGTGCCAGGACAAAGTACCTCACACGTGATCGGCTACATCCGTTTGCCAGATTTGCTGCACTGAATGCAAACGACTCGGCCGATACTTGCCGACTGTATAATATATGCGCCTTGCAAATGTTGCTCAGGTAACCTGCTAACGTGCTGTCATGAAAGCGGAAGCAGACATCCAAGCGACATCTCACGAGTGCCAGATTGAGAGACACGAGTCGCTTTAATCAGCCCTACCCGAGCAGGGTTCACTGTCGGAATGTATACAGAACATTGACTGTCAACACGGCAAGGAAATAGGAGCTGCACAAGTTCGCATATTTCACCATCCTCAGAGCATGGGAATATTTTCCATTATTTCATTGTCTTAATTGCCATAGCTGGTCTACAGGTGTTGCGATCAGTTACATGATATTAGATTATGCTGTAAGCAGTGATGGACAGAATAAAATGCGGACAAAATAAATGCGAAAAGTGCAATGATGAAGCTTTTTCGGGATGGGGGAGGGCAAAGCGCTCGCGGATCCAGCCACCCGTTCGGCGGAACCTAAAGCACCCATAAATTCTGATATCTCCTCGGATTTGGTTCACTTTGTTTTGGTTTCAGACCAGACATGAAAAAATAAATGTGATGAAATTACGGTGATGATGAAAGAGTCAATGGACGTTCCAGTGTCCTCCGGTAGAATATTTTTAGTCTGTAGTGAGGTCTTATTAATTTGCCAATGTTTTGTTTACCAATTTACCAACGCATGAACCAGGCGTAGGCAAAGATATATCGCTTCATTTGATGGAGGTGATTTAGTCTTGTGCGTCGAAGGCGCGAAACGTACCGCCAAAACATAAGTGTTAACCACGATGTGCGCCATCACTTCATCTGGTTGATTGTACTGGAAGGACTGGGACTGCAGTCTGGAAGCGAACGTTTCAAATGACTTACTTGGGCTCGCATGCATGTAGCACACAGCGCAAATACTTTGACAAAAACAAGGCTTCAAAATGTGCCTTGGACATGATTTCAGACGGTTCAAGTCAGAGGCGTAGCCCGAATTTTTCTTTTTTGGGAGGGGCAGAGGGCGAGGGGCCCAACACTGATGGAGCTCCTTAAAAACTACGTGGGCCTCAATGGCTACAACATCAGGGGAAAGCGGTACTTATTTTTCAGTGTCATTATTAAGAATGAGTGCACCCGACACCGACAGCACTAAAACAAATAGGGATTCCATGCCTACGATTTCTGGTGCGCGCTGAGCGAGGTTTCATGCCGTCTCTTATTTTATCCACTGGTTCATTCCACATCTCAAAGACTCTGAAAATTGCAGATATGAATTATATGCTCAGCGCTATTGAAGTTACTCGTGTTTTACGACGCCACGACCAAATCTGATAATGTTTTCCAGGGATTTGTCCAGAACCATATGCCCTGACCTTAGGTCTGACCGTCAGTTAGGCATGTTTCAATAACACATAATAACTGCCATCAACTGGTGAATGTGGAACTGTGTTAATGTAGGAACCGCGCATAAATAACGACCATGGCGAAACTCCTTTATGCTTGGTATACCACATTTCGACGATGCATCGGTTTGATCCAGTTTTTCAGTGCAAAAAAGCTGTGGTGAACATCCTGAAAAGAACGCTCTCTTTTTCATACATATTCCCAGCCCGCGACATACCCAAGCCCAAAGCCCGGTATGTGGTGCGAAGTGTCGGCAGAGCTGCTGACCCCCCGTGCCGTGGTGACAACTAGCGGGACTGCAGGACACGGTGGGGGTGCAGCTTCCCGGCATTGTTGTGGCATTCATAGTGTAGCTATATCGTTCCACGGCAAGTAGCTGGGCATTGCGGCAGGTGTGCCATTGCCCTGTTCAAGCTTCGAGAACTGGTGGTGTGGGTGCAATCAGACACAAAGTGTCCTCCTCCCATCAAAAAATTATCCTTGCGCGTCCATATCTACACCTATCTATAGGAATGTTCAAAATGTTTTTTTTTGTATTGTGTTATTGGTTGGGAATTTGATTGGTTGAGGATTGAGAATTTCTGAAGTTGGGATGATAAGAGGCATGGCCCTTGGCTTAGGTTACGTCACTGGGCTCCGTTCCCAACACGTCGACACCATCCTATGGCAGGAGGACTTTTTCTGGCTGGCGGCTCTTTTGCAGAGGAGCATCTTTTCCGATCTTCGTAAATGCCTTTTGGTAGGCACATACATGCCAGGGGGTCCACTTACCTTTCCCGGTCAGGGGGCACTGCTACCTGCCAGAGGGATCTTTGTCTGGGGACTGTGGGCCCTCAGCGGGGCAGTGGCTTTGCCTTTCCCGGCCACAGGAGCCCATTTAGGCGAATGCCATGGGACTATTCATGTGACACAAAATATTAGGAGGCCCTGGGACCCGTATGGCCTCCCTTGCTACGCTACTAGTTCAAATGTTTGCGCACAGGGAGGCATACGGGCACTTCCAGTAACTAACGGAGCCATCTGGTTCTGATTCCGTTCTGGTCCAGAGGTTGTCTCTGTTTCTGCCTTACTTGATCCGTCTCTGTCCATCTCTGTCGAGTTAGTTTTTATAACGTTTCTGAAATCACGAAATCGGAGGATGCCTCAAACCCAGCACCATCGAACAATATCATTTTCAGCTATAAACAAAATGAGCTGGTTTGGATCGCGATCGGCGAAAACGCAAAACGCGACATGTCAGCTTTTTACGCGCCTTCGCTTGCATAAGCCCTAAAGAAACACGACCAATTATTTTTTACAGACGTGTACAGAATTTATCAGTGACCCTAGTGGCGCAATGGTATATGCAATGAAAGTGTGAAACCGGGTAACACCATGAACAGATGGTATTTCAAGACTGGCTGCCAAAAACTAGTACGTGATACGCGGCCATTTTCTCTGGGCCGAAAATATATATTTTCCCCCCTTGTGTTTGGATGGTGGGCACTTTTCACCCGTTGTCCCCCACCCCTTTCTGCCGCCACTGCAGTGATGTACCTTAGCGCAAGAGAAATGGAGACACTCTGAAGACAATCAATGTGAGCACAGTCATCCTGGCGAGCACGAGTGCTGATTGATGATGAATTATTGTGAAGGAGGCCTGTAAGCTTAGTGCGTCTTACTGCAAAAATCGGGAAATGTGTGAAGCGACCGGTCCGACCCAAGCGTTACGCTTTTTGGTCCTTTACAGCTTTGCAAAGGTCCGACAGAGAATCAGGCAGTTTTCATCAGAAGATAGCTCAAAGCATTACGAAGCTCCCATTGGTGTTCACAAAAATGACCTCGCATACTTTGAAGTCCGCATAAATCTTCCGGAGTGGTGTTTTCGTCCTATGAAGTATTTTTTCGACGAAAATGTGCAACGTCTCAGAGATGACAACGAATGGTGTCATCAGCACGCGTGAAGTGTCAGGTAGAAACTCATTGGTGCCAAAAACTGGAAAAAACGAAGAAGCCCGTTTACACTGCAAAATGGAACGAGACGAAATCAGTGTACAAAAGTGCATGCAAAACATGTCTCCAAATTCGAACAAAAATGCTGTGGGTGAGACTCAACAAACGCCCCATCCCATTGCGCATCACACCAGTAAGCACATTCTTCCGATCTCAGATGGTCGTCACCACCTGTGGGAAAACCCAAAGCTGTGACGCTGTGGTATGCAATGTGCTGCTTACATTAGACATTTTCCTGCACCTGCTTTGACATGCGAATTGCTATTCACGTCCGAGTCATGCTCTGCCGTAAATGAGGTGCACAACAATTCAAGAATTTATCAAAACACATGAGCCCATACAAAGCGAAAAGGTCGTTCCCTCACAAGCCGTACTTCTTAGCTTGCGACCACAACTTCCTATTCACAATATCAATGTAAGGTCGTCATACCCGTCTCCAGGAAAAACTTTCAGACATGGCAATGAGAGAAATGACGGCGCCGGCATACACGCCACTATGTGGGTTCCCCGATATCTGGATTTCATCTTTACGGCGTTTTGTTCTTGAGTTAATTTGGTGCGACCAGTGACGCACGAAACCTGTTTTATCTGGAGAAGGGGCCTTTCGTTGAAATACATATCTTCCACTGCACACACCTACGCACACACGAGCACTTTCACTTACGAAACCTTGAGATTTGTAGAATATGTCATACAACCTGGGTATAACATGGTAAGTCTGACTTCCTATTCTCATTGAACTAAATATGTTACAAGCAACGAAGTCACGACATTAAGTACCATGAAACTCAGACTCCTACGAAATGGTATTGCGGTTATACAGTGGTACTACAGGTATATGATCCTGAAACGTGCTGAGTCAGACAGGTAGTTACATACAGCGAGCAGGTTTTGTTAAAAGTGCACGTAGAGGTGTTCCGTAAAAATGGACGCAGTGAGCCCTACTGAACCAAAGGCGAACAAACCTGTCAAATTCATAAAGAAAAGGGGCTTTCGAGAAGGGTATGAGAAGTGAGTGGGCGTATTAGTAGTCATGGTGCCAAGGGATCATGAGCCAAGCGTCTTAGCTTGATGTTGCCTAAGGGGGATTCTGTTCCTGGTGAATTCTCGGATTGTCCTAAATGCAAACAAAGGTACTGATTTAAGGCTCAGGACATTTTCGTACATAAATCCTGCACTTATTGACTATAAATTTTCCAACAAAGCCATTCAACCCTACGTCTAAATATCGTCACAAAGGCGACCATCTTTACAAGTTTTGCATCTGATTCAAATTCGCCGATTCTTCGCTTATACGTTTGAATTGCTAAACAGCAGCTTCTTGATATGCGTGGCATCACGTTAGAAAGTTTATAACCACTGGCCTTGTGTTGGGTTATTACAGATGAATTCTTAATTTCTTTTTTAATGTATCTGGAAATACTAGACCACATCAGGCCACCAGAATCGGACCTTATTCTCTAAGACATGCAAGGTAACTTTCATGGCCCTACGTTACATTTCGTCTTTCCCCGGTAGTCTGATGAGATGCGAAGTCAGATTTTGGAAGAACTTAAACTAGACTCCTTGTCGACGAAATAGAGTCTTTCATAGGTTAATGACCCTTCAAAAGTCTCAGAGCTCGCATGCTCTCAGATGACATTGAACAGGTCATGGGATAACCTCTACCGATGATGACGCTAATGAAAACTAATTTGAGCCTTGTCAAGTGAAAGTAATGAAATCGCTGCCGGTGTGCGCCGATACGTTAACCGATATGTTTGAGGAAATGTATGTATGGAAAAAGTTATACTGACAATGGCACCTGGTGGAAAACAGTCATCGTCCTACGAGGGTGGGGTTATAGAGGTCTTACCAGTGCAGAGTGGCACTTCTTGAAGGGGCTGGGTATTATGACGTACTAATGCTGAGAACCGCCAAATCATTGGGTCCGTAAGGTATTATGGAAAAAATAGTTCAATAGTTGAAAAAATAGTTTAAAAAATAGTTAGTTAGTTAGAAAAATATTTAAAAAAATAGTTACGAGCTGCTGCGTTAGTATAAGGCGCCGATCTCAAAATTACGAGGGAACACCCTACATATTTGCCTAAAAGAGCGGAAACGAATTTCTTATCACTTCGAATCAAGGTAAGCCTCACACTGTTTTGTACATTCATTGGGTAAAACCTACCTCTACATGCATTTCAGTTTTTGCTGTTTCTTTCTTTATCAGAGGGTTATGTTCGCGCTCGGATATCACAATGACAGCAGTTGCATAATTAAACAAAATATTCGCTTCAAGTTCGTAGCGACAAGGGTCAAAAACGACAACTGCCTGTCTCAGGATGCAATGCACCCAAAGACACAATGGTGATTTGTTCGTGATGCAGACTTCCGGCTGAACTCCACCGCACCCTTTCGGTGCCCGCCGGTGGCCCGCACGAGGCCATAAAAAGACGATACTCGGCCTGGCCCGGGTGATAAATTTCGCACATTGCTCAATCTATACGGTGACGTTTTGCCGGCCATAAATCAAAAGCGGCAAACGGCCGCGTGGGCGGGCACATGATCGGCCGGCCGCCTGGGTGGCTGGCGGCCCTGCCCGTCGCCGGCCGGCCGGCCCACCCGGTGCCGTCGCCCGCCGACCGATAGTCGTCTGCGACGACGGCGCCGCCGCCCGATAAGCGCCGAGTGTTTGATGGCCGCGACGGCGCCGCCGACGGGTCCGCGCCGTCGTGATGCATTTTGATCGTGCGAGCCGGATGCGGCATACAATCGGTTTCATTCAAAGAGTTAGCGGCGGTGGAGGCGCGGCCGCCGCGGCCGTCCAGAGGCGGTCAAACGGCTTCGGCCGATCGATGCGTGACGCCACGCGACGGCTTTATGTCTTCGTGACTCGGCCTCGGCCATTTCGCAGTCTTTCCCAAGACACCCACGGTGGGGCTCGATTTGCATTGGGTCAGTGGCCAAGCCTAGAATATGCCTAAGAACCAAGCCACAAGAGAACTTCGATAGCACCGCGTTTTGCATTATCCAGGACAGTAAATCCCATCAGTTTACTGGTTGGAATGTTGGGTCAGTTCGGATGAACACATCTGATTCAGTGGAAGGTACATGCGCAGTAGTACAGCGCTGTCAAAATCGGTGAAAAGCCGACACATGACCACAAGCGAGCTGGTAACTGGCCGAAAGCAGTCACAGGCTGCCACAGTGCGCATCTTTGGCGGCTCCGTTCAGTTTTCCACATAACATTAGCGATCGACTAGAATTACATGACCAGGTTTTTGGTCCAGAGTCCAAGAACCAATGAAAGCTCCGATTACATCGAAATCCGATCTTTAACCCTATTCCCGGCAGGGGGGCTGAATCCGTTTTTTTGCTTGCCGATTCCAGGGTTTTTGACGCAGCTTCACAAAACTTGGTCACTTTTTAATCTATTCCTTCTACGTATTATAATACAATTTCGTAATTTTATTTTGCTCAGGAGCGGAACCAGGCAACATTTTTGAGAGGCGCCTCAGGCCATTTCTGGCCCTGTTCAGGGTAAAAGGAAAATGTCTGCCAAAAAAGCGTTTTTAAGATAGAACTTAAAACTTAACATGGATGTATAGGCAAATAGTTGGGCAATATACAGATACAATTTTGTTCGTTTGAGGTCACTTCCAAAGATCAGGTCAAGGTGAAAAGTCAAAATTTGGATTTATGATAAACATTTTGGCGCTATTTTTCCAATGCCAAACCCGGAATAGTTATGACGTAGAAGGGTGCCCTCTATTTGCGTAGGAAGTTCCAGGTTGATATGAAGTCGGATCAAGGAGCTATGACCTAAAATGTCAGTATGCGCACCATATATCACGACAGCCGTAAAATGAAATTTTAGAAACAGAGTGAATTCGAATGACTGAAAACGTTTTCAAATAATAGGAAATGCATACAGGATCATTCAAAGTGGCTCTTAAGTCACTGGAGGTCATTTAAGGCCAAAGGTCGTGAGTTGACCTGAAGAACATGTGACCATGACATTGCCCAATTTTTCATGTTCCTGGCATTGCCTATGTTGACATTATACCAACATTGTAATACGATTTGTACTTTTTGAGCATAACATGATAACATAACATTAGTAGGAGCTTAAGGTGTTCTTAACGTTTTTTTCAAATCCAGTTTTTGAAAAACTAATCGTCATGTTTTCGAAACCCTGTGAACGCCTATGAATTTTCTCAAAATTTCGGACGTATGGACCAACCGTAAAAGTCCCATCCATAATCTCTCGATTCATGCCAATTTCATCAAAGTCGGTCCATAAACAACAAAGTTATAACATATCGAAAAATACCCCCCATTTTGACTTGTTTACCCTCCCGCATCTACCCATTTCAAAATTTTGAAAACTTTTTTTTCTAAAAATATAGTTTACGCTATGGCAAATCGATTGTTGTTTGTTGCGATGAAATCGGATGAGTAGTTTTCTAAATCTCAGGGGGCCGAATCCGCCCCTGCCGGGAATCGACCATACCTTCTAGCCCTCCGGGAATAGGGTTAACATCAACGCTGCGAATTATCCAGATCATGTCTGTAAAAAACGAATCCAGAGTGTTAAAAACTGTTTGGATGTTTTAGTCTCTTGAACTGTCTGTCTGCACTATTGAATATGGTGCACAAAACATGCAAAGGTAAAATGTTCAAACTTTCGAAATTACGTTGGTTGTGCACGGCGTACCAAAACGTATAGGATATGCTACGTGCGAGCAAAAGTTGGGCTACCGTAAGGATGTTTAAAACAATCTAATTTTTCGGAATCCATGTTTTCTTTCGTTCGCTTGTTGGATTCCAGATTTTCAGCCGGCAATAAACTCTTTGGTCGATGAGAGGAAATCTGAGAGCATGACAAGAGGCTGGCGGTGGTCCTTGGGCTCAAGTACCCGTACATCTGGCAACACCAAATTTTACAGTCACAAAGCAGATGGTCATTCGGTCCCTGTACATTCTCGAACCGCCAATCTCCATTTCCTAGTCCGTCAGCAGCTCACATTTCCTTATAAGCCAGGGCAATACAATAACCATGTATCACGTACCCAAGTGAGGTAACTAAAGCATACACACCGCGTTGTACGCCCCACGTTATCAAAACGTCGGACGCACCAAAGCCAACCAAACCTATATTCACGCATCAGATCATAAGGCAGGCACCGCGGTCGTCAACAACACATTCTTACCACCAGCCTTCTGCGGCTGACAAGGCCTGACGACCCCCGACTAGCAGGCGCACCTCAGTAGAAACCAGCAGTCCCAGTCCCCGGGGCGACAGAGATTCGGCCCACCCACCCAGGATCACATAGACCGTGTAGGCAGGGCAGGCTGTAATGTTCGTACACATAGACAGTTCTGGCACACTTCAACGAGGCCGGACCATTGCATTACGACGCGACTTTGCCGGACCATTGCCGACGGACACTACAGGAGCACTGTCTCGGTCTCATGTCATGGTTGTTTTCTCCGACGGTCCGGTCCTCTTCCCCACAGAAGCACCGCTAGGCCTCCAGTCTACACTATCCGCCTGTTGTTCTACGCCTTCTACCCCACGGCCGCTCTAAAGAAATTCCGACAGTACCAAACGTAACATGGGACCTATTCCGTTCCATTAGAATACACACTTCGTGCGGAGTGCAAATATTAAACCCATACGGAAACAAACTACCACAGGCTAAGGTGGGTACCACACGATGTTCTGACAAAATAAGGTGTATCTTTTGTATTAGCCAGTTTAGTATAGGCTCAACAGGATGGCCATCCACCAATAAGTTCAAGAATTCTGGATCCAGAATAGGTCTTCCTCGCCTCGAAACGGGTGCCAGAATTCCCGCAAAAATGGTGGCCAACGGTTCTAATGTTAGTTCCTCCCGTCACGGATTCTACGTAAGATTCTGTAACATGTCACATGCTAAACTATCTTGCATTTTTCGATAGTATATGAGTTATTCCCTGCAACCGTAACTGAGTCTGACTAGGACATAGGCGTTCAGGCGCCGCTCGTACGAATTCCCTCCCCTAAATATTCCACAGCCGTCGACTGACACCTTTCGACAAGGGACACGCGACGAGACAAGCGGTTTGGCAACTGTAGCGGACTCCTCCCCTCTGCCTGGTTATCCGGGGACACGGACCATTCCCCCTGCCCAGTGGAACCACCGTCCCCAGCGGCCGGCGCCACCGTCCCCAGCGGCCGGCACCACCGTCCCCAGCGGCCGACACCACCGTCCCCAGCGGCCACCACCGTCCCCAGGGACCGATGCTGGCGGCGTGCGGGGCCTCTACTCCTTGGCGAAGCCGTCCGGGATGGGCACGTCGAACACGATCGGCGGGTTCAGTGGCATGTAGCTCATGTCGCACGTGGAGGCGTTGACGTAGACGATCTTGCCGTCCGTGGTCACGCCGTAGCCTGCAACAATAGAGAATGCAACGTTACCGTCGTGACGCTGAGGCACGACTGGGAAGATATACAGACTCGATCGCGGTTTAGCTGGCGGTTACTTCGGGAAGGAATGCAAAGCCATCGAGGAACGAGGAATACTTTCAACGGCAATGACGATTTCACAGTCGATATACACCACACCTACTTGCAGGCTACGCTGGTCACCCATAACTGACAGGACCTCTGGGTTGAGAAATGACACGGCAAACACAACTGTCAATCAGCGAGCACCGAGATCGGCAGCGGCCGGCTGTCGTGGCGCGATGACCTCAGGTCACATCAGCGGCACAGTGACACATGCCGCGCGGGCTGGATGGACCCGACTGGTAACGTCGGTTTTGGACACACGACTCCCACTGGTCAAAATTGGAAAATTACGATTACGAGGTTAACATTTCATTGCTGACTATTTCTCGTGACGAAAGGTTCGACACAAAATCTCACACCACGGTCTTCCGACATCGAGATTTTTTTTCAGTGCGCCACTGCAAGTGATTCACTTCAAAATAGTCCATTGAAAAAAAACGGAAAACATCGTTTCCCTTTAAGCTTTTTTTTTCAAAAAATGCTGCAAACCTCACCATCATCCTCATCATGATATATTTCGAATGCCCATCCACATGAAGCGGACTTTCAGGACAAGTCAATTTGCAATATACACCCAATATCGACACAATACATTCGCCGTGATTAAAACCGTAGCACAACCACACCACTGCGTCATTTAAACTACCATCTGATTCAAGGCCAGCCACTCCCTCATCTTTCCCCACAATCCGTCAAAGAACGCACGTCTCCGACTGTCGCAGGAGCATCATTCCACTGCGCTGTAACGCGGAAACGGAAAATCGTCTAGCACGCTCGGTTTTAACGCGCGAGATCAAGGTGACCAGCACCTGACCCCCTGGTTTCCCTCGCAGAAAATTATCATCGAAAAGAAACTTGTTCTCACAGGCAGCTGGCAGCCAGGGGATTATTCCGGAGTCAGGACATCACATATTCCTTTCAACCATTAGCTTCTCCATAGCTGGCCACTTCTTTTCGCCCAAATCAGTAAGGTATAATCACTGCGACGAGACCATTTCATGATCGTTTATGATTATGATAACGATACGACACTGTGGTTAATAACTTTTCTATTCGTTTACATCGTGTTTCGTTACAGCCCGCCCAAATAGTTGTGCAATGCAAGAAACTAACGCTTCGACTACTAATTTTGTTATAGCTGCTTCTGGCAATCTGCGTGAAAACTGAGAAACCGGCCAAAGTAGCGTAAGAGCGGTGAACTGTAACAGACGTGTGTCCATACGTATCCATAACTCCTTCAGGTTACGGAATTCAGGTTCAGGTCTACCCAACGACGCTGACATGGACAAAAGCAGGCTAGAGCGAAAGAGATGAACGGAATCCACGGCAAAACCATATCAAGCGAAGACCACTCCCCAAAAAAGCTTCCGCGAATGAGGCTTGCGAACGTCTAATTTGGTGTTTCATCCGGTCGTGCTCGGCCTTCCCGATCGCCGATCACGGCATCGGTGGCCGCACGGCTGGCGTGCGGCGGTCTTCCCGCCAGCTGCCCGATGGAGCCGGCTCCTACCAGCCGCACTGGGTCACGGGACGGGCCGCCGGTCCGGCCGGACGACGCCCTCATCTCCGTCCAGCCAGCGGTACCGAATTCCGGACACCGTGACAGCTCGCCGGCAGGCGGTACCCAGTACCCCGGACATCGTGACAGCTCCCCGGCCACTGTGACAGATCCCCGGCTACCGGCAGCGAGTCCCGGACATCGTGATAGCTCCCCAGCAGGCGGTACACAGTACCCCGGACATGGTGACAGCTCCCCGACCGCCGTGACAGATCCCCGGCCACCGGCAGCGAGTCCCGGACATCGTGACAGCTCCCCGGACACCGTGACAGCTCCCCAGCAGGCGGTACACAGTATCCTGGACATCGTGACAGCTCCCCGGCTACCGGCAGCGAGTCCCGGACATCGTGATAGCTCCCCAGCAGGCGGTACACAGTATCCTGGACACCGTGACAGCTCCCCAGCAGGCGGTACACAGTATCCTGGACATCGTGACAGCTCCCCAGTAAGCGGTACCCAGTACTCCCGGTCACTGTGACAGCTCCCCGGCCGGCGGCAGCGAGTCCCGGACGCCGTGACGCGTGACGGGGCTAGGCCGGGATTTCCGCGGCCGAGCCGTCCCGTCACGAAGCGCTGCCAGTGCCGACCCGTGCCCCGGAGCCGCCAGCCGCCGCCGGCCGGCCTCTCGATGAGAGCCAACTAGGCGGCGGCGCCGTACGTGCCGGACACGCGAGCCGGCGCCGGCCGCACGTGACCGCCGGACGGAACCACGTGCTGCGGCCGCCGCTGCCACGCGAGGCCGCCGCCTCACGAGCCCGCCGCGCAGTTTCCGTCCGTCTGCGCGCAGCACTGGACGTCGGCCGATCGAACGGCGCAGCACTCCGACAAGCAAACACTCAAGGGTGTAGGGAAACTGCTTCACGCGAAGGCTTTGCCAGCTGCCACCGTTCGCCTGAGAGCCGATCCATACGGGAATGATAATGTAATAATGTAATAAAGCCATGCAGTGAGATATTCATTCTTTTCAACGGTCCGAAACCTGTAACCTGCAGCCTGAACGATGTAAGCAAAAGATACAAAACAATGCGGCCCTTATTTGTCGTCACTACCATTCCGCGAACCGGCGCCTGCCGCGGTTCGATTTGTTCGCGGGCCGAGCCGTGCCACTGTAATTCACTCAGGATGCCGGACAAATCTGACAGGGTCGCACGGTGCGCCCGGCCGGCCGCGCGGCCCGACTGCTGGGGAGCGATCTGGACCTCGTCCAACGCGGCCGGAGCGCCGGCTCGCCGACGCCGAGCCTGCCCGCGGTCATCCGCGGCGCCGGCGCCAGTGACGCAGGCCCACGGCGCCGGCGCCGCCCGCTGACGGCGGTCAGCAGCGGACCAGAGCCGGGCTGCGGACGTGACGGGCGAGCGGCTGCCGCCGGCGCCGGCCCGCCGTCCTGCTCGGCACGGCCTGATGTCCGGCGACGGCGGCAGATGGTGCCGCTTTCCACTACACGTGTTCGGGCATCGTTCGCCGATCTGTGCCGAATGCGCACACCAGGCCGGCTCAGGAAACGCGGCAACGTGGCACGGCATGTAGGGGTGGCGGGGCTCGTCCGCTCCGGGGGGGGGGGGATTCGCGCACTCTGCGCAGGACGAGTAAACGCGCGCAAAAAAAAAAAACCCGGTCGCCACATCCGTCAGCGCCCGGCCGCGCCGGCCATCCCAGCGCTGAGCCAGCCAACACGACACGTCGAGGAAAACCGAGCTCGATTTGCGGTCGTCCAACGCACGGGCACGCAAACTGAGGGCCAGCCACCCAGCCAGACACGCTGCAGAGCGGCCGGCGGAGGGACGCCGGCGGACGGGCCCGCCCGGCCGGCGAAGATGACCGATAACTGACTGGCGCCGGCCGACGACACACACCAGGTCCGCCGGTTACATAATACAGCACATCCGCACGACTCCGGAAACACGATTTACGACCTCAGGCTCCGCGCGTGGTCCAGTCTTTGCGAACGTGAGGAGCGTGTTGGGCCGGCTTGACCCTCCCGCCTTCTTCATGTGGTGATGGCAAGAAGAAAAACAACATTTCGGCAACGTCTGCAGACGTTCTAAGGACATCAAAACACAGCTGATGCACGATAAGGCATTGGTCATAAAGGTGTAAATAATTCCCAATACCGCGGTTTGGCCAACACTGCGAGCATCTCCAAGCTTCTGACGTAAGCTGGGTCCCGTTCGAGAAATGACTATCCGACCTCAGCTACCTGTCTTGACGTAAGCTGGGTCCCGTTCGAGAAATGACTATCCGACCTCAGCTACCTGTCTCCTCAACCACACTGGACAATAAATCAGCTTTACCGTTACTTCTGCATGCAAAGGGATCTTGCTCTGTAACGATGTTTTGGGGCATTTAGGCAACGAGATGTTTTCGGAATAGGCCAGAGAGCAATGTTTCTACATAAAACGACTTTCGGTGACGGCAAAGATGATTCCATACCGGGCCCATGAAGGTCACATTCAACGACTATCACACTGGAGCACCTATTCCATTTGGCTCTCCGGTCATTACTTTGGGGCCGGTGGGTAACGAGCACAGATGCTCGCACGGTATAGAGGTATGTTCGGATAGATGGCAGACCTGCCACGGACCGAACCACAGAACTCACGTGCGCCAAGGACGTCTGCATATCACTGATTATTAAACACTTCTTCGGAGATACCAGTCCGATATATCCCAGTTCAACGGCCAATCGACAGTTCAGCGACAAATACAGTAAGCGTCGGATGGCTTTCGGCAAGTGACGACTTCGCCAATTCTATATTAAGTCGTATTTTAACGATGGTTGCTTTACAATTTTGGAATCAGTTCTACGGTCGGAACAGGGAAAAAAAAACGCAATTCTGCGGTACGGCCACAGGTATGGTGATGCGATAACTAAACACTCACATATAACACATCAAAATACTATCGACATACGGATACAACAAAGCCGCAAGGTCAGAATTTGTGAAAAAGAGGACAACACACAACAGTTTACCACCACCGTTAGCACTGTAAGGGAAGCGATCTGTAGAATCACAACCAGCACTTACTGCGATCAGGAGGCCATCAACAACAGACTTTCCAACGTTCCAAAAGTATGGAAATAAAAAAGGAAGGTCAAACTGAACTAGGCATACTGCTGTATCAGAAGTTTTCTTCTGAATGGCACCAGTACTGGCGCGCTATGCCTCGAACGGGAGACCAGATGAGATACCACTGACCTTCGTGTATGTGGCCGAACACGTGGTACTTGGGTTTCACCTTGTGCTGGACAACGGAAAGCAGTTCCACACAGCCGGCCCGCACGCCGCTCAACGTCAGGTCACCGTGCCCTGCCGGAGGAACAGAGGGTGGCGTCGTCATCTCGCGACACCCACACCGTTCAAGGTCGGGTCGCCGCAACACACGGACGCCGTCGAGAGAGGCGTCACCTTCGCCAGAACGTGGAGCGCGGCGTTCCGGACTTCAGCGGTGGAACAAAGACGCCGTGACCCGGCAGCGGGGAGGAAGCGCGTGGTACGGCCGCCTGCACGGTGAGGATCAGCACCACGCCACGGCACGTCACCAGGCGGCCAGTCACGCGAAAACGTCCCCCGGCGGGGCGCAGCCGGGCCGACCCCCGCCCGCGGCCGGCGTCGTGACGTTACGCGACGTTACGCTCGTCTCAGCGGAGCCGGAGCGGCGCCGCACGCCCTGGCGCTCGGCACGACTTCACACGGCCGACACAGGCTGTGCGTAAGGTTAAGATGTTCACGCAGGCATCTCGAGCAGGGTGGAACTACGCGTCAGCGTGCTCCGGAAGTCGTTGTCAGTACCGGAATAAACATTTCTGGAGCATTCTTCTACTGAGCGTGGCTTCGTTCCGACGCTTGAGCAGAAACGTCATGCAATGTTAAGGAAGGCCTTCGTTGTGCTATCGCCACCTGGCGCGGCCCACCGCAAACGAGCCCACCACATCATCGGGCACTGTCTGAACACGGCTGAACAATGCTTGCCGAGTAAGCATGGGACGAACGGGAAAACACCATAGAGCACCGCGACAGGACTGAAAATCCACCACGGTTGTCCTGGACTTGACAAAGAGCTCAACAATTCACGCTCCACCAATGAGTCAAGACAGCCAAATGCAGGCCAACGCAAGTTAGGCAGAACAGCTACGCCTTTTCCAATCCAAATTTACTGTGTGTGTTTGCCGCATTACACAGTGACGAGACGGCTAACATTAAAGCTGGGACCAGACTAATCAATTTGTTCCACTACCAGGTAGTGCTTAGCGTCATACGATACCACTGAGCCATTGCTCGTGTCACGGGTGCCACTGACCGATGGCTGGTGTGCAGGTGTCGGTAATACACTGACCAATGGGTGATGGGTGGGGCTAGGAGAGATGGATGCCACTGACTGATGGCTGGTGTGCAGATGTCGGGGAAAGACTGACCGACGGGTGGGGAGTGGGTGCTGGAGGGGGGGGCTGGGTGCCACTGACCGCTGGCTGGTGTACAGGTGTCGGGGAAAGACAGACCGATGGGTGGGGAGTGGGTGTCGGGGGGCCGGGTGCCACTGACCGACGGGCGGTGTGTGGGTGATGAGAACGTCTACGTCGTCAGGAATCTGTAGCCACTTTTCCAAACACTGCCGGCCGCGCGGCACGTTGAACGCCCAGTTGGCGAACTCTGGCTGCCTGTTGGTGTACCGCAAGTCCGTCATCGTCCCACAAAAAACGGAGATTTCCACGTCATCCTCGCATCTAGACAACCCACACTTTACAAACGTCTCTCTTTTCCAAGACAGCATGGTCGACGACCAGCTACGTCGGCTTCCAAAACTACCACAGAAGCAAACATTCGGCCACTGGCAATACCACCACATGCATCCATCTTATACAAAGCAGCTTTACTTCACAGCCAGCGTGGCGCAATCACTCCACGCTGATCCCCTCAGGCCTGAAGACCGCCCGTGCCCTGTGGGTGCCGCCTGCGGCACTCACCAGGGCGTGCCGTAGATGCGGACGCCGCTGATGGTGACGTCCGAGTCCTGCAGGTACGTGCAGCCCGAGAGGCGGCCCTTGATGTCGGGCCGGCCGACGGCCTGCTCCAGCTCGCGCCGGTCCACGCCCAGCGCCGGGATGGCGTCCAGCGCGCCGGCGCCGCCCGCGTCCGTGAACGCGCCGTCGAAGCTCAGCTCGTGGTTGCCGGCGATCACGATCTTGTGCCGGTGCGGTAGGCTTTCTGCGGCAGCGGCCGGACTCACAGGTGGGGCAGGCCGTCGCCGGGCGGCGGTGGGGGACGCTCCGACTCCTGACCAGATGGCGCAGCAGGCAGGTTTTGAACAGTACGTAACGTCAGGGATCGGTGTCACAGAGACTTCGATAAGGAACCGGACAATAACCCAGTACGGCAGCAGCCTTGGCAAACCACTCATCATCAGGCCGTACAATAACCTACTGGAGGTCGCAGAAGGCATAACGAACAACACCACAGGGCCTTACATTCAATGTTCTTATCAGTCTGTCTGCGGGTGGTCGAAAAGCAAACCTGCAGCACCGTCTCTCTCTACATCAGACACCACGCATCTTTCCTCCCCCGACAAAAGGTCCTCACCAGTCTTCGGCATGTTCTCAAACTCAAGGAAAATGTTCCCATGTACAATGACTAGTGCAAAACCACTAGTGCACGTCCAACAACAAGAGTTCTCTGCCAGCCCAACCTCACCTAGCCACCTGCTGAACTGCTCCACCTCCTCGAGCTGGCCGCAGAGCGTGAAATCCCCGGCGTGCACGAACACGTCCCCGTCTGGGATGGGCATTTGCAGATGGGGCGTCAGCGAGTGCGTGTCACTCATGCACACGAAGCGCAGCTGTCGGTTAGCGCGGCAGTGTTAGCCAGCGCCTGCGCCGTGAACCTGTCCAAGAGTCCGACACTGGCGAAACCGATGAAACAGTCTGCAGCAACTAAATTAAATGGGGCAACTGATTAGAATGTTTCCGCTTCGGCTCGTCTTTTTACAGTTCATCGCAAACTGACATGGTCGGTATGTAAACTCTGCAGTGACCAAGTTATCAGCAGTTTCCCACAGTCTAATGCAGATCATGGTTATAGCTCTTAAACTTGTATCCATTTACAACACGTGTAGTATGAGAATGATGAATGACATGCAAACATGAATCAGCAACCCTTCGTGTTACTGCAATACTTTCACTGGCATCTTCTCAATGCAGCTCATGTATACTTGAATGTTATTTCACAAGAAAGAACAAACCAAGGGCATCTGCTCTGCATCTGCTAATGCCATTTAAAGGAAGAAAGCTGCAGGTGCCACACACCTAATCTTACAGGACAGCTTACAGGGCATTTTTTACGTTTTTGCCACGTACCCAGCAGATCATTCTGACAGAATTTAGTATCAAAAGGGCCATAATTGCAAACACGATTCACATGTACTACTTATTTATTAAAAAATTGACTATTTGGCTAAAAATCACACAATGGTTTTATCCACCAGCAAGGTTGGGATTTTGTGGTGACCACGCCATGACAAAAAACGAATGTAACTAAGAAATATTGAGGATGGTATTTATGTCCTTTTTCTGCTGGGAACCAAAAAAAGAAAAGGTAGATAAATGCATTATGGCAAATACCTCTTTCATTCCTCAATCACCAACCCAAAATGTCAGGTCAGACGACCACTTCAGACTTAACCATCTCCAGTGATCATGGAAGAAAACTGTAAGTGCAACATACAGCTTTCTGCCTCAGGGTCTTGGGATTCATGGAACTAACCACTGAAGAGCCATATGTGCTCATATATGCATTTCTTCCATCATCAATCATTTTAAATACAGA
This sequence comes from Capitulum mitella, assembly GCA_030062745.1. Taxonomy (NCBI): domain Eukaryota; kingdom Metazoa; phylum Arthropoda; class Thecostraca; order Pollicipedomorpha; family Pollicipedidae; genus Capitulum; species Capitulum mitella. The sequence continues at coordinate 8,309,744 of CP099842.1, forward strand.
ATAAAAGCATACATACATTTTTAAACACAGTGACCAGGGAGGAAAACTCTGCACCCATACATTTATCTTCCATTATTACCAAATGGTGAATCAAGCAGACATCTTTTTATCTTCCTGCCAACATATTTTGTCTTATGGCCTTTTGTAAACAATCTGAACATTTTTTTTCAGAGGACAGGTCAGAAAATTTGGATGCAGGAAGAGAGAAATGGAACTTACAGCTTTCTTCCTTTGGACAGAAGCATAGCCCACAAGCTATACTGTTAGTCTTCAAAGTACAGCATCATACTCCAGTCACTGTGCCTTCACATCATTTGGGTAGTGGTTGATGCCATTTAAGTGGGTAGAAGGTCATGACAATCAGGTCTTTACCAGGACATCTTGCCTTTCATCATTATAACATCTGAACACAGCAGCTGTCCTGATTAACAGGGATGATGTTGGAATAATAATTTTCTAGAGCAGACTTGTAAGTGATTCATGAAAATGGCAACCAATCTGATTCTGATCCACAAAAAAAATAGTTCAATTATGATTCAAAGAGCTTATGAATGACAATTAATACAATTTCACTCACATGACTCATATTTCACCTCTATGTGAAAGTGCAAGTCACTGCATGCATTTTTCCACTGCCATAACTATAAAAGCCAAGCCCTACAAAGCCAAGCCCTGGAATTTGTGTTAACCTGAGGCCTGCTATTGATTGTTTTTGCACTGTACTAGGCAACAGTGGCAGCTATAAGACTGAAAACCTATACCCAAAATGCAGACTGGGAGTTCAGATCTGGGATAGATTGCTTGCCTGCCCCTTTTAGTCAAAATGTTGCCAGCAAATTACATACATAAGTTAGGATTAGAACAGGCTCCAACCATAGGCACTTCTGTTTTTAGCATTAATTATGGGTGCACAGGGCACAAAATTATCACAAAAATTGAGGAAATATTTCATTTTGCACAGTATCATTCTTCCAAATTTAATTTAACATATTCATTCAGTTCTACTCTCAGTGATGATAAATATCATCATTATTGCTATTACCATTGATAACAAATGGCCATTTATTATACAAACAAAGCATGCATTAAAACTAATCAGCATTTGTGAAACAATGCCCAACAACTTCAGGGAACAATCTGATTCTGATCCCTCATCCAAAACTGACTCTGCTTCTGATCTGCACCTGTCAAATGGTGAATTCTGATAATGATTCATGTAAAGTTGGCAAATCACAATCAGTCCTGATTTGATTCTAAATCAATAACAAATCTGCTACTGATGACAAAAAAAAATATACTCCCACCTTCCTGTCACCAGGGCCTTTTGCTGGAGTTTTTGCTTTGATCTTGATGACTTGCTGGGTTTCTTTTAAAATATCCCAAGCTGCTGTGGGCTGTGCAGTTAGGGGATGAACTTCCACACAGGACATCTTCAATGCTGCAAGAATGAAGGACTGCATCAACCCACAACTGTCCCCATCAAAATAACCTATTCAGATGTTGTGTGTGACATCAGAGTCCTTGACCAATGGGAGGCCAGTGTGGGTCAGTTGTCAGCTGGCTAGTCAGTTATGCTGTCAATTTGCATATGACACACTTTGAAGGGGACAGGACCAGGCATTATTTGGTTCTATTTTGTATCTGATTATATCAGTAGATGCAACTTTACATTTTTGTCAATCCTTTTAGGTTGGCTTTGGCAGAGGGTCAAAAATTGGCAGAGCTTTAAGTGCTGGAATGGTTGCAGGCATGCTGCAGAAGTGGGGGCCTCTCCAGGTGACTGGGCCTTGGTACAATCCTATACTGGACCATGAACAGGACTGGTTTGGAGTAGACCATAAGTAGCTATCAGGTTTAGACCAGGCTATTGTTACATATCTTTGGCTTCCCTTGCATTTATCACAGTTATGGCCAAAATAATGTCAAAGTGCTGGACTTAACACTGCCTGCACGCTGGGTGAATGGCAACACATGCCACCCGTGATGTCGCACCACACTACTCTGGCTGGACAGTTTTACCTGGACCTCTAGGGCCTTGGGGATTGCATCAGTGTGAAACCAAAATATGTGAATCTCAAAACTAACTACAAAAGCCACTTTAATATTACAGCACAATCCAAAATGCTAGTAAATGCTTTTTTTTTGGGGGGGGGGCGGTGATGAGTGTTACAACAGCACACAGACAGGGAAAATTTCCATTAATACCCCAACAAAATTGAAATTGAATCACTTTGGCCATCATTTGAGTAAAACTGAGCCCAGTACGTTATCCGGACATTTGGTTGTGGTATGCGCCTTGGTGGCATGTGACATTCCTGAAGCTGAATCGCTGGGAAATAGGTATTAAAGAGGTACTTCATAGTACATATTCCCAGTTTCCTAAATACTTCAAATAATGTCCGGCTTGCACTTACATATACAAGATAGTCCAAAAATAGATCGGCGATTTTCGGCTCCAATGATAAGCAAACCATGTACCTGCTTTTGATGAGTACTGTACATAAATCGCAAATCCTTTCCGTACAGGATAACCCCAGTTCTGGCGAATGTTTGACGATGTGCTTCAATCGTGGCTGTTCTCAGACATTTATGCACAGATAGCACTAAAATACGCCGCTGGTAATTTTAAATATACTAAGAACCTTGAACAAGAGCAGGGCAATCATTTGTTAAGTGGGCTGCTCGTAATATCCAGAACTCCTAATGTCCAAAACCTTTCCTAAGTGTGATGAGGATAGTCTAGAAAAAGTGGTCTTAGAGTTTATAACAACGGCTTAGACATGTTACGGCACTTTTTTGCGTTGACAGGGTTTAAGTGAAGATGAAAAAATCTTTCTGTGCCCAAAGACCCAGCCAGCTGCCTTCTCGCATCCTAAAAATGGAAAATCTAGCGTTTCCAAATGGAGGCAGAGGTGGATCCAACGGCTCCGTTTTGGGGGAGGGGCAAACCAGGGTTTCCTGGGTCTGGATGGTAGGTCAGCGGAACCGTTGACCGGGGGGAGGGGTAAAAGACGCTGGCCGTGGGTTCGAAGTGTACTTCAGCGGCTGGGTGTTGATCGCAGGTCATTGTCCGCGGGGGTGGGGGGTTGAAAGACGCTGGCCATAAGCTGCATTCGGAGTTCCAGCAACTTCAAACTCTGGTCGAGTAGAAATACCCATGCCTTTTTTTGGAAGGGGAAGCAAATGACCATTTGGCCCCTCTAATCGCGATTGAGGGGCCATGGCTGAGATTGCTCCCCCCGATCCGCCAGTGAATGGAGGTGTATTAGAGAAAGTCATTTATCATAGCTTCACTGTCCTGAAAATGTCTAGCCGCCATTGTTCTAGATAGTGGGCTTGGCATGAGTAGGGTAGCCATGATTTTGGTCGGGCGGGGGCGGGGAGGAGCAAAGCTGAATTAAGAAAGGTTTGATGTCACTCCGTTATTTTACGGCAAACGTGGGGAAATTAACTTTTATCATATAAAGCATATCTGGAGATTTCAAAAATGAACTTGTGTTACATTTCAACTGTAAACGATTTTTTTTTTGCCTTTTGCACATGCTTTTTCTGATAAGCGCCAGTTTTGAAAACCTCTGACCATCCGGGGGAAGGCAGTTGAGTCTGTGAACCCCTTCTAGCTCTGCTACTGCTTGACATGTCGCGTGATCTGAAAGTTTGGTTTGGTCAGTGGGCTATCTGTTGACGCTCTCCACTGCCACGGTCATTTCTCATCGCATCTCTCACGCCGGTTTTCGCGGCGGACGTTATCTGTAAGACAGAACCGCGATGACAGGCATTGAAAGCCAAGCCCGGGGATAAATGTTCAGCAATATGCAGCAGCAGAGAGGAGCACGACGCAATAGTGGAGAGCGCATGTCTTCTCTTAAGCAATCACCAATGAGCTGAAAGTATTTCTTTTTGGTTTTAATCCGACTTTAATGTGTTTATGTTCAAGAAGTTTGCAGTACGAATGGTGGAAACCTGCTCGCCTCAATATACGCAGGCGCAATGAGAACGACATGCGGAACTTCTGGTGGCGCTGCATAGTCGCAAAGTACGGCGCGAGGCACGAGGCCAGCGGCGAGTCTGATATCCGATCGCCGACGTCCGACCAGGGACATTGCCCAGTCAATGGCGTCATCGTCAGCAAGGGATACGTTCAGCCCAGTTTTAATTGGTCGGGCCGAGCGGCGACTGCCCCCGGCGTGTGGCTACGGGCGCGGGATGGACGGAAGTGTGTGCAGACAGCATGACCGGCCGATGCAACAGTGCAGGCCCCCGGGCGGCGGCGCCGGGTCACCAGTCGGGACCCGGGGCGGCGCAGCACGGCGTGGCGGAGGCGGCTCTCCTCTGGCTGTGGCTGCAGACTGCTGCCGGACGATCTGGAGGAATTTCGGCACCGCCTGACGCCGAAGTCCGGCCCCTGGCGGGAGAGAGGGGGGCCGGTGCGGTTCCCCCTGTTGAGAGGGAGGAGACCGGCTGTGGTTCGTTCACCAGCGAGATGCCGGCACGTCACAAGATTATTACCTGCTGAGAAGGACCGAAGACCCAGTCTAGCACTGCCGGGATTAGAAGAAGTGAGCCCTTCGCCAACTCGCAGAAAGAAGTCATGGCATTTCCTCAGGTAAGACAAACATGTCATGGTGGTGGGATCTTCCGCAACACAGGAACGCGATTTCCACATGTGACGACAGTTTGCCTGCTTTCGAATGTGTCTCCAGCCGTTTCACAGATGCAGACGACGGTGACGTTCGCCAGGGCGGCGCTGCGACGCGTTCCTTTTCCTTCTTAACAAGTTCGACATGAGGTTCTGGGTGCAACTCTTTATCCAATGCCCCATTTTCCTGACCTGGCCACTTTGCATGCGACAAGCCTGATTATTCTTTTAGCTTTGGGCCCCAGAGCGACGTCGCCACACAGTGGCGGAACCGAGTGGCCTGAGACAAACTCCATCGACGTTTCGTCACTTCTAAAAAGCACCTTGATTTTCGGCCCGCGGCGCGGTTGGAGTGTAGGAGTGCCTAAACGATGTGCTCGCCACCCGGCAGTGGCGTGACATTTGAGCCCGGTAGTACATATGCAGCGCTCAGAGCAGCGTTGCGGCAAGCGAGCGTGCGGGACGGCTGAAGGCCGACAACGTGCCGCCGTCGTCCAAAGAAGCTGAAATCCCCGCTCACGAGTTTTAGCTCACTCGTGTTAGAAACCGACCCAGAGATGGAAAAGACGCACTGTGCGTACACCTCGAGGCAACCGTTCGCAGCATGAAAATTCTCGAATTTCACGATCAACACGATTTCTCGCAGCGTCCACCACGCCGGTGACAAATCGTGTCAAAATCCAGCGTGAATCTGGAGCGTCTCTGCTGTGGATGCACCCATGTTGGATAACCAGAACTTTGCTGATGATAAGCATCGGAATGCATTTGGCACAGCGTGCTTCCTTGCGACATAACGCCACAAAACCATAAGCGTCCATTAACTGTCATGCGTCATCTTAACGGGTGCATATACGCACTTACGGCTCTTGTAACGCGTCATCATTAGCAATAGTGATGTAAATGTAATCGTACGTCTGTCGTGCTGCCATGCTGTAACATAACTGGGGAGTCACCACTTTACCGAGAGAGCGTATCCCCGAAACAGTACAGACAAAACAGGTGAGAGAAGTCTTAGCTGGAAAAGATGGCGGAGAGACGTGGAGATAAGATCCATCACCTTAAAGGCTGCTTCGTATACGGAAAAAAGCGCTCCATTAAGACAACAAACAAGATGAAAGATAAAAAACAGACAAACCAAAGACAAAAAAAAATGGGCCGTTTAAGTATATGACCTACCGAAGTTTTCCGTTCAGCTGATCAGGATGTAAACTTGAGATGTAGTGGCGAGAAAACTCTTCACAATCCTACGAATTACGCCGCATAAATCTCGGGACCTGATGATCCCAGCATCCTCAGTCCCGGTATAGACATCTTTGGAAAGTAACTAGATGCCAGCCTGAAAACGGTGAGTATAAATGCTTTATCCGTAAAAACAATAACTGTTTTTGCAACATATTTATTCCTGAGAACTTGGCAGAATCCACAGGCACCTATTACATTGTGTGAAATTGGCCGCAGGTCTAAAAGTTTTTCTCATTTGGACCATTTTTGTTTGGTGACAATAACAGATGGTCGCAGCTGTGCCTTTGCCCGTCTGCAATGTCAGTAATCGACCTCACGTTCCACACTGGCCAGTAACCCTCTTCCACTCTGCGCCCGTTAGGTCTCCACACCCTTCGCCATCAGCACGCCCGGCTCGGACCTTGTCCTGCGCTTCCATGGGTTCATCAGTCACGCTCCGCCCTGGCAGCCGGCCTGCCAATTACCGAGCTGGCCCAGTTCGTCACTATCTGCTCCCATCGGGCCAATCCCGTTAGGCTGACAATGGCGGCAACACCGTGGTGGGGACTGCCGTGGAATCCGGCGTGCTGCGATTCTGTTGCCGCAGCGGCCACATACCGACACCCCCTCCTGCCTCGCCCTTCCCCTCGCCCCGTCCCTCCCACACGCATCGGCAGTGTTGCAGACCTCAGGGACGTTCACCGAACGCCGGGTGACGCATGGGGACCGGAACCCGCCAGAGGGCGAGAGCACTGTCCTTCATAACTGATGGTTCTTATTTCATATATTAATTAATAATTAATATTAATGCTAATTTATTATTTACGCTGAACGCAGGCCACCGTAAATGACGCAAACCATGAAGTGGAAACGTAAGTGGAAGGAGGCGTTAACGTCTCTTTCCACGTATGTGAACGATTGCAAGAATCCCTACGAAAATAATTTTGTGCTGTTCAGTGAACTAGTTCAGCCACTAAATAGCACCAGCATAGCAGAAGGCTTTCCCGACCAAAGATTTCAGCTCTAAGGCGATGCGATAACGACGCAAAATAGATTCAGCTAGACAACACGGCATGTAACACGAAATTATTGGTGCTCCCGTTTTGTTAGCGATTTTTATTCTCAATGGCAGCGACAGAGTCAATTTATCGCGAGTCGCCGATGGAATAACTGACAGCTGCAGATACATTTGGTTGCACCATGCTGTATCATTTCAATGAAATAAAGCCCATCTGGTATGAATTTATATCCCATTTTCCAAACCTGTTGCCTGTGAACATGAGCAGGCGGCGATGCTTTGCAGATGGCATGTCGAGGAATGTCAGTCCTGCTAACAGCAACCTGCGTCACCGCCATAGCGCAGCTCTCTAACGGTGAGTGCTGCTCTGACCGAATACCGCTGCCTGACATTGTCCCAGACACCAGAATTGCAATCACCCCGTCCCAGTGCTTCCCATGTTGAGCGACAGGCACGGCCTAACGGACGTTTTCCTGGGTCCTTTGTTTACTGCACAACTGCCAACATCAGGCAGCTAATCGCCGTTTCACTGCATAACTAACGAGTAAAGTAGACCAAGCGTCATGACATTATCCCCGGTGGCATTTTGCCGCAGCCGGGCGCCCTCTGCGGTCCGGCTGCCGGGGCCTCCGGCGCCCTCTGGCGGGCCCGCTGCTGGAGCCGCCGGACGGTGAGGGTCAGCTGACGATGGTGCCGACAGCGGAGTGCAGCGGCGGCGCTGTGACGTTCGAGAGGACCACGGGCCGGACGTTCCGTCCGAGCGGCTCCGACGCCCAGGCCGTGGCCGGCGGCGCCCGCCTGCCCACCCTGCAGCAGTGTCTGGCCGGCTGCCGGCGGAGCCAATCCTGCCTCGCCTTCACCTGGGGTACGTCTCTGGTCAGGCGGCGATAGTGGTGAGGCTGCGCGGCCAGACGCCTACTGCATCGCCTTGACATGGGCTCAGTCGAGGTGAAAAACGCTGGTGAAATGTTCCAGTCATCTTCCGCCTAGTGGAGTCTGCAGCACGGACTCGTTTCTGTATGAATTTCAGTTCAGGCTTCATGGTCGAAGCCACGAACGAACTGTGCTCGTGAGACATACGTCTCGGAACGTATACGGTGCTCTATTTTTGTATTTTATTTGCACTGTACATTCGTCGAGTGATGTGTCTCTTGATTCGCTTAACATCTCTGTATAATTTTTCATCATTTGCGCTGCCAAAACTTTCATTTCAAACAACTATCATCATTTTCAGATCTCAAACGGAAAAACACGAGACAGTAACGCTGGACTTGTGTCATGCTGTGCTTTGGACAGAACATCCTCAGTTATCTTCCAGCAGTCTAACATAGCCACCTTCTGTTTAGGTTATTCTTCAGGCAGCTGTTCTTTCTTTGATGTGAATTCCGAGGGCTTGGAGGCCGCCCTTGCAGAGCGGCCGGGAAACAACTACTTCCAAGAAATATGTCTCAGAGGAGGTACGTATCTTACATACCCTGTTCCCAAGCATATAAGACATCCATACCTTTTGTTCAGTGAGAAGTAATGAAAGAAATGTAGCAAGACTTACTCGAAAATTCCACCATCCGCTAGTGTTGTGCTGTAAAAATTAAGTTTTTAACTCGCAACGCCGTCGGCGGGCCAGTCTTTCACGTCAGTTGGTACGTTTTTGCCGGTCACATGTGCGCCGTGAAGCGTGTCGGTTTAACAATCTTTAAATCATGAATTAACCTTCCAATATTTCCACATCATCAGCATCAATCTTTTTTCGTTTTTTTCATTTTTTTGGAGCTTTTTTTTGCCACATGCACATTACGCAGTCGAAAAATCATGATGTCAGCAATACTACTGTCGAATCGCAGCGCCTACACCGCCGGCCACGCCACGTGCTTAAATGTTCAGCGATCGACGAACATAACGAACGTTATGAAAGGCTGCCAAATCTCTTCATCTATTCAAGTGAACACGAACCAAGTTACTTAACCGATGTCGTAATCATGTTTTTCACCGTGAGTCGGCGGACGCGACGAACGGCAGTAGTGTAGACTGTGCCTGCATGCGTCCGCCGCCCGAAACACGCCAATATCCTTGGCCGACACGTCCTCTGACAGTCGGACCTACGCTGGCGCAGCCGACGTACTGGTTCAATGCATGGGATTAACGTTTCGGAGTCCGGTCGCCAAGTATCCTGACGCTGAATATTGTGTCTGACAGCACTCAGCTTATGGCTACGAGCGCAGTGCGGCGAGGCCGCTGCACGTCAGGTTTAGTTGACCGCGGCAGCCCTCCCCCAGTCCTTCCCCTCCCCACGACGGCTGTGTCACTCCAACTCGTCACGAGCCGAGAAGGGGCTGATCATTCCGTCCCGCAGTCCGCTGGGATACTGGTCCGCCAATAGCTCGGCAATGAGATTGACCAACACTAAACGGCAAGCCGGCAGCCTGCCCTTCCAAATGATACATCGCGTGGTCCGATGGACAGCTCATGGTGGTTGCCCACTATTTTATAGCAGTTTGGTCAAGTGAGTCCATTTATCGTGAAACCTAGTCAGCTTGTCTGGTACGGTAGCTGCGTATTTTTCCAATCGGATATAATGCAGTGTTGATTTTATGAAGTTTCGCAGCTCTGGTCGAACGCCTGAGTACCTGCAGAGCCAAGCATAATGTTTGCTTAACACAACGCGCATAAACAGAGCCCCTAGGCAGTGGGAGCAGCCTTCCTCGTGTCGGTACAGAATTACCGACTGAATTGTTAGCTGGCTTTGTAGTCTCAAGGCCCGCTGTAATCTGGCCCGGGACCTCCTCACATCGGGACAGTACCAAAACATGTGCGAAACAGATTCAATCTGTTCAGAACATCTGTCGTGTTCGCTTGAGTTGCATACGTCATAAATAACCAGGCGGATAAACGCTGGCAATTTACGATGTAAAATTCTAAATTGAAGCCACCTCAGCTTGAAATCTTTAGTGTTCTGATATGCATAGGAGAATACGTTACTCCAAACGCCTCTGAAAGATAAACTCATTATTCCACTTCCTCCGCGCCGTTTCAGGGTTAGTCATCCTAGGCTGTTTTAACAAGAGATTGTACGGTCATTTCGTGTCTTTGGCGGCTTCCGCGATTTACTGAAAACATTCAGGCAAACCTGATAACCGCGATCTGTCCCGTGAGAGGATCGCTTTCCATTCAGAGGGCAGCAAAAAGCATGCCGTGAAAGGAAACTTCCAACCAGTACAAACGGATCCAGTACAAGTACTGGATCCGTTCTGCATCTTACAAGTCTACATCCTACAAGTTTGTTTTGAAAATTGTTTGTGCCTTCTAGTTGCAGGTGTCCGTTGTGCTACAGTGGCTCTTGCATTATCTTGCTCCCCTTTGGGCGCTGTGGCGAGCTGATTTTAAACCAGGCAGTTGTTACAGCTGGCCAAAATTCATGGTCATCTAACTCATGCATTACGGAAGGATCATTGCAGTATCGTTGCAGGAAGAATCGTTGCAGTAAAAGGTTGTCACGTCATCGTCGATAAACATTTTTTTCCGCACTATGGATTTCCATTTGTGTCTGCAGTCTGAGCCAAACATTCTTCTTTTCCACGGTATCTTAAGGCTGTATTCCCGAACGCTTACGTCCAGAAGCTTAGCCTTCCGTGCTGCGAAGTATTTTTAGCTGTAGGTACCTTTGTCTTCTCTGTGTTGCCCCAGACAAAATAGGAACATTAGCAATTCGGTTTGCATTATTTGCTGCACTGCTGGCTTCTCAAAAACTGGCATAATGTGGATTAACTGCGATTATGCCTCCGATTTCAAGGCGTGAGGCCGCGTCAGAGCGACTGGCTAAGTTTCCCTGAATCCGGCACCGCCTGGCGTGTTTTTGTACCCGCGACCGCCTGGGTGTGTCAAAAAGAGCACCCCTGTCGTCTCAGGATCTAACCTTCGGGTCTGAACCGCTGAACTGAATGAATCGAGTCACTTTCCCAATACGTCTGAAAAAGGCTTTTGTCAAGATTCTGAAGGCGACACTGAGGAGGCTGAAAGGTCGTAGTGATTGCACCAGGGCTCATTTTTACCTTTCTTCGGGATGAAAATGGTTACGCATTTTTGCTGCTCCGGTGGAATGTAACAAGGATCATATACTCCTCTAACAACGTCACAAAGTACTGGGCTCAGTTCTTGCCAGGATGGTTTATAGAATGGCATCGTTTAACCTTCCGACCAGGACCTGTGGAGCTGTCCATGGATGCTAACACTGCAATGAGCTCTTGTCGCTTAAGAGGACCTTCGAAGTCTTCTACCTCCGTCTTTGTCATGTCACAGATGTCCGTGACGAAATCGTTCAGAACGTTACGCAACGATCGCTTGTCACCGGACTCGAAGCAGAATCGGCATTTTTCTAACACATTAGGCGAGGAGTCCGTCCTCTCGCCGGCTTTAGTGCAGCACTGTCCTGAACGCGGTCTGTCCTGGTCCATGGAGTCGTCTGTCCTGTTCAGTCCGTGGAAATAAGCGGTTCTCCTTTCCTTGAGCTGGCTGGTCAGATCACTGAGAATGTCGACTCTTTTTTTGAAGACTGGTGAGGGTTTGAGATAAATCAGGATTGTTTGAAAAATTCAAACTGGACTTTAGTTTCGAGTTTGTCCTGGTTTCCAAATAACTTCATTTCATTTCCTTGGAGTAAAGTTTTGTATTGTCTGCCAACGGAGCACACATGATACTGTCTGCAAAGGCAGACAAGGTGAAATCCCTGCCGAGTTGTCTCGGACTATTTCGGCCATCTTCGGGTTTGCTGTTTGCAAGAAAGTTTCGTCAAATAGCCAAGAATTATTACATTTCCAGTGGGATTTGCCCAGTCTGGCTCTGCTTGTGTTCAGCTCAACGACGACCGCATAATGGTCACACAGAAAGCTGCCCATAATTGCTGCTTAAGGTGCCACAGCCTGGTGAAGAAAAGTCACGAACCAGGAAAAAACAATTCCCGCTTTACTTGTTGGGTTCCTTCATTCATACGTGAACATGCTTAGATTAGGCATAGATTAGATTAGGCATTAGATCAGACATCGATTAAAGAATTTCCTCGCATGTATTCTTGGACAGTTCCTTTAGATGCGTCTTTGTAACTGCACCACGCGGATGCCGTGAACATATCTTTTTCTACGCCTAAACAAAAGTTGAAGTTTCCACCTCATATAATATCCCCAACTCGCACTTCATCACACTTGTGAAACAGAGTGCGGGAGTTCCTCGGGTAGTAAAAGTTCGGACTGTACGTATCAATGAAGGTGACCGTACTCACGTTTATCTCTGATACTAGGATAATAGAACGGCCTGACGTGCATTTAACAATTGCTCGGACCGTTACTTGTACATCTGAATTGATAAGGATGGCTACCCCTCTGCTCCTATCGTCGCCGTGAGCAAAGAAACCTCTTTCGCCCCATTCGTTCCGCCACATGTTCTCTGTTGAGTCATCGGGATGCGTCTCTTGAATAAATATGATATACGATCTGCGTTTCTTGAACCGGCAAAAGCGTTGCTTACGCTTATTACTATACCCAGTGCATTTAAGCCCGTTGGCATTTAGAGAGGCGATCTTGCGAGTTTCATACATTAGCCGAGCTGTCATTGAATGGATTGTTTGCGGCCACAGGCAACCAGGATTGAGTGCGAGACCTGGACAACCCAGAGCACCAAAGAAGTGCCGTCCGTCTCGGTTCGTTTCCTGTTGTCTTCTGGGTCCGCCTCTCCCCTACCCCAGTCCCTCTCCCTTGTTTTCGTGCTGGCCCTGATCGTGACGCGATTCGAGCGGCCTGGAGTAACAGTGAGCAGATCCGTGCGGCTACAGCACGTATATATATATATATATTATATATATATATATATACGTATATATATTATATATATATATTATATATATAAACATATATAATATGTTTGTTATAGCCAAAATACTGCTCTCGTGTTTTGATCAGACTGTTTCATTAATTAAAGGAGTTTGTAACTAAGCGGAACTTGTCGAAGTTACAAAATCGTGGAGATATGATAGACGTAAAGCTGATTTTTTAGCTGAAGCGAATCTCACCCTGAATCCTAGTTCCGTGGATTATAACAATGCTGGACGTTGGGTTCACATTCCGTGCCCCAATCACTTGCCACACCACAAACTAACCGCACGCAATCAGCCCTCGGTGGCCGAATGCAGATTGGCATGGGATTTTGTCGTATAAAATGACACAGAACGGACTGTCTTGAGAAGACCGTCTGTTTGTTTATCCGACAGCAGTCGCTGCTTAACCCGCCCCCGACTGGGGGGTTGACCTCCCCCTGAGTTTTTTTTAGGATAGCGTGAGAACGAACAAACACAGCGCCATAAAACTTCGTGTACTTTTTGCTTCATCATTTTTACACGTTGTGTCAAAGTTTTCACCGCAGGTCAAATCAGGTGCCTGACCTGGGTCAGGTCAAACGACGAACGGTGGGGGGTTAAAGGTAAGCTTCTGCCCGACGAAATCGCGAACAATCCTTTGTGTAATTACCACCAATGCAAAGAATGTATCATCCTGTTACCATACTTTTCACTACTTGATTGTCTAAAAAATAAGAACAAAATCGTAACGATAACGTACCACTCAGTAATACCGTGCTGCAGTCGACTGGCGGAGAACAACATTATTCCGCGGCGGAAAATGTAGTGCCGCCAAGGTTAAGGTTATTGACATCAAGGATGTGTAGGCCCTGCATGCATCTTCAAGAGATTAATGACGTCATATATATGAAAATTCCATTTTGTTACCACAAACTGAACTTAGAGGAACTGCTGAATCATTGCGCCGTTATATTATTGTATTAGACAATTGTTGGGATACCTGATATCAGTATTATTACATTATGACATTTAATACTCGTTAGATGACATTAGGTTGCTAGGTTGGGTTGTGCTGGGCTAGGTTAGATAAGGTTAGGTTAGGTTAGGTTAGGTTACTATGTTAGGTTAGGGTAAATTTTTATTTATTGTTTTATTTCACTGCGTAATATTTTTCAGTTTTGTTCCGTGATTCCTTTTCAGATATTTTGTTTCACTGCTTTTTATTTTTGTTTTGTATTTTTTAAATTGCAACTTTACTTTTCCATCCTTGTAACATTTTTACTTTTTTCATTATTATTGTTGTTTGTTATTATTATTACTACTATTTTGTTATTATTATTATTATTATTATTATTGTTATACAACGACTAACTTTTTTATTTTAGAGATAATTTATATCGCATTAGTTGTTGCTCCAACCTTTTTTATTACTCCTGATTAGACCTTGAGTCCGGCCGACGACCAATCAGCGTCGAGATCTCACGTAAATAAACTATGTAACGCAGAAACGTCAAAAATCCCTACGCGCGAGCGTCTGGCGGTTAGCATACCAGTGATGACGCAATCTGTTCCCAGGGAAATAATGTGTTTCAAGTTTTTCCGGCTGAAATCGTAAGTAGTATTTATCAGTATTGCATTTGAAGCGCCATGCGACCACTACTACGATTATTTTCCCTCGAAGTAAGCGCTCGGTCAACATCTTACTGTTGACCCGTTCAGTCATCATCATCATCATAGTCATCTTGATAGATGCAACAAATTTGCCATCTCATATTTTTCGGAATTTTCCGGGCCATTGACCTAAGGTCAAGCCCATTTTTAAGACATGTCTTTTTTCGGAAATTGGCGGAATTTTTCACAACATTTTTAGTGTGGAGTGAAGCAGACATCTAGTTACTGTCATTGGGCAAAGTATCAATGACTTCCAGCCATTGACCCGAGGTCAGGCCACGAATAATTGTGAGCCAAAATGTACCACCGTCAAAATCAGCAATGAATGGTTAGAAAATGACAGAACTGGCATGCACAGGCGTAAGTAGTACCAAGAACCTCAAAAAGATACAAAAAATGCCTGTTTTGGAAATAAACAGACTCTCGCGAATAAAGTTCCGCCGATTGTGTAAATTGGTAACTAATGAATTTTTCCAGAGTTTAAGCATGAAAAACCATTACAAGAACCACTAAGATCAATAAAATTTGCATAGATAGGCGTATCCCGCGAAAGCCAATGAACGCTAAAATTAGTTCCCGTTAATTTCTTACTGCATACGGCTGCTGCGCCCGCCGACAACTGGTATGAAAATTGTCGTGTCTTTAACTCAACGTTTCGGCGTATATATTGAACAAATCAGAGAACTTAGACGTGTATCGGCATCTTTGGACCTTTGCTTGTGCGTTGGTGCTTTTACCTATGCATTATTAATTACAGCCCTTGAGATTCAGGCCGTTTCTCGGTCTTATGCAGTCATATATGTAGTGAAACATATATGGGACGTTAATTGTTTACGTGTTATCTAAAACTAAAAATGGGACCAGCGTCGAGCTCTACTCGTCACAAGCTTTCCAACGGTACGCTTATTTTTATCGTGCGACCAACCGTTCGTGAGTTAGAGGGGGGCGGTCAACCGCCTCCTCCTCAGTCGGCCGTGATCGTCGCCGACCGACGGACGTGCGCTGGTTAATTCATTCGCCGCAGTTGCACAAACATTATTGTTCAACGTTCTCCACTGTCACAAAGCACTGCTTTGCAAGTCGTCCCCACCATGTCCTTGCCCGCCGTCTGATCGCTACGAGTCGGTCTTCAGTCTCGGAGGAGGTGCTTCGCCAGAGGTGCGGCGATGGCCGCCTCTGGGCGTTCGAGCGGGTCGTGGACGCGGTTCTGGAGGGGCACGATGTCCGACGAGTCCCTTTGATCACCAGCCGGCTGGCCTGCCAGCGACTGTGCCTGATGGAGACCAACTTCATCTGCCGGTGAGCCGCCGCGCCGACGTCTCTGTCCTCGAGATCAACGCCTGATTGTTGAGACAGATATTTAGTGACACACGTAAAAAGATACTGCAACATGTTTTGCACTCTGAACCGTTTGGCTTACAGGGTGTAGCATGTAGATGGCCAAAGATGTTTAGCAGTTGCCAATTTAATGTGAATTAAAGTCCTAGTAGGCTTCTGATCGGTGATGGCGTGTTTTGAGTTCGAATTGCTCTTCGATGGGATTTCATTTAGCTCTTCCTGCCTCATAACACAGGCGTAGCCAAAGGGAGGGGGGCTGGGGCCCGGGCCGCATAAGGCCCGGATTTTTTTAGAAAACCATTGCACATCATCTCCCCAGCAGGCGGTTGTCGCATGATTTCAGTTTACACTGAGCTCCCTCACTTCAGAAAATCTTGGCTGCGTTCCTGCATGGTACGCTCTGCAATACCTTGCGGGCAGATGTTGGCATTTGGGCCACCGAGCCGCTGGGCCTCTGCGCCTGACCTGTCTCCCGCGTGCCTCAGGTCGGCGACGTACGACCCGGCCGCCCAGCTGTGCCACCTAAGCAGGGAGGACCGGCACACCAGGCCGGCAGCGCTCCGACTCCAGCGCCCCGGACTCCATTACATGGAGAACCAGTGCGTCCCAGGTGAGCAGAGCCAAGACGTTCCCGGCGGCCACGGCCGGGCGTCCCAGGAGGAGAGACTTGGCTCTATTGGTGGATAGCTCAGTCCGCAGCGCAGACACAGCCAGTGCCCTGCTCAGCAGATGTTAGTGAAGAACGTGCTGACAGTGGAGTGGTTACTGCTGTATGAATTCGTGCGGCGTTGGGTGCATTGCATTGGTTTACATCGCTTAAGCTAGCGAACAAAGGTAGATTCCGCTGTAGATGAATGTTTAACAGCACCATTTGCAACTTGTTTGGCAGGCAATTGGCTTGACGCGACAATGCCTCTCTGCGAGAACCATTGCCCAAGACACTTCCGCGGCCATGGGTTTCGGTTTTGGTGGAGTGCAATGGTCCGACCGTCGCGCCGGTGGTTTCTTCAGAACCGTCCGGTTGTCTGGGCGCTGTAATCGTCGCCATTTACGACCCGCCTAACCCGTCGGCCTGCCGGCGTCGCTGGCGCTGACTGAGCGTTGTTCTGGCGTCGCCAGCGCCGGCCGGCTGCCAGGACGGGCCGCCGCGCGCCGGCGTTCGGCTGTCCCGGCCGGATGAGCTGCTTTCGGCCGGCTCCCTTGGCCGCCTGCCAGGCCAGCTGCGCCGGCCACACCGGCTTCCACTGCCGCGCCCTCACCTTCGCCGCCGCCGACGGCAGCTGCTATCTCAGCGACGACGACCAAGTGGAGCCGGTCGGCGGCGTCGGCGCCGTCACGGTGCAGCGCGCATGCGCGCTGACCACGCCCTGCGCCGGCCGGCTGGTCGCCTATGAGAAGGTCACAGGTCACGTGCTGCGCGGCGCCGACCAGCGGCCGCTGCCGGCGCCAGCCCCCAGCGCCGTCTCTGCTGGCTGTCGGCAGCTCTGCGGTGGCGTGAGTTGTCTTGGGACGCTGGGAGCGGTGACCTCGGTCCTCCAGTGTCACCACACTCCAGGAAGCAGGCGTTTTGCGTATCGGCGTGCTTTGTAGATACAGTAACATCCCGCAGTAAATATGGATTCTCTGTCATTGCAGAATCGGGATCTGAAGATATATGGTGGAGCTTATTGCCTGCGTCCGTTATGTTCGTGCCTATGATTTGTCCAGGTAATTCGACGATGTTCGTTTCCGATTTCCTCTTACGAATGCCTTGCACGGTCAAGGCCCGATTTGCTGCGTTTCGATCCTGTTTTGCAGCGCCAAGTCATACGTTCAGTGAAACGTTTTGACCTTTCCAGGGGGACGGATCTTGTCCCGGCTTCATTCTGGACTACCTAAGTCAGCGTTGCTACCGTGTGGAGAGGAACACTGTTGACGAAGAGCTGCTGCAGCGGGAGGGCTTCAGCTACTTCCAGAAAATCTGCGTCGCCGGTAAGGTTGACCAGCTGCCATGGGAACGATTTTTGGCCGTCCTGCAACTCGCTGTGAAACATAGAGTTATTCCGCAAGCCCTGTGGGACGGAAACTTCGTATTGTGTATCGCATTAGAAAGTGACGGCCCGGACCGTTCCTGTGCATGAAAGTGTCCCGTGACGTCAGACATAACCAACCAGAGCTCGTTCGCAATCGACCTGGAGGCATCACACCGTCTCTGTCCGCCTAGCCACGTCGGCGACCAGAGACAGATGCGGCGACAAGGTGTGGCTGTTCGAGAGACTGCCCGGCTGGGGACTGGAACGTCACTCAGTAACCACACTGGAGCACGTGGTCAGCAGGGCCAATTGCGAGGAGGCATGTCTCGCAAACAACTGCAGGTACGTCCAAACAGCTGACAGCATGTCGCCGACGTCACGTTAATTTAAACCAGAAAGTAGTGGTTTTGAAGAAGTAGGCGGTTACTGGTATCGGTAGCCGATTTGTTTCACCCTTCGAGTGCTGTTTAGGGCTGAAACGCGATGCAACTATAAAGCCTTTAGTTCGAGCACATCTGGAGCATCACCAGGACATACGAGCATGAGCATGCCTTATAGCTGGTATTCTAATGTTACCAGGCTATCAGGGCCACATCGCCACCGCTAACCATCTCAAGCTCTGATCAGCTGTGTATTCTGATCCGGTGTCAGGTCTGCCAACTACGACCGCGAGAGAATGCTCTGTCAGCTGAACCAGGCGGATCGTCGACAGTTTCCTGACGACCTGGTCCGTGTTGGCGGTGACGTGTCGTACCTCGAAAACCAATGCCCGCAAGGTAAAATGCGTGAATCTCGTCCATTGTACAAGTCCTACCCGGATTTTTCTCTTTTGACGTGCATGGTTAAAGGAAGCAATGCGATTTTGGCGGGGAATATGCAAAACATTGAGTGCAAAAAGAAATGCTGCATAAATACCGTCACTGCAAAGTGTCTGAGTTACGCTCAGTTTTCACAAAGCGGCTTGCCGCTGTCAATTGCAGCGTGCGGCCTGAAATCGTAGATGTATGCTTGCAGCGACTTTTGATCCCATGCAGAGACAATTGGCCTAATGAAACACACGGAAACTGCTTTAATTTTCTTATAAGATTGCGGTACGATGCTGTTTGTTGTTAGCTCTTACGTTCAAATCACCTTACGTGAAGGTGATTTACCCACATCGCTAAAATCTTTGCTGCTACATCGACCCAGATAACGGACTAATAGGAAGACGCTGCGTGGAATAAGCGGTCGGCAGAATAAGCAGGCTAAGACCGGGAGGCCGTGCGTTCTGCCGGCAGACGGCGACCCGGCGGCACAGTGCCCGTTCTCGGCCGTGGCGGACAAGTACCCGCGCTACGTCGACGAGTCCGTGCCGGGCACGGCCGGCCTGGCCGCGTGCCGGCAGCTCTGCCTCCGGGCCGCCAGATTCACCTGCCGCTCCTTCGCCTTCGTTAACGCCACCGGCCGGTGCCTGCTCAGCGGTGATGACCGGGGTGAGTCGTCCGCACCCCGGAACGTAAATCCCGGCGGGGACGGGGGGGGGGGGCTCACGAGGAAGCCGCCAGATGCATGCGGGTGACGGCGACTTTTCTGAATCCGCGCGACGAGTTTGCGTGCGGTGTTCCCCATTTTCGACTCACGGTGATCTCAACAGTTATTGGGGCGAGTACCGCACGGGTGCCACCCGTTTCTTAACCGCATATATGATGTCCATCCGATATTTCTAATTCAGTCTAGTCGTGCTCTCAATTGTATCATGCCGTCCGTTCCAGTGTCAGCAGGCGAAGGGGTCTTTCTCTCAAAGCCCACCGTCAAATTTTATCAGCGTGACTGCAGCAAGAGCATGCTGCTCAAAGCCGCTGACTTCATAGGCCCTCAGGCCTTTCTCAGCGACGACGACACTCAGAACTCCCAACAGGCCTCAGCCTCAGCCGGGAGAGAGGCCGTCTCGGACCCATCCTCCCGCCGATCCAGAGAGCGCGGCTACCCCCGGACAAAGCTGGAGCGCCTGCCGGACCTGGGCCGGCCTCAGGACGACAGAGCCGAGCACAGGGAGGAGGCGGACCGGCGACGAGCGTCGAGCCGCGGCCGGGATCCGGACGCCGGGCGGGGCGCCTTCCGCGGCGGAGAAGTAGACAGGGACGCGGCGGCGGCCGGCGGCCCGGCCTCCGACCGAGGGAGCGGGTCCGCCGACGGAACGGGACGAAACGCGCCGTCCAGGATCGGAGCCTCCCTCTCCGACAGAGGTGCGGCGCGTCCAGTGTCCGGTTACGGAGGCCGGCGGCCGGCCGGGCGCGGGCTGCCTCCGCTCGCTCTGGTGGCCGCCGTCTGGCTGAGCCGCCGAGGAGGACTCCCCGTCCTCCCGACGGTGACGGAGGACGGCCGGCGCGGCCCGGGCTCCTCGGGTGGGTCACGGCACGGCACCGTCTCCGACCCCAGCCGCGGCCTCAGTAAGCCTGCCTGCCTCGGCCGCCGCGGCCGTCCCAGCTGGCCGGCGGGGCACGAGGACAATCCTCCTCACCGCCTGCACCACCGCCCTGACGCCAACGCTTCAGCCACCGCCACCGGCGCACGCCGATGCAGGGGGCCTCTGAAAGCGCGCAAGACGCTGGTTTGTCCGATTCTGTTTTCTCGACTCTTGGCTTTGCAGGACTGAAATTACCTTTAACATGAAGCAGAGCCAGATATGTGTATTCACAGCTCACAAAGCACGAATAGGTTGAACCCAATTCCCGTATGGGGAGAGGGGCTTCAGAATCCCCTCCGTTTTTTCTCCGCCCGCCATTTCCACGGTTTTTAAAGCAGCTTCATGGAACCTGGCAAGCTTTCCCACGTATTCTTTCTCGTATAATGCGAAATTTGTACATTTTTGTCTTCCCCGGGGTCGGGGCTAGACCACATTTTTGGAAGGCATCTCAGGCCATTTTTTGGTACTGTTGAAGGTAAATGAGAAATAACCGCTAAAAATAGCATTTTTAAGATGAAACTTAGAACATTATATGGGCGCATAGGCAAATAATTGGCCAATCATACAAATGTAATTTTGTTAATCTGAGGTCATTTCACGAGGCCAGGCCGAAGTCAGAACCCGAAGTTTTGTTTCATAGCAGTAATTTTGACGTTATTTTTCCCAATGCCAAGCTCGGAATTTATATGACGTAGGAGACTGCCTCTGCTTGTGCACCAAGTTCAAGTTGATATCAGGTCGGGTCGCGGAGCTGTGACCTAAAATGTCAGTGCGCGTACCCTATATCACAATAGTTGTAACATGGAATTTTAGACAAAAAGCGAATTCAAATGACTGGAAAAGTTTTCAAACAACACGAAATGCACTCAAGATCATTCCACAGGACTCTAAGGTCATTGGAGGCCACTTAAAGTCAAAGTTCGTAAGCTGGCCTGATGAACATGCGACTATGACAGTCCTCCCTCTTTCCTATCTGTGGCGTCGCCAATTCCACCATTACACAAACACTTAAAACGATTTGTACGCCTTAAACATAACATTAACTTGACTTGGAAGGCAAAAACATATTCGTAGCTTCGATGTTAATTCAGTTCTCAAAAGATATGTTTCTCTCATTTTCCAAGCCTTGTGGAGGCCTATGAATATTTTCAGAACTCCAAAGGAACAGGTCAGTGAGAAAAATCCCATCGATTGGTGCTCGATTCATGCCAGTTGTACCATCATCGGACCATAAACAAAAGGATTATAACAAAACAAAAACCACGCCCATTCTGACTTTTGTTCCCTGCATCCACCCATTTCAAAAATTTCGGAACTTTTTTATGAGGATGTAGTTTACGTCCTCGGTTCAGTTTACGTCGAATCGATTTCCATTTCTTGCGGAAAAATCGGGTGGTTAATTCTCGGGACCTCTGGGGCGCCGAATAACCCCCTTCCATACGGCAATACGCCCTCGTGTTATGGAAACGGGAAGAGTATTAATCATAATATACTTTTGAAGACTCAATGCGTCCTTGGAAAAGTTAGCAGAGGTTCTCATGAAACATCTTTGTTGTTTCGCATCACATTTTGGAAACGGTGAAACCCAGGGACATAAGACGTTTGAGGTTTTAAGGCACATGACCTGCTTTTTGCTTAGAGGCTTTGTTGTCGTACGCTGCTGAACTTTGTTTCTGGTCCGTAGACGATGAGGTGACGTATCTGAAATCTGCTGTGCCTGGGTGCCAGTTGATCTTTTTCTCTCCTTAGGTTTCCGAATATGCCAGATAATCTGTGCTTGTATATCGGGGAACTGACTTAGATGCACCAAAATATAACTTAAGTCACCAGTTTACCAGAGATTTTATGAAGCTCTTGAAGTGCATAGAGAGGAATGTGCCAATGTTGAAATATAAGAAGCACGGCATAAAGTTGCAAAGAACGAGTTGTTCTAGGACTAATTAAAGTCCTGTATTTAGTCGCAACTTTTTACAGTTCAGAGCGACTGCACACACTACGAGCTAACAGCAGGCCATGAAGTCCGAAAACTTCAGGTCGTCGAACTGATCATTGATCCGCACAAGTCCAGCATCCTGGAGGAATGTGAAATTGCGTGAGTATGGACGCCGCACGCTTCGACCCCGAGTCCTGTGACTTGTTACCCCTGGCGCTGTGCAGCCTTGGCGCCGTAAGCCGCGACTCGAGGCTGACAAACCTGACACCCGGGAGGGTCTCGCCTCTGTACGGAGCTGCTGTCTCACACATCAGACCTCCGGGAAGGTGTTCTTGGCCCCGCCACTGTACGACGCTGGCGGCTCATACCTCACATAGTAATGCGTTCAAAAAGTAAGTCCCGTTTGGCTGTAACTCGTTTACTTGTAACAGGTATTCATCAGATTCGGCTCATACTTCGATGAACTAACCGTGCAATTGAACACACTATTATGATTGTTTAACTAGGTTCTGCGTGGCCGCTCGGAAGCCCTGAGCAGGGTTTTTCACCATACTGGCAGGTGGCGGATCCCAGCGCCAACCGTGAGCCTAACTTTGGTCCTCGTAGGTGATTCTTCGTTGCTGAAAACAACCAATAACCGCTGGGTGCCAGATCGTGCGAACAGGGAGCGTGCTTGAGCAGTTCGATGTCGTTTTCGTCAAGGGTGGCCGTTACCACGAAGGCACGATGAGGAGGCGCATCATCGTGGTGGAGGACGAATCGACCTAATGTTTTTTTTGTGGTCGCGCTGGGCGATAGCTGGCTGAAGATTATCCTTGGCGATTTTTTGGGTAGGCCCCCTCAGTCACTGTGGCTCCTTTTGCGACAGAATATGCCAGGATGGTTCCTTTCGTGTCCCAGAATGCAGCAAACAGCACCTTTTGAGAGTTCAGAGCGCACCACTTCCTGGGGGCTGCGAGTCTTCGTGCTTCCATTACATGGACTGCCTCCTGCTGTCGGGGCTGAAGAATGGAAACCAGCTCTCGTTCTAGGTCACGATGCAGTCCAGGAATGCGTCTTCTTTTCTTTTCATACCGCTGAAGGCAGCTTTGGAGAATCATGGCTCTGGGCATTTTTTGTTGATCTGTGAGTTTTTTTTTGTAACCCAGCATGATGCCATCTTCTTCATGTTCAAATGGCCACGGATGATGGCGTAAACTGCATCGACCTAATGCTATGACGCTCCGCTAGTTCATGAACAAAACTGCTGCGACCGGTCATTATCATCTCCTGCACTTGGGCGGCGACAGGGTCCGTGTCTATTGTCTTCGGCCTCCCTGCAAGTGGCAGGTCTCGCACGATCACTCTCCCATGTTTAAACTCCCGTGTCCATTTTCCCACGGCTGAATCACTTACGGCATGACTCCCAGTAACATCAACGAGTTGGTAGTGGATTCTGGCAGGTGCGTCATCCTGTATCGCAAAAAGCGTATCACTGCACGTCATACTTCTCGGCTCGCTGAAATGGGGTTATTAGAACCACTCTTTTTCTTACAGGAGATTAAAGATAATCATAAAATCGATGTCTGTTGGTGAGAAAGGTTTGGATTTTAATCTGTGAAAAAAATCTGGTGTATGGGCCTTACACTTTTTTTGTTATGGTTCCCTGACTTATTTATTGGGCGCAGGCACTACTGTCCTACATACCTGACCCCTGGGAAGGCGTTTCCGGTCCCACCACCGTACAGCGCTGCTGCCCCACATAGCTGACCCCTGAGAAGGTGTTCCCGGTCTCGCCATTGTACAGCGCTGCTGTCTCACACAGCCGACCCCTGGGGAGGTGTTCCTGGTCCCGCCACTGTACAGCGCCACTGTCCAACACAGCTGACCCCTGAGAAGGTGTTCCCGGTCGCGCCTACGTCGCCGCTGTCTGACACAGCGGATCTCTCGACAGGTGTTCCCGGTCCCGACATTGCACGGCGATCGTGGTGAACGGTCCCCAGCGGCGCTGCTGGCAGCTGGTGTTGCGCATGCGCCGGGATCTGGGCGAACAGGATCTGATCCCCACGCCGGACGTCAGCCTCCTGCAGCGGATCTGCCTCAGGAGTGAGACATACTCGCGTCTGACCTGCTTTCACGAGCTGCTCGGTGTGGTATCGTCAAATTCCGCACAATAATGCGCACTGCATGAGACGGCACACCGATATCGGAGGGCACTGTTCAACTAATAGTTAAGGAACATTTCAAAAATTCCCGTCATGAGGAAATTTGAAAAAGGCAAAAAATGACGTAAGTTACGAGGTTTACGTAGTGTACGTACTGTGCGCGCAGGGACTAGAAAACCGTTTTGCTGACTTTTGAAGGGGTTTATGGCGGATTGCAATCGGGTGGACCGATCTGGTCTTATGATCCCATTCATCATCATCTGCTGCGCTGTTGGCTATATCCAAACAATTACCGCATTATTCAGTCCATATGTGCCCTGGCAGTGGTCCTGGTAACTAAGTGTGTACTCGTTCCTGATTCGTACCTTGAGATGAGACCGCCCGTTTGTATGTCGGCCTGATAGCTCCTCTTGTGTTGCGTTAAATCGCACGCAAACCAACAGTTGCTTGCTGTGGCCAGGTCCCAGCTGCGGCCAACTGTACACGTTCGAGCGCCTGCTGAAGAGGGAGCTGCCTGTTCGAGAGGACAAGCTGATCGCCTCCGTCTCTCAGACAGAGTGTCAGGAAGCCTGTCTGGAGGAGACCAGATTTTTGTGCAGGTGCGGGGTCGTGTCCTCCTTGGCCCCGTTTTGTTATGGACTTCACGCTCCTGGAGCTTTGCTGGGGTTGCTTGTTATCCACCACAGGTTTCCAATCATTCTGATATGCATCTGGCAGTGATGTCTGCTCTGGCGTTGCCAGGAATCATTAACTTATCGGAGCTAGCTAGATAATTTTCTCGATGTTCTTTATATTTTCTAAATGGCGCAAATGTCGAACAGTCCTTGGCTGACACTGGCAGTCCCGGGGGGAAGGGGGAGGGGCAACAGGGACATGGCCCCTTTTAGTGGAAGGGGGCCAAAATGTCTTTTGTCCTTTTCTGACGGAATGATGAATCTTTTAATCTTCAAAACATTTTTTAAAATGTATTTTAATTTTCAAAAATGGCCAGATCAAATGGTTAACATCCGGGGAGAAACCACATTAGGGGATAGGTTAGGTTCAAGAGATGGTGATTTGCCCCCCCCTTCCCGCAGAACATGATCTGGATTCACCCTTGTTGCTTGGTCATGGTATTTTGACAGTTAAAAGCCATTCCACGATATTTCCAGTAAATCGGAAAAGAGCGGAAATTTTCCAAGATTATTGGGATGCATCCGCCATTTTGAGCCTTTTTTTCCACGCAACATCACAATCATAATGCTACTTTTTTATTAAGTTAGGGATACATCTGCATATGTAACTTACATTACGGTTCCACCCTTGCACCCATATACCTCGTATTGTGTTAACAACGCCGGACTTTTTAGTGAGTGAATTTGACGAGAGGTAAGACAGACTTTGTGTCCTCACACCAACAGATCGTTGAGTTACGACCACGTGACGTCAGAATGCAGAATGAGCACGCAAGACCGAAGTAGCTCTCAGAAGTCACTGAGGATCAGTCACAATAGAGACTATTTTGAAAATCACTGCGCTGGCCGGCTGACAGGTGAATATTTCTGAAACCCATCGTCTTGAAAGTACATTTGATTTATTTTAAGTCTACCTGCTTAAAGCAGAATGACTGCTCAAAGTCTGCTGCTACAGATTACGAGAACAGATGCAGTCAGCGGACTGGAGTGTTTTCAAATTACAACAAAAAGTCCAGCAGACAGTGCTGTTATCTGTTTACTGAGAATAATTGTCTAATCGAGCTGCTTTTGCACCTTGATGTGATACAGTATTGGCTCATTTCGACGCAAACACCACTTCTTCTTTCTTTTCCCCTTCTCGTCTCTCTTTCCTGCTCACAAACGCTCCTTTCCTCCTTGTCCATCCCTTTGACTTACTTCAGCGCAAGTAAGTTCCTTTCCTTTTTCTTCTTTCTTTTCCTTCTTTCTTCCCCTTCCCCTCTTCTCTTCATCTTGCTCACAGCCGTTTCTTCTCCTTTTCTCCCTCCCTTTGATCTTCGCTGTTCACGTCCGGCGGTAGCTCATTTGAGCAGAGATGGCAACTTCTGCGGCAGGTGGTGGAGGAGCGACAGCAGCCGGCGGCAACAGAATTCCTGACGGTGGCGACATATTTCCTAGTGGTGGTGGCAGATTCCCCAGTGGTAGTGACAGATTTCCTAGCGGAGGTAACAAACTCCCCAGTGGTGGTAATAGATATCCCAGCGGTGATGACAGATTCTCCAATGGTGACGACAGATTCCCTAGTGGACGTGGCAGATACCCTAGCGGTGGTGACAGAGTCCCCAGTGGTGGTAATGGCGACAGATTTCCCAGTGGTGGTGACAGATTCCCTAGCGGAGGTGGCAGATTCCCTAGCGGAGGTGATAGATTGCCTAGTGGAGGTGACACATTCCCCAGTGGTGGTAGTAAATTCCCCAGTGGTGGTGACGGATTCCCTAGCGGTGGAGACAGATTCCCCAGTGATGATAGCTTCCCCAGTGGTGGTAAAAGATTCCCCAGCGGTGATGACAGATTCTCCAGTGGCGGCGACAGATTCCCTAGCGGTCGTGACAGATTCCCCAGTGATGGTGAAAACTCCCCCAGTGGTGGCGACAGATTCCCCAGTGGTGGTGACAGATTTCCAAGCGGATGGTAATAAATTCTCGATAGGTGCCGACAGGTTTCCTAGCGGGGGCGACAGATTCCCTAGTGATGACGACAGATTCCCCAGCCGCGGCGACAGATTCCCCAGCGAAGGCGACGGATTCCCAAGTGCTGTCGATAAATTCCCCAGCGGAGGTGACAGGTTCCCCAGCGATGGTGGTAGATTGCCCAGTGGTGGCAGGGTCCCCAGTGGTGGCAGCAGGCCCTTTGACATGGGGCGCTGTCCGACACTTCCGACGTTCGAGAAGGTGGTGGACATGGAGTACCGGCTGGCGCGCCGCACGCTGATGCGACGCAGCCGGTCTGAGAGGGGCACCACAGTCGACGCCCTGAACCAGGTACGTGTCGGCGACTGGCACCGGGGGCGCCGGCCGGACCTGGCGCCAACACTGACCGTGTCCGTGCCAAAATCAGCTGGAGTTCGGACCTGACAGGATACCAAAATCGTCCGCGACCCGGACAGAGACGAACCGCGGGCAATACTGAAGTAGACTCTCGCTAACCGTTGGGTAGCCTTGGACTCGCCCACTGATGAGCCGGCTGACACTGTTGACTGATTTCAACACTAATACTTCGAACCTGTGTAGATACCAAGACAGAAAGAACCGAGAGAGAGAGAGAGAGAGAGAGAGAGAGAGAGAGAGAGAGAGAGAGAGAGAGAGAGAGAGAGAGAGAGAGAACCAGACTGAGGGCGCCTGCTTAACCCTATTTCCGGCAGGGGGGCTGAATCTGGCCCCTCGGGTTTTTTGCTTGCCAGTTCCAGGCTTTTTAACGCAGCTTCACGAAACTTGGTGACCTAGCTATTCTTTCTACGCGCCCTGACAAAATGTCAAAATTCGATTTTGCTCAGGGGCGAGGCCAGGCAACGTTTTTGGGAGGCACCTCAGGCTATTTTTGGCCATGTTGAGGGTAAAAGGAAAATGTCTACCAAAAACGGAGTTTTTAAGATAGAACTTAAAACTTTATATAGATGTATAGCTAAATAGTTGGGTAATGTGCAGATGTAATTTTGTTCTTGTGAGATCACTTTACAAGGTCAGGTCAAGGTCAAAATTCAAAATGTGTTCTGTTGCAATAATTTCAGCGCTGTTCTTTCAAATACCGGACCCGGAATATATATGACGTAGAATGGTGCCCTCTACTTGTGTACCAGGTTTCAGTTTGATATCAGGCCAGGTCACGGAGCTATGACCTAAAATGTCGGTGCGCGTACCGTATATCGCAATAGCCATAAATTGAAATTTTTGAAATAAAGTGAATTTAAATGACTGAAAACGTTTATAGATAATATTAAATGCACACGAGATCATTCCAAGTGACCCAAAGGTCACTGGGAGTCATTTAAGGTCAAAGGTCACAAGTTGATCTGAAGAACGTGTGACCTTGACAGTTTCCCCTTTTTCACGTCCCTGGCACCGCCTATGCTAATATTACACAAATATTGTGTTGCGATTTGTATTTCTTTAGCATAACATGACTAGCAGAAGCCAAAAAAGTGTTTTTGCCTTTTTTGTTCATTCAGTTGTTAGAAAACTAGTCCTCCTATTTTTGAAACCCTGTGAACGCCCATGAATTTTTTTTCTCAAAATTTCAGATGTGTGTACCAATGGTAAAAGTCCTATCCATAATCTCTCGATTCATGCCAGTTTCATCGAAATCGGTTCATAAACAACGGAGTTATGAGAAGTCCAAAAATACCCCTGATTTTGACATTTTTGCGCCCCTGTATCCACACATTTCAAAATATTGAAAATTTCTTTTTACAGAAATGTAGTTCACGTCATGGCAAATCGATTGCCGTTTGTTGCGATGAAATCGGATTCGTAGTTCTCGAGATCTCAGGGGGATCTCGAGAATCCGCCCCCCTTCCGGGAATCGACCATACCGTGTAGCCCTCCGGGAATAGGGTTAAGGCACGGAGGAAGTTTACGAGTATGCTTGGTTAACTTATCTGAATAAGGAGAAGTTAGCGTTCAGTTTAATGACCTCAGGGAGTTAACGTCTCTTCTATGTTCGTTGCAGTGCCTCGCCGACCCTGAGTGCATGGGAATCAGCATAGAGTACGACGGAAGGACAGAGAAATGTTACCGTTTGGAGACCACAGCCAGCATGGAAGGAGGCACGCTGACGAGAACTGAACGCACTACCTATTTTGAAAAAATCTGCATTGATGGCGTGGGTACGAACATTTTTCTAAATTTAACGGAATTTTACCTACGAAATAGTTTCTGATGGCACGGTTCCTAGTCGAAGTAATCTATCCTGCGTTGGATGCGGTAGAGGCGGCACTGCAAAATTGATCTTTTGCATTTTCATTAATCGAGCGCTACATCCATATAGCATTTTTCCTCATAATCGCGCAAAAAATCCGCAAACAACGCATAACCGTGTTCAAACAGAACTTCATTTACGCGACAAGGCAAATTAACCCAACATTCCATTTTCCACTCGCGTTTTCGCAGAGCTTGGATGCGTGGGAATGTGGATGTTTAACCGCGTGCCCAACGCCACGCTGAGGGGGCACGACCACGTGGTGACAGAGCTGATCGGCACCAGGACCGAGTGCCTGGCAATCTGTCTCCGCAACATCAGGCTGCCCTGCAGGTCAGCCGGTCCAGAGCCGCGAGGCACGCCGTGACGCCAGAGGCGTATGTGGAACGTTACGCGGGATCAGCTCAGTGATTTAGATATCAGGACACACCTTCGGTGGTGCAATGCGTGTAAGTGGATGCTGCTTGTCAACTACTGGACTGGATGCGGGCGTAAGAATTGTGCACGCTGACTGATACGCTCTTCACATAGCAAACTCGTTCTCAGGTCAGTGGAATATTCGGAGCGAAGTCGAATCTGTACTCAGTCGAAGGAAACCAGACGCTCTAGACCGGAGGACTTCTCGAGCAGCGAGGGAGTGGACTACATGGAGAACAACTGTGCTCCAGGTCAGCGCCAGATATTATATGGGTGACGGACGATCAGTGGAAACAAATTATCATCGGATCTGTCCTTGAGGTCTGGGGGAGGCAAATTCGCCCCCCTGCCGGCAATCAGCCAGGTCATTTAGCCCTCCGGCAATAGGACTAAAAAGCTTATTTGCTCTACATCTCGTGTTCTTATTTTTCCGGATCATACCAAGATATCCATTGCCTTTATCCGCATTTCCGGCCAAACAATCCTGTGATGACCATCTTATGTCTGGAAGCATCAATCTGTTTTGTTATCCATTCATCATAACATGGTCTTTTGTCTGGGTCTGGAATAGGCTCCCGACCTCAGCTGTGTTCATCACGACTTTCGGTTGGTTTGCTTGGCAGAAGTACCTGGCTGCGTGTACCGGGAGATGGACGGCCGCGAGCTGCCGTACCGCGATCGGATGATATCTCGAGTCACCAGCAGACAGATGTGCAGAGAAAGCTGTGACGGAGAAACTGCCTTCAGGTTAGGCTTCTGAGACGCAGACTTCCAATTCCTAATGAATATCGTGTTTTCATTCTTCTATTGTTGACAACGCTGGACGTATTTACGTAATGCGCGATTCCCTGTGGCGATAGAATGAGCGGTTTATTCCCACAGCAAGGCCGTATGTTGATTTACTTTATCTGACAAAAGCACACAACCGCAGTCAGTCTATTGGGTGTTGTTGGGCATGCTAGTACTGTGGCAAATAATGACGAAAGCGTTTAATACATAATAGCGGAGCTGTATGATTCAGGTCACAGTATGGCTGGCGCTTGCTTGTCGTCAGGTGTCAGAGCTTTAGCTACCGAGAGAGGAGCGGTGAGTGTTCTCTGAGCAATGATGACACCATCAGCCTGTCAGAATCAGCCCTGGTGTCCGCGCCGGGCACCGTCTACTCCGAGCTGACACTCTGCAGAGACGGTGAGCGGTTTTCAGAGCCACTGTTTTCCCTGTCTGCTTGGAGCAGACTCTATGCGGAAGCGGTGAACAGAGCAAGCGCTTCCATATTTACCACGAGCAGACCTGCAGCAGAACGGAGGGATCGATTGAACAGTTTCTTAAAATGTTATGTGGCAAACCCGTATTTATCTTAAATTACGACGCCATCTTTTCATAAGATCTTAATGGACCAGAAAACGGACTTTTCCTAGGAAATAGTAGACGTTAGCACTTGACGCCATTCATGAGATTCAATGCGCTCATTCACTGCATTCAAAATCCGCATCTCCAAAACGCGCACGACATGTGCAATGGTCTTCGGACCCTTGAGATGGGAAGCTGAAATTGTCTCTGACCCCTGCACTCGAGAAGACTCAGAACCACAAGTACCTTCATTTCAGTGAGATTCCGGTCCTACCCGCGGGGACCCCATCGCTCAGCGTTGACGTGTGGCTGCCGCTGTTCTAGTGCGAGTCGACTGCACCAAGAGCGATATGCTGCTCACGATGCGGTTCAGCGAGCCGTTCAGGGGACGTGTGTTCGTCACGGGCCGGCCGCAAGCCTGTTTCGCGATGGGGGACCAGCGGACCGAGCTCGACGTGACCATACCTCTGGACAGCCGCTGCGGCACCGTCGAGGAGGTGAGCCGCTGTTATGACGTCAGCAGGTACGGTAATTTTATGCCGGGGGTGTTCTTTATACGCAGCAGCAACCCAACAGGGGAATGCCCAATAAGTCACGGTGGCGTCCGACACTGTTATTAAAAGGCGTGGCATGTACAGTTCGTTGAGCAAATGTTTTAAATTGAGTGGCTCGTCATAACGCCCAAAGTAGCGAATAGTAGCCAAATATCTCCAAGCCCAACGTCTCAAGAGAGTGACCACATCTTATTTGACCAAAGCCAGGGGATATCATCACCATTAACTTAACTTGTCTATCTTTCACCGGCACAGCCCGGGGGGGGGACTCCTAGCCTGCATGTTTTTGTAAAAACCATTCCACATCGTCTTCCCGTCAGGCGGTTTTCGTATGATTTCAGTTGACACTAAGCTCGCTCCCTTAACCCATTAACGCCCAGCGGGTCATTTTTGTCCCCTCGCTTTGAACGCCTGTGTACGCGGGGCCTGTGAACCAAGATCAGCTGTGAAGGTGGGAACGGAAGGTTCAAAGTCTTGACAGACATGTTTACCCGGAAACTGGTTTTCAGAACATCGGGGAACGAAATTAGTAGAAGTTAATTCAGCGATGTTTGCAGCGTTTAGAAGGAGCCGGCCATATCTTATCGTTGGTGATGATATGTGTAGAACTGACAGGAATATCTGTGTTGCGCGAGAAGCCAAAACACCTGGGAACATGAAGCCATCGAAAGATATTGAACTGACCTGACCGCTAACTTGTGATACGGCGCTAAATATAGAGGGGACAAAAGCGACCCGCTGGGCGTTTCGCACATGTGGCAAGGCGGCCGGACAGGAGGGGAGAGGCGTGACCGGAAACACGCAGTCGGTAGTGCGAGGGTAGCGAGCGGTACGGTGGCTGTGTGTGTTTGTGAGCAGAGACATTCTGTTGTGGATCAGCGGCGTTTGATCCCATAGTGACCCGGGATGCCAAGGATAAAGTGTTTTTTGGCCAAAGAGGCCGTGGACATGATCCTGAACGAACTTGATAACGAAGAAGGCCAAACGGATATAGTAAACATACCACCCGACAACGACCTCAGCGACGAAGACGAGATAGATGACAGCCTCACTGGGATTGCGGTGGTCACCGACGTACCTGGCACAGTGGAAGTTCACACGGCTGAGGAAGTGGAAGAAGAAGAGGAAGACGAAGAAGCGCCCGTGGAAAGCACCCTGAAAAGGAGACGTCAGGACAAGGTTGCACCGGTCTGGAGGTCGACAGAAGCGACGTACCCGAACTGGGAGAAGATGCAAGATGGGGCTGCTCGCTCCCGTGCCTGCATCGCGGACCAGCTGTGTGACCACTTACCTGTGCAGCTGTTTGAGGAACTGTTCAGCGAGGAGATCCTGGGGCACATCCAGCGGGAGACGCTCCGGTACGCAGTGTATGTGCACAGTGTGAACAAGCACGATGAGTGCGGAAAGTAAAAACGGTGCCAGGAACATTGCAGTGCTCTCGGAATTATATGTAGTAAGTAAAGCCATCGATCTTGTAATAGTGCAGAACTGAAATAACAAGCCAAAACTAGTGCGTGGTGTGGTGCATTGACGTATCGGATTTGAACGTAAACCTTGTCCATGAATACAGAGTTACTGAGTTATGATATTGTCGGAAACGAAAATCTTCAGCTTTCGGGGATAGACAGCGAAATTACATAACGTAAAAATGATATTACGCGAATTATCAGACAGACAACCGGGGATCGCTGCGGATAATGCCGACCGGCCGGCCGCCCGGTGTGTGGACGGACACGCCGCACCGGCAGCGCTGGCATGTCCCAAACGCCCAGCGGGTCATTTCTGTCCCCTGCCATAACTCGAAATCCAAAAAAGGTACGCGTTTCAAACGTTCAGAAAATCTTAGTTGGCACATAAAGTCGGTGTGCTTAAAAAATAACACGGCTTTGAGGGCTGGAAGTGGGCCTGGGCGTTAATGGGTTAAGGAAATCCTGGCTGCGTCCCCGCCATTTCTGGAGAAATTTATCAAGCCACCAAATGCTCTCATCATATCTTTTGGGGGCGTATGAAGGTTCTGTAGAGGAAATGTTCCGGATTTCTGCAGAACAAGGATAGATTCAATGGCGATGAATTTTCGACATTATCTTTTTACTGTTTAGTAAGCATTAAAAAACTCAACTTTGGGGCTTCAGACTGAGACGGCACCACGCTGAAAGACACGCGTTATGGCCAAAAGTCACGACATGGAACTGACGGCAACTTTTCTCGCGATTTACGGCACACACGATTTACGGCAAAGGTTTTTGGAAGAGGAATGTATTCAACAACGGTGAAAGATCACACAGGGCAGTTTCCTGAACGGGAACGATGAACACGTGGTGCACCTGTGTTCCTTTTTCGGCAGACTCGGGGACGCTTTGTGAATCACGTGGTGATCCAGCACCATCCGACCATCATGCAGAGCTCGGATCACACGATTCGCGTCGAGTGTCTTTTTGACGCCGGAGACCAGCAGCTGAGCATTGCCGACTCCGCAGTATACCGCGATGGCGTCAACGTACGGTACGTTTACGTCCAGCTGTTCTAACGGTAGGCGCTTTTTTAATTGCTCAGAACGCTAAGGACTGTTAATCGTGCATGGCAGTCATCAGGCCACGCGATATTCGTTTTATGCTCTCTGTCCATTTTCCATCTGTTTTGGCCTGTTCTTTGTCTCTTCCCAGATGCGCTTTTACCGATTTTGTCCGCGCTGCCGTTCATTTAGACAACAGTCCGCGGATTGGGAGATTTAAAAGGCCGCCTTTGGATCGATTTCAAGGGCCGCCAGCGCGCGATGCGAGGTTTTCGTCATCACGACTGAGTTCTGGGTTGTTGCAGCGCGCCGCTGCCCGCACAGCCCGTTTCGGTGGTGCGCGCGGCCGGGGAGCAGCCTGAGGTCTCTATTCGGATCTTGCGCGAGGAGGGCGCGGGCGACGCCCGGCAGGTCCGGCTCGGCGACCCGCTGCTCTTTGTGATCGTCGCCGACCCGGACAGCGCCTTCGGCATTTTCGGCAAGAACGTGGAGGCGCGCTCCGACCGCGGCGAGCGCCTGACGTTGATCGACGGCCGGGGGTCAGTGGCGGTCGCGTCCGCCTCGGCGGCCACGCGGGACAGCAGTCGGCGTGATGTCGCTGGACGAGTCACGAGTTGGGATGATTTATTTGAATAAGAGAAGTCACCGCTGAGGTGGCGTCACTGGGGAATAGAAGCGGTGTGCTGAAGGAAAGATGTCGCATTTAAATATACTTTACTCAGGACTGACGTTACGTGACTCGTCACGTCCCAGTCCATGCCACATGCCGTGTCTCACATCGTCACACTTTACGTTACATGGCATGTCACGAGTCACCTATGACTGGTGGTGGCGTCAAATCAGTGTAGGCCAAACATTTTCCTTTGATTGTCGTCAGGTGTCCACCTGATCCGTCGATATTTCCGGCGCTCCAACTGGACAGGAGAACCGGTAACCTGGTGGCTCCCTTCAAGGCGTTCCGGTTTCCCGGCACGGGAAGAGTCAACTTCATCGCTACCGTTCAGTTCTGCCAAGATCAATGTGAACCGGTTAGTGGTTGGCCAAGGCATGTAGCTGGCCGTTTCTTTTACGCCGGTAAACGGCCCAGGCAATCAGGTATGGAGTGCGAACTGTTTTTTAGTGATCTTGTTGGTGAATTTACCCTAACTGAGTGTATGCCGTGCTATAATTAGGCCTAAAGAAAGCCCGTCCTCGTTCATTTTGTAATACCATCTTGAACGTTTTTTGTCCAATGTAATGTTTGCAATCAAAACTGCAATGCCGCGCAACATAATACGGCTCACATAACGGAGTGCCCACAACAGATGCGAGCATTATAACGCTTAGCAAAACAGGGAGAGATGTCCAAAGAGGAATATAAACCACAGCCAGGTCCTTTAACGACAATACCAGCATTTTTTCTGAGCTGTTCAGCACAATAAAGCACGTAGTGCCGGCAGATACCGAGTTTTTACACCGCTCTTTGCTGGAACTTTGCTCCATTGCCAGCCACGCTGCCGCTTCGCACCGTTGGCAAGACGTCGTCGCCGCTCTCTGAACGAGAGCGAGGTCGCCCTGAGCCCGGAGCACGGCGCGGAGGAGACGGGCGCCACTCCTGGCCACGGGCCTGCCCTGAACGAGACTGGACCAGGAGACGACCAGACTCAGACCGCGGAGAGAACTCGTGGGGGCGTCGACTCTGGGCCAGCGTTGGCTGCCGAGGCGCCGAAAAGGACGCCGATGGCTAGTCGGCCGACACCAGAAACTTCTGGAACAACAGAAAGAACACCTATTGGAGGGACCTCGGCACAGCAGTCTGCTGGTACCTCATCGAAAAGTTCCATGGCGTCTATGAATCATTTGGGCTGTTCCATGCTGTTTTGTTAATCTGCTGCTACTTTATCCTTTCCCGAAACTTATGCGTCGGTGGCAGCCGTTTCAGAGCCTTGCTACACGAAATTTTATTTCTAGTCATCTTTATGTGGCAGTACAAGTGACAAAGTTTTGTGGACCCTTAATGATATGAACACTCCGTCGGTACTTCTTTCCCGGCAAAACGCATATTTGCGTGGAAGTTTTAGACGTCACATTGCCCTTTATCTGTTAATTAGTTAAAGGGAAAGTCGTTTATGTGTGTCCTGAAGTGAGTTATCGAATAAAGTCGGTCACATCAAACATCGCAAACTAATACTTCTTTCCGGATAAAATGATAGTCGCTACATCAGACAGCATGTGAATGACCACTTTCCTTGCACCAGCCCATCTGTTTTCTCACCAAGTCAATGGTTCGTTTCAGGCAAACACCCGGCCGCTAAGGCGAAAGAGCCGAGTATTTCCCCGCCACAGCTCACGTCTAGCGGAACGACAGTCGGCACTCCTGCTCCCGAGACACATAATGATCCACCGATCTCCGGCGATGGCGGAGACAAGGCCTCCGGCTCCTCCAGCGTCTCCGAGACCACCGGGCCGCCGACTGGAGGCGACCAGGCGTCTGCTCCGCCGCCGCCCGGCCCCGTCTCCCCGAGTGACGTCACAACCACAGAACGGGAGCCTCATGCGAAGCAGGAGCCCGCTCAACACATGTCCAGAAACCAAACTCCGCCTGACGATAACGAAGGGGCGAACAGCGCCAGTACCAGTGAAGGTTCACAGGACAGCCGACTGACGTCTGGTGACGTGGCCGCGGGGAAACCGGACACGCTCCGTTCTGACGCACGGTCCGTCGGTAGGCCTGCCGGCACTGTCTCTGAGGAGCGAACTGAAGCTGGTGGGACGGACGATTCAGAGGAGGGCCGCCCGGAGAGCGCCGGAGCTCCGGCCGCAGTCGGACCGCCGATCGTGCCCGGCAACCGACTGCCAAAAGCTATCCCATTGACCGCCTCGGTAAGTTTAAGCTGTGTGGCTTAAGTAACGTGCGAGTGGTGGTTTGCTTGCGCTACTGAAAGCGCAAGCACAGTTGAGAATGTGCAGAATTTAAAAGGCGCCTGTTGTTCCAGGCAAAATTAAAAAAGACGTAACAAAGTGAAAACAAAGGAGAACGGAAGACACGATGTGTATTCGACTGAGGAAAAGTGTACAGAGAAATATCCGTAATGCTTGTTCACTTTCAGTTTTTTCAACTGTCCACTGGCTGTGACGTTTGTCGCACTTAACGCTTATCACGTGAGATAATTCTATCAAGCTCAGGTTCTCGAACGAGTTCTGTGCTTTACTGTTCGCACTTATACACTGATGTGTTGGTTTTAGCTGGTTGTTGGGCTGGACGACGACGGAACGGAGGTAATTCCAGAGGAAGACGAAAGGCCGGTCGATACGGACCCTTTACACCCAGGTAAACTTTTTTCCGGACGAGTGTGAGATGGCAGCTGAGACAGCATTTTAATATCTGTTTGTAATGTATGTATTTCAAGAGCATTTTTTTTTAAAGCTTTAAGGACAAGAACTATGACTTTCATAACCACTTATTGTGGTTTCATGAGTAAAGTTTGACAGTTTTGATTGCATGTTGGGCTGAATGGTCAAAGCGATAACGTTCTGTCTGAAACAGGCAACATATGTAGGAGTTTGATTCAGGATTTCTTTTTCCCGTCTATTTAATTCCCATTGACATTCAGTGTAACCTAATTTTGCTGAATAAAGGAAACTTCTTGCCCAGAGCAAAACGTTTTTCCAACAAGTCTGGTGAAATCATTGCCATGGAACTTTTCTAGCGGGACATGGTCTGTTCGCATTGACAAAACCCTAATTTAAACTTCTCTGGTCCGGGGTGGGGTTCATGACGACTTCACTCCGGTTTTCTATGGCTATCCCCCTCCGAAAAAAACGAAAAAGCGCAGAGATACTATACGTGGACTGTCTTTTCATACACCATTTTGCATTTTGTCAATTTTTTAAACTCCAGGTCACAGGACAGGTGAAGTGAGACCATGTTCCAAAAAATGAAACTGGCAAAACATTTTGTGCAATGTATTGCTTGACGTAAAACTTGGCAAATTGATAGAATATGACAAATTGAACAGTTCTGATGTCACGATTGTTTGGAACTTTCCAGTTCATTGACCTTAGGTCAGCTAAGCTTTCGGCCTTTTTTAAGTTTGCTGTTAAGATTGTGGGACTGGTTCTGTGGTTTTGGAGCTTGGATATATACCCTGGTGCTTCAAACGTCAGTTGCACACATAATTGTACCCCTTGACCCGTGACCTGGGGTTTAGTCTCGTTTAATACCGATTCTTTTGCACCTCGTCTTTTCGACGAAAATACCGCAACCGAACACAATTCTTTGGTTTACAGTCTTGGAATGTTCGTTGGTAGTCATATGTGCCTCGGAAGCACTAATATATGACAAGAACTTATTTGCCAAGGGTGGACCAATCCCCTTTGA
The DNA here is from genome assembly GCA_030062745.1 of Capitulum mitella. Classification (NCBI taxonomy): domain Eukaryota; kingdom Metazoa; phylum Arthropoda; class Thecostraca; order Pollicipedomorpha; family Pollicipedidae; genus Capitulum; species Capitulum mitella. The sequence continues at coordinate 8,348,105 of CP099842.1, forward strand.
CCCGGACTGGCCTGATTCCACCTTTGTAAGTCCTCTGTTTTCAGAGTAAACACACTTTGTATGGCGACAGATTTCACGAAGTATACCCATGCCTTCCTTCTTTACAATTTGTACCGACCCAATACTCTTATTTTTGTCGCCAGAATCAAACCCTTGACGTCGCTAAAATAACTTCCCGCCAAAAATTTGGCTTTTACATTGCGGCCGCGCCCGCCGCCCGGTGTCTGTGTAACCTGGAAGAAAAGGCTTTGGGGCATGGGTTTTGTAATGTAGAACGGATGTTACAGGAACCGATGTTGTAAGATGTTATGCTTTGTCGTGTCTGGCCAATAAAAATGCGGCACATGGTTCGATACATACCAGATATGCGTCAAACGTATGACCTAGCTTGACGTTATTGACCTTAATATGATAGTTGCAGGTTTGATGTGCATCTTAAACACATTTTCGGCATGATCTCGCCAAAACAAAGCATTTTGCAATGAGAAAAAAGGGGCTGCTGCTCTTATAAAAACACAAAACAATTCCCCACTTTCAGCTTCATGTGAAATGGCCGCATTTGACCTCGAGTGCTCTTTTACTGCACCAAATGGGCAATTCAGGTCTTCTTGTTACGTCTAGGCTTTTTAGAGACACATAAACGACTCGATTATCACAACTGTTCGCCCAACATGCGATTTGACCTGAAATGACCTCTGGTGATCTATATATTGACCTTATCCGACCAAATCTGGGTGCTTTCTTTTGGTTTCGACAAGGGACAACGGTGTTCACTTTTTCTGTGGGTCCCGGCATTGGGACAACGTCGCTCTCCTGCCTCTCCGATAAGAGCATGAGCCTGATGTCTGTCGTCTCCAGGTTTGGCACTGCCCGGCGATATGGGCCTGTGCGCGTCGTCGTCCACCTACGTGGCCGTGCTGGTCAGTCTGGCGCTGGCGCAGCTGGTCGCGCTGCTGGCCGGGGTCTGGCTGTACAGGCTCCGGCGGGACAGCTGGCTCCGGCGGTGCCGCCCGCTGCCGCCGCCGCCGCCAGCCGAGCCCATCTACTCGGACCCGTACGACCTAGGGCCCGACTGTCAGTACGGAGAGCCGCGCCACGGCGGCGGACACGGGCCGGAGACGGCACCGGGCTGCGGCCGGCCGTCCGGTCCGCGCCTGGCTCTGCTGAGGAGTCGGCGCTGCCCACCGCTGCTCTGAGGCCGCTCAGGAGTCGACGCCGGACGACGCTGAGCACCGCGCTCTGAGGCTGCTGGGGAGTCGGCTGTGGCCACCGCTGCCTCAAGAGCCGGCTCCGATCACAAGCTGTTACGCTCAGCCACTGGTCGCGGAGAAAGAAAGTGCGGCAAATCGGACATTGTGGACCTCTGGTGGGAACAGGGTATCTGCTTGACTGTGCATCGCTTAACAGGCGCAAGATGTCGGTGGTCAGAGCAATGGCAAACGCAGTATCTATTTTTTATACGATGCAATACATTTTACATTGCTTTTAGGAATGACGTATAATGTTCATCAGATAATGTGTGACGTCGTGCGAATTGGCTTCACAAAAACTGGCTGAATGAATTAAAACTGCTGGTCTTAAAACTCGTTAAATGAATAACAAATTTCTAAGACCTAGGTTTGGACGACGTCTTTCGTTTATTATCTAACGTTTTGCACGTAGGAGGCAGGGTACTGTGGTGCCTTTGTATAAGAATGTCATTGACCGCTTCAAGTGCTGTGTACTATTGCGCACCATACATTGGTAAAAAGATAAGGTAAACCATCTCTTTACCTATTACTCTGTTTTAGTGCCTGATGTCAAAGTGATAGGACGTCAAGCATGATATATGCCAGCGATGACATCAAAACGCTTTTCTGTTAAATAGTGTGCGTAAAAAAAGCTGCTCGTGAGTTTTGGTTGAGCACTTGATCAACCAATCCGAATACATATCATTCGCAGCAGAAGAATTTGGCTTTCGAAGCAGCGTTCCTAATAGGTGAGACTCGTGGCGAGAAGAGGTTGCTTCGCATCGCATCAAATTATAGTCTCGTACGTCAATAATTTTGCTGACTTGTATGCAGAAGAAACCTGGCTGCAACGCATGATACACGTGCACAACAAACTCTGCTAGCATTTGCACTGTGCAGCAGTATAATCCTCAGACAGCATGCAAATGAATACGAAAGATGCGTCATTTCATATGAACCCGCATGCAGGAACAGCCAACCAAAATTAAATTTAATCTTGGATGTCGCAGGGAACACTGAGGTAGTATTCACTCTGGGAGCGCTATTTTATGATATTTTATTTCATTTTTATATTTAGCGCTATTTTATTTTATCCTGTCAGGTTTTCGGGACCATCCTATGACCTGAACAAGCTTTAGATTGCGCTTATTCGGGCGTTGCTCCCCACCAACACAGTGAGGAAAAGTACGACGTCTCTCATGCGCTCAAACTCGATCCCGTCACTGACAAACCAACACCGCACTCCTGGCTGCCGCGCTGCTTGAGACCAGTTGGCGCCGAATAAAGCTTTCTGAAGCCACTTAAAATTCTGCTGAAGAACAATGGATCTCACAACTGGTCGCCAGTTTTAGTTTTTCAGCATGATTTTCACCTCCGAAGAATATGTGTACGGTTGTCAAGGACTGAGCCGCTCATTGGTGTCCCACGGTGATAATGCGCGTCGACGCGCCACCGCAAAAAAGCACTGAAAGAGCACTAGAAAGCACTGAAAGAAAGGCACAACTGTGATGATTTAATTCGCCTTCAGTTTCGACGTCAGAGAAGATGTATACAATTTGAGGCAGGATCCAGAACTCTGGCAAGGGGGAGGACTTTCTGGGGGCGCCAAGACAATGTTGCGGGGCACCGGAATTGGACTGAAGGGCACCAAAATCTCGCCGGGACGGCGCCAGACTCCATTGTAATAACGCTTAAATCCCTCGAAGCGATCACTTGTATGTGACGGCCGGCGCGAAAACAGGGCGTTTTGACTCGAAGGCGCTCGAAAGCGGAATGTCCTTACTATACGTGGACGTATTATATTGCATATAAGTAATATATTACGCCCACTCCCTCCAAGTTACAAGAGCGTCTTTTTAACAGAAGGGTGCCCACGTCCTACCAGACAAGAGCGCACGATGCCACATGTGTCCTCTTTAACGAGAGAGCGCGTTTGTATCAACGGACTAGACTCATCCGTGAAAAAATAAATAAAACACTGGTCCGAACGTAGCTCTGGCTCTGTTCTTTTATATTATGAGGATTTCATTCTAACAAATGGACGTCTCTGACTAAACTAGAGCATTATTTTCAAAAAATAAGGCGTCAACCTTCATCTTTGTGTTTCGGGGGTACCATTAGAATAACACGGCAATCATACTCCATAACATGGACACCTTGGTACCACAGCAGCGCCTTTGGAACAACAGGCCACCCATACTCCATTACATGGGTGCCTGTCTGGTGTGACGGGGCGCCGTTTGAACGACAGCGCACCCTTACCCCATCACAGAGGCACATCCTTGCTGTCGCAGGGACATTTTTCGAACGACAGCGCAACCATACTTTGTCGCGAGGGCGGCTCCTTTGTGTAGCAGGGGCGCCTGTTGATCGACAGGTTACTCAGAAACCATCTCAGGGCACACTCTTACTGTTATATGGATTTCTAAAACAACAGGGAGCCCATAGTCCACCACAGGGGCGCATCCTTGTTGTCACAGGGCCACTCTTTTTACCACTCTTTTTCATCACTCTTTTTACCCATACACTATCGCAACGGCGTCTTCTTGGTGTCGTAGGGTGTCACGGGGTGCCTTTTGAGCGGCAGAATAAACAGGGCGTTTCTGCTGTCCCTGTAGGCAGCAGGTGTACCCTGCAGTCATAGTTGGTAATGGATAATGTTATATAATGATCCATTACCAATGATGGATGATTATGTATAATCATCAATTACGATGTGTACATTCGATTCATATCTAATATATCCATATGGACAGGCAGCAACAGGGTGTCTTTGTATCCCCAGACAATGCTGGTCCGTGAATGACTTCTATGCTCTTACCCTCCCTCGGCGGCTTAGGCCTAGGGTTTCCCCTTGGCATTTCGCCAAAATGACAGGGGGGGGGGGGTGCTCTTCATTCCTGCCTTCAGATCCACGCCTCCGATAAATGCCTAGCAAATCAAATGTGACATCGCATAATTACCAGTAATGTGCTGTGATACCAACCCCTTACCCGGTCCCATCACCAGCGCAGTCGAAGGGGGGCGGGGAGGGCGGTAATGCACTCTTCTGTCAGCTATTAGATAAGTGTCTGAATTTAAGACCAGGCTAGCACACCTGCCAGTCGTCTGGAAATTTGCAGGGAAATATTCAAGGAACAAGGGAAATATTCATTGATCGACCGTTATGATGACCGAGCCAGACCAGACTGGTCGGTGGAAGGCTCCAAAAATCATCGGGACCACACCGCATTTTTTCTAGCTGCAAACCTAGGCCTAGTGACATATTTTCAGGCCAACGGAGAAAACTAGGGTACCCGAGGAACGTTGTTAAGCTTCGTTTTTTTTGTGGTGGTTTTCATGTCGCAGTAACCTTGATTTACTTCTCAGAGAAACTCTGGGAATAATTATTTGACTGATGTCAGTGGCGTAGCCAAGGGGAGCCAAAGGGGCCAAGGCCCCCCTAGAGGCCAAGCTATCCAAGGTCCCCCAAGAGGCCACGATATTCAAAGAGCGGGCCTTGTCCCCAGTTCTTGGAATAGCGTGAGGCGCCCGCAGGGCATCTTGCACTGTCCGAAACAGATAATTAAAGCAAAATAAAAACATTTTAAACATCCAAGAAAGCAAACGAACCTAAAGAAAACATACTCCTAATATACAAGCAGGCTTCGTGTGCCATGAAGAGAGACCCGTGGTCTGGATGAGCGTTTAGGGGTCCCTGCTAGCTTGTAGGGGAGTTCACTGCTTGTCTGGGGGAGAACCCCCTGCCGGCCCATAAACCCCTGTCAGCCTCTGAAGGGACCCCTTTCGGTCTGGAAGAAGGTCCCTGCCCCTGCGTCCAGAGGTCGACAGAGGCCCTCTATAGGTGAATAGGGTGCCCTCTACAGACAGGCAGCGACCCCCCTGGCCAACAGGGGCCTCTAAACGATCATTCAGGGGCCCTGCTTTCGAGAAAAGATGTCCCTGTCAACCTGTAAGAGGCACTCTCCAGGTCGGCCGGAACGTCTTTACAGGCGAGTGTGAACCCTCTGTACACTTCAGCGAGGCCCCTTTACAAACCGACAGTAATTTTAACAACATGGAACCCCACTGATTACGGGGCCAGGCGCGGATCCAAAGGGGGAGCAATTAGGGCGACCGCCCCCTCCCCCTTGAGGCCTGAGAAGGGGCCCCTGTCAGACTTAAAAGGGGCCCCGAAGAGGCCCCTTATGGGCTTTACGGGATCTCCATAAAGACCTGACGGGTTCTTGATGTAGTCAGGAAGGCCTTCTGGAAGGTTAGATGACTTCTGAGACCCATAGAGGGCCCCTGAAGCCCCCAAAGAGCCTCTGAGACCACAACAGGGCCCCAACACGGCAGGGTGCCCCTGAAACCACCAGAGGCCTATGGGGCCCCTGAGACGGCCAAAATGAGGACTAAGTCCCTAGGGGCCCCTGTGAATGAAAAGCCGAAAGTTCTTGATGTCGTCAGAGGGCCTCTGGGAGGGTTTGAGACCCCAACACAGTAAGATGGCCCCTAAGATGGAAAGCAGGGCCCTTGAAACTTTTCAAGGGCCCCTGGGACCGCGATGGGCCCCAACACGGCAGAGGGTCCATGAGATCGCTAAAATTGCCAAAGAGGCACCTGAGACGGAAAGAAGAGGGTGCCTAGCACGGTATTTTGAAGGTTTTTTCCCGAGGATGCTACACTGGCCTTTTTGAAACCTCGAGGGGTTCCTGATGCTGTCAGGGGCCCCCGGGAAGGTCAGGCGGTTTCTGAGACGGCAAGATGGGCCCGTACACCGCAGATGACCCCTGAGACCGCCAAAAAGGACGCAGGGCTACTGCGAGGCAAAGACGACAAGAGGGCCCCTGAGACGGTATTTGGGTTTAATGGGGGCGCTGGACGGCCAGGGAGTCTCCAAGTGTGATAAGCGGGCAGCTGGCACGGGAAGGGTCCCTTGACACTGCCAGTGAGGCTCTTGAAGGACCAACAAAAGCCCCTTGTCACGGCTAGAGGGGCCCTAAAAGACTACCAGATATATCTCATATAACAGAGGAAGATCCCTGATACAGTCGTGGGGACCATCGGAGATGTTCAGAGGGCCTATGACATTGCACAGGGGGCCTGAAATTGCCAAAAGGTCTTTTGTAACTACCAGAGGGCCCCTGAGATGGCAAAAATGTTTTCCAGAGGCGATAAAAGGGGTACCCTGACCACAGCGGGTCCATTGAGAGTGCTGGAGGGACCCTCGAGACTGCTAACTAGCCCTCTGTAGCAATAGGGACCACTGAGACGACCAGAGGGGCCCCTTAAACTACTAGACCTTGGGACGTCCAGACTGCTCCTGAAACGGCCAAAAGGACCTAGAGGATTGCTGAAGGCGCCTCTGTCACGGCAGAGAGAGACTTGTCGAGGGTCCTTTTAGTGCCTGAGGGGCTCCTTAGACGGAAAAAGCGTCCCAGGGACGACAGGAAGGAACCGAGACGGCTTAAGCGTCCCTGAAACTGCCAGATGGGCCCCTGAGGCTGTCCAAGGTGCCCCTGAAACTACCAAAAGAGCTCCTGAGACGTCCCGCGGGACACGTGAAACTGTAAAAGGAACTTGAGACCATTAGAGGGTCCTGGCACGGCAGACAGCCCGAGACAACCAAAAGTGCCCCTGAAACTGCAAGAAGAAACCTAAACTAAGCTGTCAAAAAATCCCCAGAAGCTATGGGATAGGGCGAGGGGTGGGGGACGGGCTCCTGGATCAGATTCAGACAGGACATTTTAAATGAAGGGAGGGACAGAACCGCCTAAAGTCTCGCTGTTTTTGTCATATTTCAGCCATTTTGTTCGGGAACAAATCACAGAATTTTCTCAGATAAGGTGACGTGTATGATTGTTTTTGTTATTTTGTATGGAAAAAAAGGATATCTGAAGGGCAAAAAATGGGGCCCGTGCTGACCATTCGCCTCCACACCCCGCTTTCGCGAAATCCTGTATCCACCTTCGGCGAGAGCCGCCATTGGCTACGAGGGCCCCCTTGATCCTATTTGGCTCCCTGAGCGGAATCCTGGCTACGCCCCTGATTGACATTGATTAGAGCTCTTTCGAACTTTACAGATCATTTCAGGGATGTCGTATTGTGAAGGTGATGATTTGTTGGGGGGGGGGAGTCCGAGCCGAGGGTCCGACAAGCTAACCAGCCCCGAAATGTGGGTTCCTCGGCGGATTTAACCCACTTTATTTTGACCAACGGAAATTTACAACTTTTTTGTTTCTCTTCGTGAACTAAAAAGCTGCATGAGAGAGAGAGATGGAGAGGGAGAGAGAGAGAGAAAGGGAGAGGGAGGGATGGGTGGATAATAAAGGTCGATGGATAAATAAATAGACAGATATATTTTATGTAAATACATTTATGTGTTGTACACAATTTATGATTCTTAGTTTTGTCTTTTATTCCAATTGTCTTTTTTACATGCATTTGAGATTTGAAACATGCTTTCGAACACAAACGTTGGTAAGGCCCAGAGGATCAATGGTAGAGCTTAAATCAATAGTGGTAGACCCCAAGCACTACCAGGCCTATAGAAACCGACGCCCCTAAATAGTGTGCCCCGTTTCACTTCAAAATCTGTCCGTTTCTTTTGCACATGGCTTAGAGCACTTTATGCTGTGTTCCATCCTCCTATCTCTTACGCACTGCGGTCCTTCTTTTAGTTAGTGTTGCTTATTTCCCTTGTTGAAACGGGCGAAAAATATTTGGGGCTCAAACCAACATTGAGGGCACTCAAGTCAACATCGGTGGGGCTAGGGCCCTCACAAAGGAATACGGATCGAATCATTTGAAATGCATTGAACTGAGGAGAGAGGTCTGAGTGAAATTTAACTTGTGTTGAGATACGGGGTTCGAAGGACGTGGATTGAGCTGAACGTTAGGGTGGCACTTATTCGGCCGTAAATTTTTTTTGGATAATTTTTACCGGGACGGACAGCCAAACTGCTCTATCCCCGGCAAAAACAAGCTGTGTATTTTCTGGGGAAAAAATTTTTATATTTAGGGGTCGCTCAACGAGGTCAAAGTTTCTAGTTTTTGGGGAAAAATGATTTTTTCAGTATTTTGTTTTTAATGTTTCTCATTCTAAATCTGCCATTTATAGCAATGAACAGCATCACACTTGACGCAAATAACATATATTCAACACTCTTCGTTCCAGGTAGACCTCCTCTTCTCGAGTATTAGCCCCTCAAAGGGGGTGGGGGGGGGGTCTCATGTGTGCCCAGATCATGCCAGCTACCACTCATTTTCGCCTAGTTTGCAGTCGCAGTGGACTTTCGGGCGTTCGGAAATCTGCGCCGGTGCTCCTCGACGACCTTTAGCAGGAACTGCTTCTGGCCCTCGTCCTTGGTGACGGCCAAGTTGAACTCCTGCATCAGCGCGACGCCCCGCTCCGCGAAGTCGTTGACGACGCGGAGTGAGTTCACGCGGCGAGAGGCGGCGTTGTAGGAGAGTTCCTCCTCCCAGTAAGCCGGATCCTTGTCGAGGAAGTCCGTCTCCAGGCCGAGAAGGGTGAAGAAGCTGGCGGAGCCAGTCGTGACGAAGTTCGCCACCGTCTTGTTGGAGACCGACGCCGCGTTGAGCTCGACTTGGGCTCGGCGAGGGGGATCCTCGGGTCCCTCCTCCTCGCGTAGCGCTATGACCATCTCCCGCTTGGTCGCGAGCGTCACTTCCTCGTCGAAGAAGACGAGCGCGACCAGTCGCTCGCTCAGATACCAGAGGTGACGGCCGAAGACGGCGGCCGTCGCCTTGGACACTGGCTTGTCCTGGTACTTGAGGAGCGACTTGAGGAAGCCGAGGTCCTGAGCCGGGGCAGACGCCGGAACCGGCGCCTTGAACCAGGCCGTGACGTACGTTGAGACCATAAACGTCACGGCTCGCTGGATGCCGCTCTTCTCGGACGCGGTGAGCCGGAACTGTGCGCGGAAGAGATATATTTTCACCGAGTAGATGGCCTTGGCCATCCAGCGCGCCCGGTGCAGTGCACCGGGGCGGGCGATCCTCACACCTCGCTTCGGAACGCCGCCCAGGACAATCGTGGCCAGCTCCAGCAGCTCGCGGTAGTCATCGCGTGGGTGCTGGTCGTCGAGGAGGCGGTCGAACTGCGCAAGGAGGTCGTCGCGGCTGTCGGTGCAGGTGTGGCGACATATCGCAGTCGTCGAAGGGCTCCGGCGCCGTCCTATCTAACGATGCCCAATTTGTCTGGAAACGCTTGAATAAAGGAACGTCCGGGCCGCTGGACGGGCCGAGACAGGCGGTGAACGCCTTCTCCAGGACAAGTTCATAAACATGGTAGCGGCAGGCCAGGTGGAGCACGTCCTGGTCGAGCCGCTGCTCGATGATCGTGCAGGCCCCGGCGCTGAGGCCGGTGTTAGAGGCAGTGGTGTCGAAACTGAGCGCCCTCACTCGGTCGTTCACCTCCCAGTCATCGAGCGCCGCGAGGACAGCGTCAGCGGCGGCCTTTCCGGTGCCGTTGGGAAGCTTCGGCACGGCCAGGAGCTTCGACACGCCGTCACCGGAGACGAGGACCGGAAGTCGGTCGACGGCTGGTCCGCCGTCGACGCCTGGAACGATTTTCCAATCCCAGTGGACCGTGAGCGGCACGGTCGGTGCAAAGGCGGCCTTGATCTCGGCGGCCTTAGCCTTCCGGAATTGCATCCGGGACTTGCGAAATGACTCACGGTTGATGACCAGCTCTTCAGGTTTGTGTCCCAGGCTCCGAGCCGCCGCCGTCAGGACGTAGACACCATCCATCGCGGTTGGACATCTTTGTCCGGTCCATCGCGGCGGCTAGCTCTGTGTTGATGAGCTTCGTTGTCGCGCGGCGACGCTTGGGCGATAAACACGCTGCTGCAGAAGTCGAGGGGCCCGGGGTCGATGGACCGGGCGAGTCGTCGCCGTCGCGCTCTTGGTGGACGGAGCGAGTGGGGCCGTTGACGGCACTAGAGGAGCTGGAAGAGGCCAACTGCGCAGTCTCGTCGAGAGTCTGCCGCTCGATCTCAGCCGTCTCTCGATATCGCTGTGTCGCCGCCTCCTTCTTCCGTTTCCGGTTCTCGAGGGCGGCCAAGGTCATGTCCTTCGCCGTCATGCACCCGCGCCGCCCCTTCTCGCGCTGGGCCTTGAGGAACTCCTTGTCCTCGTTGCTCGTCATGGTCGCCAGAGCGTCCTGATGCGCGATGTCGAAGAGACCGGTCGCCGACTCGACAAACTCCCTCTCCTTCGTCTCCTGCGTCTTGGTCCGCCGCTTCTTGTTTTTCTTGAGCGCCTTCCACTTCTCGTGGAGGCGGATGATCTGTTCCTGCGCGCGCTGCCTTTTCTGCATCGGGATATGCGCGCGCTCCCAGAAAGGTGTCACGGCGGTCATTGTCTCCGCCGCCGCCTCCTTCACCGTCTTCTTTTGGTCCAGGTGATGATAGAAAAAGTGCTGAAGCACTTGTTTCTTCGAGGGGAGCTTGCTGCCGGTGATTGTTTCCTCCACCGTGCCGAGTAGAAACACTTGCGTTTTCGAACGAATGGCAGAGGCCCAGGCCGTGGTAATTCTGTGCGAAATAAAATGAAAGCGGTGTTAGGAACAATATTATTCATATTATTTATACATCGCACACAACACAAACATTAGAACACTTACCTAACCTGAATACTGACGTTCCTTATTCGCCAGGACACGACCTACAAGCACCGCAGCGTCCCCGTGACTGAGCCCGAGTCCAGAGAAGACAAAACGTTTCGAAACGACCCGACGAAGCAAGTCACCCTTACACCCGTCGTGGTGAAACGTTTTACGCTCTTGAGCAGAGCCAGAAGGCAGGTGCCCAGAATCACAAGTGTTGAATAAAATATGTTATTTAGCTCAAATATGATAATAATCAGTGCAAAAAATGACACATTTACAATGGGAAAAAATTAAACAAAATATTGAAAAATTCAGTTTTCTCGCCAAAAGTATAAACTTTGACCTCCTTGAGCGACCTGTAAATATTAATATTTTTCAAAAAAAATTACACACGTTGTTTTTGCCAGGGATAGAACAGATCGGCTGCCCGTCCCAGTAGAAATTCAAAATGTCGAAAATAAGTGCCACCCTACTGAACGTGGATGAACGGGCGTGTCTAGGTGTTTTTGAATTTTACAACATAAGAAAACTATTCCGAGGAGTGATAAAAGCTGATAATAGATGGCACTGTTGTCGTAGCCTGCCAGTTACACTGTCCCGCTTAACATTTTCCTTTTTCTGTTCCTGAAAAACCTTTGTTTGGTAGCAAATATGTGATGATTCGTAATAAATGCGTTGCTTCTGTACCAAATGCTGTGTTATGCTGCATACAGGGGTAGTAACTGGGAACGAAGGATACTGCAAAGTGCACTAGTGGATAGATGGAAATTAGGAATCATAAAGGAGTGGAAAAGATCGTCTGAGACGTTTGGCTCACAGGAATCGGGTAAACCATACGTCTTATCAGACAACTGACTGACGCCCGACGAGACATAAGATCTAACTTCACACACTGACGCTTGAGCCTCAAAGGCTGCACGTGTTAACTCACGAGAAATATACGTCCGATTTTGTGCACTCCTCTGCTTTGTATTAGGTATATAGAAATATTTTTTTCCATATCAGATTTATTGCTCTGTTAATTTGCTCAGAATGCATTGTGATGTCATTTGTTATTGCATAAGTCAAGGTACATCTCCTGTTAATGGAAGACTGCTATGCAATGCAAATTTTTTCACATTTTTGCAAAGTACTTATTTTCTGGTGAAAAATAGCAGAAGTGGCATAGGAATCAGAACAGACAGTATTAAGGTAAATGCTTGTGATTTGTTGTTGCATATCATCCCTAGGGGAAGAATGTGAGAAAATGCCAAATGGTATCAGCACTCCATTTGTCATTGGCCATTGCTGCTGAGATTCTCCAACAACAAATTCAAAAAGTGCAGTTTCCAAGGGTGAGGCATTTTGGGCCTGATGACATCATCAGTATAATCAAACTGGAAAATAAACAAAATTAACAACCAGACTGCAAACTGTGGCAGGGTTTGACAAGATCTCATTGGTGTCCACATGGACAGTCCATGCTGGCTCAGGAGTACTCTACACTATTTCTAGGCATGCACTGAATGGTTCTGGCATGCAACCAGGTGTTCAGGTGTGCATGGCTTATGCACTGTTCAAAACTGCTTTGGAAAAACATTGAATTTGCTGAAAGAGAAAACACAATGCACAGTATCAAGCATACTGTGAAGAAAAACAATGCACCATACTTGTCACATTTATAAGTTTCCAAATTATCAAACTGAACATTTTTATTGGGAAACTATGTCAACACAGTTACTGAAGCTGATGTTGATTAGGTGGTCTTAAGATGTCTTTTGGCACAAAAATGAACTTTTAACCTTATAATTTTCCCTCAGTTAGATTTTGATGTTGGAATATGTAGCATAAATTACAAGATTTTTTGGGGAGAAAATGCTAAGAGATGGTAGGCTGCAGAAAATGGCATGTCTGTATACCTAGTCTAAGGTGTTTGTTGTTTTTATGAACACATTTTACAACCCTGTAGGTCTTAGATGGCTGTGAAATTGCAGTTTGTTCCCTGCAGGAAATGGATATTAGGGCATCATTAATATTCCTTTTTCTGGCTGACTATAAGTTTGATTAATCACAAGTGACCTTTGCTACTTAAATAGAGCCTAATAAGCAAGACTGGCAGTAGTTGGGGCTGTAATACAGCACTTGGATTGAAATGAATAGATTTCCCCAGGAGTGCATTGCACTAGGTGCCTGTGCACGAAGCATGCAATAAACTGGTCCTGGCCACACCAAGCATGCATTTTCAATAATCGTGACACATCCCAGGCATGTGCATGCCTCACTTTGCAGTCTAGATTAACAAGATACCTGACCTGGCCTGACCTGACCTGACCTGACCTGACCTGACCTGACCTGACCTAACCTAACCTATTAAGATGTGCGACCTAACCTTTGTTTCACAGAGCCAAGTCCGATCTCACCCTTTATTGGCCTGTGGCCTCTAGTATCCCATAGTGAGCCTCCAGGGCTCCCTATATGGTAGGCCAAAGGGTTGCACCTTTGGCATAACATTACTTCTCATAAATGTCCTTTTATTGGCCTGCAGCCTGTAGTATCATTTACTGATCTTGTCATCAAAGATTATGCAGTACATAGGGCATCCTTGGAGCAAGGGCATTGTAAACAATATGGTGCAGCCAGTTCTGGTCATGTTTGCTTATGGTGAAATAGAACTCCATTTCCTCCAGAAACCATACAGGTAGTGTCACCATTTCTCTCGTTTTTAAGAAAATTTATGTATCCTTCTACATGTTATGTATAGCAAATGTGGTCTGTGAAAAGGTAAATATATGATATGTCATTGAAGACTTTCCTGTTCTGAGTGAATAAAACAGTTCAGTGAAGCACACTTCGCACTTAAGACCCAGTGGATTCCAGAAAAGTAGTGCACAGAGGCAGCCTGTGTGTTGTTTTTTGGACTTGGATTGAACATATCATTTCTCATGTAGGTTGTCAGATAACCCTATTCCCGGCAGGGGGCGGAATCCGCCCCCCCTCAGGTTTTTTTGCTTGCCAATTACAGGCCTTTTAACGCAGCTTCACAAAACTTGGTGACTTTTCCTAGCTATTCTTTCTACGTGCCGTGACAAAATTTCACAATTCTATTTTGCTCAGGGGCGGAGCCAGGCAACGTTTTTGGGAGGCACCTCGTGCCATTTTTGGCCATGTTGAGGGTAAAAGGAAAATGTCTGCCAAAAACAGAGTTTTAAAGCTAGAACTTAAAACTTTATATGGATGTATAGCTAAATAGTTGGGCAATGTGCAGATGTAATTTTGTTTATTTTAGGTCATTTTACAAGGTCAGGTCAAGGTCAAAAGTTAAAATTTGTTTTTCTCGCAATAATTTCGGTGCCGTTTTTTTAAATACCAAACCCGGAATATATATCACGTAGAAGGCTGCCTTCTACTTGTGTACCAAGTTTCAGCTTGATATCAGGCCGGGTCACGGAGCTATGACCTAAATGTCAGTGCGCATACCCTATATCGCAATAGCCGTAAAATGAAATTTTTGAAATAGAGTGAATTCAAATGATTGAAAACGTTTAAAGATAATATCAAATGCACACGAAATCATTCCAAGTGACCCCAAGGTAACTGGAGGTCATTTAAGGTCAAAGGTCACAAGTTGATCTGATAAACGTGTGACCATGACAGTTCCCCATTTTTCATGCCCCTGGCACCACCTATGCTAACATTATACAAACATTGTAATGAGATTTGTACATATTTAGTATAACATGACTATCAGAAGCCAAAAAAGGGTGTTTGCCTCTTTTGTTCATTCAGTTGTTAGAAAACTAATCCTCCTATTTTTGAAACCCTGTGAATGCCCATGAATTTTCTGAAAATTTCAGATTTGCGGACCCATGGTAAAAGCCCTATTCATATTCTATCGATTCATGCCAGTTTCATCGAAATCGGTCGATAAACAACGGAGTTATAAGAAGTCCAAAAGTACCCCTGATTTTGACATTTTTGCCCCCCTGTATCCACAAATTTCAACATTTTGAAAATTTATTTTTATGAAAATGTAGTTCACGTCATGGCAAATCGATTGCCGTTTGTTGCGATGAAATCGGACAGGTAGTTTTCGAGATCTCCGGGGGGCCGAATCCGCCCCCCCCCCTACCGGGAATCGGCCATACCGTCTAGCCCTCCGGGAATAGGGATAATACATAATGCATTGTACCTTGGGGTTATGAGATTTTTTCAGACTGAAGGCCTTTAGGGCTCAGTCTAATTGAGCTTGTGATGCATATGAGTATGTCGGTCCTGATCAGGGATAGTATGTATGATGCTCTTCCAGTGTTTTTTAATCTTGTTGGTATGATTTATTAATGTCTTACTGATATATGGGCATAGGAGGCATTGTGCACCATTTTTACACAGTATGGCTCATCTCAGGATCTGAGGTCCATGTGTGTGATGGGTAGACTGTCATAGTTGTCATTTTTCTGTTCAGGTAATTCCCTGGCTTTTATCCTGGTCACATCTGACAAGTGACCACTGTGACAATGGTGACACCAAAAGCCACTGGCTTTGCTTGATGAAACAACGGACTGATGTCAAGTGATACAAAACACTTGACCTGATATTCTGGCCAAAAGGCAGAGACCAAGAGGCTGTGTGTCCTAACTCATGAAGAAAGAAATATTGCTTCATGATGAAGTTATTTTTGATGGCCAGTAATTCAGCTTCTTTTTGCATAAATTGCTCTTTAAATTGTATTTTGGTGAATGTTAACAATGGCCTTATCAGTAGAAAAATCACTAGAAAAAGTATAAATAAAAGTTTAACTTCCACATAGGAAAGGTGGAGGTGTTTTTAAATGATGCATTCCACATTTGTATGCAGGTGGCAAGTGTTACAGTTTCATTGTGTCTTGTGTCATAAGTTGTTATGGGAGTTGAAGGCATGTGCTATACAGGATATATAGGTTGTAGTGACAAAATAATTTTGCCATTTTCAGTGTTGGCATTGGATAAGTATTAGTTTTGCTTGTTGGGGTTCAGATATAATGGATTTTCAAATCTGTAACTCCATACACACATACAGTGACAATTTAATTACAGGAAATCACTGCTCTTTTGCCATTAAATGTTATCGTGGCAGGAAAAAAAAATTCATGGCCTGCTTCGGATTGCGAATTCAGAGTGACAGTGATGTTACAGCAGAAAGTATCAGAATTGCTGTGAAATGCAAATGCTGGTTATATTAAAACTGTTTATATTACACAGTATCATGCAGGTGTTTGGAAGTTTTCCAAAGCATGTGCACATGATGCTGGATAAGAAGTATTTTGTATTCCATATGCTGCTATGTCATTTATATAGCCTGCCATCAGGCTGAATAAAAACAAAATGTCTTGTTTATGTATTTTTATATACGTTTTGTATTTATATGTACATCTTATTTTATGTCGTTTTATCTTTATATTTTATGCACATTTCTCCATTTTCATATACACTACCTTGCCAAGCTTTAGGAACACATAAAGCCTAATTTTATTTGTTTCAAGCACTGAGGATCAGTGGAGACAATGGTTATAAAGTAAAGTAATTCATAATTATTCTTAATACATGTGTGGTCATAATGAGCATATAAACATACCAACTTGTATTCTGTTCTCACTGTTATGGACACTGCATTGAATGGTTTATATTTATGTTATGCTATATTATTAAGTGGTTATATTATGTTTATTATATTATGTTGTGTTATCAAACAATATATGAAGGTTATAACAATAGCAGAGGGATGGAAACTAATCAGAAGCTATGGCATTTAATGTAATTCATTGATCATGGAAGGATACTCCTGTTATCTATTCATGGGTATGAAATCACAGCAAGAAGTAGATTGGCCCAAACTTACATTTTACTTTGCTTTGGACAATTTTATTTGTCATGGACTCACTTTAATCAAGACCTACGTGTGAAAAACTACCTTGATTTTTGAAGTATGTTGAAACTGTAAAAGCCTCTGATATTTTGCTGTAGGGCATTTGTTATGGAAAAGGTGGAAATAAAAAGTGTCCCTCATTTTGAAGTTGAATAACTCTGAAGCTATTTGGGATAAAAGTTTGTGCTTGCACCAGATGGTAGCCAAGTTCAAGCGACTTTAGCACTGTAGAGGCATTATGATGTGCTCCACCCTGTATTACACCTGGAGAACATGTCCCAGGTGCCAGGTGCCATCCTTTTGACTCCTTGCACAGGCTTGCCCAGATCTTAGCCACCTGAATGAGTTCCGTGCACGTAGGCACAGAGATCTTCCGAATCTCGCTTTTGATAGCCTTCTTCAAGTCTTCCAAGTCCTGCAGTCGTCCCAGTACACTTTACGCTTTAGATAACCCTAAAGGAAAAAGACCAGAAAGTTAAAGTCTGGCGTGTGCGCCAGCCACGGGTACTGGGGCTTCTGGCTGATCAGGCGACCCTCTGTGCGCTCTTGCAGCCACCAAAGCGCCATAGCGGAGGTGTGCGGGGCGACACTATCCTGTTTGAATCAGAGATCATGGCCGCCAGGTTCATACTTCAGCACATAATGCTTCCAGAAGAATTCAGGACCTGAATGTAGCACTGTTTGGTGATTGCTGCCATCGCGCCATTGGGGTGTTCGAACCAGAACGTAATTTTTGCTTCAGCGTGTTCAGGTGGGTGGCATTAGAATCACAGCCAAGCTAAGCCGAACGTGTTGCGTGACCCTGACCCCGCCACCCAAGTGTTCCCAAAGGTGGAGTAATTTTGCCCCAGGCGCCGAGCCAAATGGCGCTGGAGGATCTTTGTCGTGCTGTGCAACTCCATGACCCAGCCACCCGTGCCTGGCTGACCCCTTCGGTCTCGGGCCAAACGCAAGTGCCCGTTCTGGGACTCGAAGCCAGTAGCTGCCACACACCGAGCTCTGTTGTCTGGCTCCTTATCCATCAGGCCACGGCGATGACATCGGGGTGGTATGCTCGGGGTGACATGCGACCCAGGTCCTGAAGTTCTGGGAATTTACCGTACCACCCGGGTGGTAATGCGCCTCATCGCCAAATTTGATGTTTGCCGGGAAGTTGGGATCGGCTTCCACCTTGCTCTAGAGCCACATCGTGTGCACCACCCACTGCTCAAAAATCGCTTGGTATCAGCTTGTGATGAGTTGTTGCTTTGTAGGGCGTCAGTTCGAGGTCTTCAGCGGGGATTTTTCTCACGGAGATGTGGCTGGTGCCAGCCTCGTGGGCAGTGCGTGTGGTCGATTTTGATGGAGTCTAGCTGGTGATGGTCTCCGCCTTTTGAATGTTTTCCTGGCATCTGGCAGATCGGATGACCTCAGAATGGTTTTTCCATTCGGTGTTCATTTAGTCTTGAAAGCAATCTGTTGCCTCTGTTGAGCGAGGATGATGGATTTCGTCTTCCAGCATAATTGGACGATTTTAGACTTTTGATCGTTACCCCATGGGTTCATAGCTGAAAATGAAAGTGTGTATGCCTAACAATTTTCGTTTGCACGTATATGTGATTATGAAATAGATATATGCTGCAACTCAAAAATAGGACGTTTATCTTCAGTGGAAATGTGGGATGCTTTTTACGTGGTAAACAAAACAAGAAATGAGTGGTGTTTTTATTTTCTTTCAAAGAGTGACTCAAATATAGGACCTTTGTCTTCAGTGGAAATGTGAGATGCTTTCTTTCTACCTGGTAAATAAAACAAGGAATAATTGTTGTTTTTATTCTCTTTGAAAGAGTGATAGTGATGGACAAAAATTATGGTATTATTGTAGGTATTCTCAGTAGCATTCACAGTGTGATATGCGGTCTGTTAACCCGACACTTGCTGGGTTATTCTGCTGTCTTCCTTTTGTGCAGATGGAAGGGTATTAGATGTGTCAAATCAGTGGCTCCACAACCAATGGACTGGCATAGCAAATCAAACAGTGTTTGATAGCCATCTGTGATATGATCATGGAAATGTCGCATTTTGAGACTTTAGGATCTGGCTGAGGTATGGGTTGGGTCTTTTGGTGGATGTGCATATGATTTTATCAGCTTAAAGTAAGGTGGACTGTCAGAAGTGACTTTAAGATATGACATGTCACATGGAGTCTCAGTTTTTCATGAAAAATAACTTGAAGCTTACATATTTTCCAGTTTGCTTCCACATCTAATTTCTTGTCATAATTGGGGACATATTAAGGTTTTTGGGATGCTGGAGCCCCAAAACATATGTGGAGCAGGTTGATAGGTTTACATGTTATTTGTTATCGAACAGATGCCTGTTTGCAATGACTTATTCCATTTTGTTATCTTCAATTTTGAGGTGTTACATCATGTGATTAGATGTATCAAAACCAAGGCCACTGTAAGAACATTTGGCAAAGAAAGGTTAAAACTGCCTGGTAACTTCTGTGAATTTTCCAGTCATCCAGTATTTCCACCAGTTGTAATTTCTGTTTGTACCAGATGTGCCAGATTTCTGTCTGTACATTTTTTTTGTGGACTTCGTCATGTACAGGTTACCAGTGCTAACTTGCTCTCTGCAGTTTTCATAGGCTGGCTTTCTGATTAGAAAATACCGATAGGACCTTTTGCCTAAAGTTTTTCACGTTCTGGCCGTGTCACATTCATTTCGGGATAAGTCCAGAGGCCTTTGGCGATCACATTGCAGTGTGGTCAAATGGCCCACTACAAGCAGAATAGGCACGAGTTTCCTTTCCCTGTTTAGTGATGCTCATCGTATCTTTGGCCGGGGAGGGGGGAGGAGGGGAATGCTAAACATAAACCCAGCATCAGGTCCATCTCAGCCGATCATCCTCGTTGTGTGGTCAGACGGTCAGGCACCTACCATCCAGAGGCATAAAGCTGTATGCCGTTTTCTGTTAGTGGCATTTTACAATTGCTTACCACAGGAAAACTCAAGTCAGATACTTAACGTTCAGGTTTTTGTCGTGGGCGACAGCCTTAGGATGACATGGCAAAGTTTCTGGCCCGATATGCTCCCCTGCCAGTGATGTTCTGATGCGTATGTTGATGCCGAGTCCCGGATGAGATGACTGGCATACTGGCATAGTGCCATACTGCGTTATTGTGATGACGACCCTGGTGATTAAGCCAGTGCCTGTATTTGCGGATCACGCTGTAGCGTGTTGGCTTCGTGTATCTGTTGTGGATTAAATAGATTAATGCGGTGATTTCAGGCCGGCACCATGCGGTGCGTGTTGCTGCTGCTGCTGTTCGGACCGTGGCCGCCGCCCGGCAGCTGGTGCTCCACCCACTGGATCATGACAGAAGACGGACGAATCCAGGCGCAGGTGAGGACACGCGACCGCCGCCGACAGGTGACGGACTCCGCCGTGTGGCCTGGACCGGCCGGGGACTGCCAGACCAGTCTTTCAGTCGCACAGACGACGGCGGAGATTCTTGGTCCCGTGAGTTGGCATTAGCACGGCGCGTTTGTTATCGGTGTTCGTCTCCTGCAGATGGACTCGATCTTCTTCATGAAGCGACCATACGACTTCATCGCGATGGCGCAGCAGGAGAGGCGCGCGTCTATGGTGGAGTCCCTGCGGAAGGATTTGCTGTCGCACAAGGTAAGCCACAGGTTCTAATGATAAAGCTGTCAAAATGCGACCTCTCTGGCGTCCTCTGTGGCCTAGAGATGGTTTGACGCGACCATGGGCCTGGATCTGTGCTCTGTTGAGTGGTGTAGCAGACGTGAGAAGCTGAAATGGAAGCTGTCAGATGTTAGCGACGAGTGCGGTCGTCAGGTCTGTCCCTCTGCTGACCTGCTCGGTGACGCCAGGTGGAGATTGACCAGAACGACGACCGGGACCAGGACGTGGAGAAGAAGCTGTACATGGAGGACCCTCACTGTCTGGTGGCCGGCCAGCCGCTCACCGAGTTTGACTTGTACCCCAGCGTGGCTGTCAACCTGAGAAAGTACGGCATCAGGTTAGTGACCTGCACCCGAACGTGGGCGTCGTCTTTCAACAGATGAGTGACGGCATCTCATAATCGTGTTGTGGAGGAATCAGACTTGTCTACCTGTCAGCATAGCAAAAAGATCCCAGTGAGCCACAGCGGGTGTTGCTGGGACCCGGTTTGGTCCGGGCTGACGTTCGGCGGCTCCTGACCGCGCGCCAGGGCTCCTTCCGTCACCTGACCGTCGTCCGCGTCCGCCGCCCGCCGCAGGATCGAAGACTACATCGACTCGAAGCACGTGACCGGCGAGCTGGTCCAGCCGGACTGCGAGGCGCACATGGCGCTCGACTTCAGCATGGACACGTTCCAGCACCTGGTGGTGAGCGGTGCCGGCTGGACAGCGGCCGCGGCACGGTCGAGGGCGCGGCGCGGCTCGGCGGCGATCCGGCAGCAGATCAGGCGGCCCGACTGGTCCGGGTGTTCTTTGTTTGCGGTGGCTGAGTTCAGGCATGAAAGCGACATTATGGGTCGTTTTCCCAGTAGGCTTTGCCGGGAGAGTAATCCAAGGCTTTGGCGCGATGCAGGCGGTGCGATTAAAACCGCTGAGTATTGTTTGCTTGCCTTCGGGCGGAGACTGGCAATCGATGTAGGCTGCCCGTACTCCGGTGCATGGGATCCGGGTGTTTCAACCGAGGAACGTGAGCTTGACGTTTTGAGTGACGGGTGTGAGCTTTGCCCGTCATGAGTGTTGCCCGCCCGTGGATTCCCTGTCGCGTGCTCGTACTATAATTGTGACAGTAACGATCACGTTCGAAGGACGTGATGTTTTCTCAGACTGCGTGAAGTACATCACGCCAAGGTCGCGTATCACCTGTTTGTTATGTCTCGGGGCGTGCATGAAAGTTCCCCGTCCTCTGCCGATGTCGCCTGCGGACCCTGCAGTCTGCTCTGGCTATCATTGCGCCCATCTCTCCTCAGGCGATGAAGGACCGGCAGCACCTGGCGATGGGCCCCGAGCTGAGCCTGGCCGAACTGGTCGGCCAGCAGAACGTGCACGAGTTCGGCCACCGAGTGGAGCTGGCGCTGCGCCGGCGGCCGCTGGCGTGGGTGCTGTACCAGCTGGCCGGTCTGTACTGGCGGATACAGGGCGACGCCCCGCGGGCCGTTGAGTGCAGCCGACGCGCCATCCACCTGTCCAGCCGGTGAGTCCTGCTGGAGCCCCGTCCCGCCGGCCTCGTCGGTGAGTCCTGACCGAGTCTGAGTCCTGACCCGCCGGTCTGGCCGGGGATTCCTGACCGAGTCTGAGTCCTGACCCGCCGGTCTCGTCGGTGGGTCCTGAGACCAACTCGGCGAGTCCTGCCAGAGTCCTCTGGTCTAACCGACGAGTTTTACCGAGGTCCTGTCCAGCTGGTGCGCGTTGCTACTATCGATCTGTTTAGGCAGTCCAGGCAGTCCAGCCAGTCCAGTCAGCCAGTCATGCCATTGTCCACCTGTGCAGCTGGTGAGTCCTGCCACCGTCCACCTATCCATTGCGTGAGTATTGTCGGCGTCCACCTGTGCAGTTGACCAGTCGGGTCTCCTCTGCGACCCGCTCCCGGTTGGTGAGCGGGGAACGCCGCCGGCCGGGGCGCCGCCTGACGGCCGGCGCTGGGCACGGGGGCGTGTGGAGCCCGAGGGCACTCGCTCAGCTCTCCTTCTCTCTTCTAGTTAGCTGAGGATCGTTTTGATACGATTTACGCACATTTCCGTGTTTTGATAACATAATTTTTAGGACGACGTTTGGTTTGACAGAAGCAGCCAGTGAAACTAGTACAGTAGAAAGCGTGTATTCTCACGTACCATTTTTGCTTATGCACGACTTAACATTGATGTGTCAGGTGCGTCCTTTACACCTGCCAGTCCGTTGGAGCCTGCACTTAGCGTCATGTTTCAGTGTGGAGCGGTTCGTGCCGCTGGTGGACCTGGGTGTCGTTCTGCACCGCTGCCGGCACAGCGAGAGCGGCGCCGTCGTCCTCCACGCCGCCGTCGACCACAACGACCAGAGCCCAGAGGCCCACTACGGCCTCGGCAACGCCTACGCCGTGCTGGGCGACTACAACCGGTCCGCGACGTGCTTCAACAACACGGTGAAGCTGGAGCCGAAGCACGAGGGGGCGCTGAAGCGGCGCCACGCCGTCATCTGCCACGACCGGCTGGAGACGGCGCTGGAGAGCCAGCACAAGTGAGCCGCCCGCCGCCCGGTGCCGACCTCGCGGCGCCCGGGCCCGTGCCCGCCGCCGCGCTGTGCTGCTGGCTCTGGCAGATACTCGGTCAGCGTTTGGGTGTCGTCAGTGATGGTACTTGACGTGCGAAACAAAGTTGCTGCTACTACTGCTCGTGTGGACCGGTTTGGAATGTTCTGTGTATGCTTTATTACGTTTAACTGAATCACGTATTTTGCCGTCCTAGTTCAGGGATTGAGCTGGACTTTGATGTAATACGCGACAGACGAGGCAGCTAGAAAGTAAAGCTAAACCCGAGGCTTTTGTGATGAAACTACTCTCGCCCGGCCACTCTGTTCTTCTGCTTCTGCCTGCCGCCCGTTCCGTTCCTCTACTACTTCACCAGCCGCCTCGTTTTTCTGCCCGTCTGTGCATTCCTCTGTTCTTTCGTTCCGTGACCGCCTTTCGTCTGTCGGCTGCGACAGCTCGCTGCAGAACACGCTGTCGGAGCTGCGCAGCTACCAGAAGCAGCACACGCTGTGGCTGCAGCAGCAGGAGAAGCTGCTGCGTGAGCAGGCCGAGCTCGACACCAAGATCGAGTCTAGGCTGAACTACGAGGAGCAGAAGATCCGGGAGAGCTCCGACGGCAGGGGTGAGTCGACATCTGGTCCGCGACACGTTTCGAGTAGGCCGACGAACATGTTCATGGCGCGGTGATTGATAGGACCGAGGGATTGTCGTGTGGTGATGAGTCAGCCGGTGTTGTCCTGGGTGACGTCAGCGGTCTGCGGTAGTTGCGAGGTCTGGAGAGGAGAGATGTGCTGGACTGGCTCAGATCAGAGGAGAACACGCACCGCAACTCAGGTTCATCGACGACCTGTTCCGTTCGCAGGACACACGTGCTTCCGTTACTACCAGAACGGCCAGAGCATCCTCAGCTGCAACATGGCGGCCTCGGCCGGCGAGGACGGCGCGGAGACTGTCTCCGATCTGCAGACCAAGCTGTCCGACCTGCAGACCAAGGTGGGGAAGCGCTGCACCAGGTCTGCGAGCGAACCCTTGCGAACCCCGGGCTGGAGTGGGTTCATGGGGAGCAGTTCAACTTGTCGATCACGATGAGGTGTCTGTCGGTCCTCGTCTTGGTCTGCACGTCTAGTGTTCGCTGATTCGTGTCCGGATTCCCCGACTTTAAATTCCGGATATCAGGTATCCGTTTGATTCGGACCGCCCGGCCGCCAGGCTGACCGACTGGAGCAGCAGGTGTCGAAGCTGAGCAGAGGCGCGGAGCCGGCGGCGGACAGCGAGCGGCCGGCGCTCACCCGGCGCTACTCCGCCCTGGACGAGTCGGCCACCGAGCAGCTGCAGCGGCCCGACTGGCCGTCAAAGGAGGAGTGCGGCCAGAAGGTCACCAAGTTCCCCGGCGCCAACGAGTTCCCATCCGTGTTCCTGGCGCCCGACAACAAGGGCTTCGAGTGAGTGGCCGCCCGGCCGGGCGCGGCTCGGGCCGTCGTGGTGGGGACCGCGTTGGTCCTCATTTCCGCGTTGACGTGAGCTGGGATTCGCTCCAGGAAACAGGACTGCCGACCGATCTGCAAATGTGATGCGTTTTCACGTGGCTTCTGTTCTTAAAGTGCGGGCAGATTTTGCCGAGTGTTTTCCGACCAATGTTGCTTGGCGCTCCGACGCCGGACGCGGACCGGTGCGTCTCTCGACCGTCGGCCGGCCGGCTGACCCCGCGCCGTCCCGCCAGCGTCGACAACTTCCTGAACACGGACATCGGCGTGCCGCTGGGCGAGGACCACGCGCTGCCCTGGTACCGGCCCGTCTGCCAGCCGGTGCAAGCGCGCGTGCTGCCGTACGACACGATGGAGACGATCCGGTCCCGGGCGCGCATCACCCAGCACCGACCGGACCCGGTGGCGTCGCGCGCCCTGCTGGCTTACGCCCGCGGCCGCGCCACAGTCGAGGCCGAGCTGGGACAGCGGATCACATCTGCCATTCAGCAGGTGGGCGGCCGGGGGGGGGGGGGGCAGCGCTCTCACGTCATGGGGTCTGCTGCGTCATGTGTGGCGCGGGTCTGGTGACGGACGGGACCGTTATTAATGCGCTAGATTAAGTTCTGAAAAGAAAAGTCCCAATGCGCATTTGTTGTGGTCGTCTTTGTGTGATTTTGACTGCGGACTCGTCGCGGGCTGTTTTTGGAGTGTCTGCTCGTGGCAGTACAGCAGGAGAGGAAACTAGGATTTGGTCGATCAAACTGCCAGCACAAGCAGCCCCCCTCCCCATGAGTCCGTACCGGACCATGGTCGTATGGACCAGTGGCGGTCTGACCGGGTGCGCCGCGGCCTGTGCCGGGCAGGGCTCGGCGCCGGCCTGGGTCGTTCAGACGCTGGCCTCGCTCTACTGGCGGGCGCAGGGCAACCTGGCCAACGGCATCGAGTGTCTGCGCTCGGCGCTGCACGCCGCGCCGCCCGAGTTCGCCGACGTGCCGCTCACCAACCTGGCGGCCGTGCTCTACCGGCTGGACGACGTGGACGGCGCGCTCAAGCTCGCCCGACAGGCGTTCCACTGCGACTCGATTGAGGTGGGCCGCGCGGCGCCGGCGCTCGCCGGTCACTGATCGCCGCCGCGTCGTCCGATTGTGACGTCCGTCTCGACCAGACCGAGTTGTTTTCCCGCAAGGCACGTCGTCTTTTCACGCGATTTTGTGGCGATCTCTTTGCCAATTTCCAACGACGCTCATTTTGTCAAATGGCGCGTATATGTTGCGTGCGTTGTTCTGTCTGCCGCAGTTTCGTTTTGCCTGCGGCGATCACTCGTCCCGCTTTTTTCCAGCCGGAGACGAACTTCCTGCTGGGGAACCTGCTCGCGGCCAAGGGCAATTTTTCGGGCGCCGTGTGGCACTACCGCCGCACGCTGCAGGCCGAGCCGGCGCATAGTGACGCGCTGGAGTACCTGCGTGTGGTGTCCTGCTACACCCGTTACCACGGCCACCAGAGGGGCGAACAGCAGTGTCAGACGCCGGCCCAGGTGAGCCGCCGCCGGCGCCGCGGAGTCGGCCGATCCGAGCCCCGTCTGCCGGGTGCGGGGAGGGGGACGGTCCGTTAGCAACCTTGAGACGGGTGCTTGGTTGACTTCACCAAGTCATCCAAGGAAATTTGGCATGATAAGAACGTTACGGCTGCGTGTTAGCGGTGTTTCGTGTGCTCTGGCCGTGCTGGCACTGCGTGCCGCTGGCCGCCGGACGACGTCTCTGGCTGACTGTGGCGATCCTCCGGCGCCGCAGACGCCGGCCGAGCGGGACCCGATGCTGGAGAAGCTGTCCAAGATGCCGCCCGACTCCGTGGTCTGCACGTCCGAGTGCGCCAACGGCCAGAGCCGCGATGACTGCGAGTCGCGCATCAGCTGCTACAACGCGCGCAACGAGAACGGCCGCTGGATCCTGACGCCGGCGCTGCCCGACCAGCTGGAGTGCGCCGGCCTGGACGGCCCCGACTTCGTCCCAGGTGCGCCGCGTTTGTCGTCCGCCGCCGGCGACAGCCCGGCCCCGGTTCCGGCCTGCGCAGGGCGGCTGGAGGTGGTTTGGGTCGCTGGCAGTGTTGGCTGGAGTTGTTAACGCTTAGCGCGGGATGTTTGTTCGTGGTGCCACCGTGCGTTGTCCGCAGGACCGCAGAGTCGAGGGATGGGCCCAACATGGGGTTGGAGATTTGGTTTTGTTCTTGGTATCGCAGGTAGTGTTGAAGGACACCAGAAAGCACGTGCTCCAAAAACTTTTTGTACTCGAAAAGTTTGATGTTGTGTCCTCATAAAAAGGCTGCGTTATAACTTGGTTGACGAATTACTAACTCAGCAGGCAAATGACTGTGTCCACTCAGTAAGAAGCAGGTATGATGTCATAACTGACTTACACCTAGAATGCAACCCAGACATTATTACTCTTTGGAAAATTTAGCACCTCGAAACGAAAATTTATTCCGACACCAAGAATAAAAGCCAAATTTCTAACCCTCCTGGTTGGTACTCTCGATGTAAGTCATTTATGACGTCATACCTGCGTCTTACGAATGAAAACAAAGCTTGCAGAGTTAAAAATTCGTCAACATGGGTAAAATGCAGTTTTGTATGGAGATACGTGACCGAACTTTTGGAGTACAAAGCGTTTTTTCGAGCACATATTTCTTGGTGTTCTTCAACACCAAAAAGCAACATCTATTCCAACCCTGACCCAACATCATCTAGGCTTGGCAGTCATCCTGTACAGGCAGAGGCCGATGTAGAAATGGAGGCGACTGCTGCCAGTTGGAACGGTCCATCCGTTTTTTTTGGTTTCGTCTCGTTCCAACCTCTCGAACCCGTTTTCCGGTTTACTTCGGTCTCCTTGTGCAGCATCGTGCGTCGGAGTCTGCCTACTCCGACGTCCTGTCCCATAACACGGCCAGCCAGGGACTGTCCATCCGTCCCACAACCCACAAAACGGCCGTTCATTGACCGTCCGTCCCTCAACCCACAGCGCGACCGTCCAATGACCGTCCGTCCGTCCCACAACGTCGTCCGTCCCACAAACAACAGCACGGCCGTCCAGTGACCGTCCGTCCTACCCCAGGAGCCGGTCACCTGACGTCACTATCAGCTCTGGAGGAGGCGCCCTACCTCTCGGACGACCAGCTACGCTGCGAGCGGCTGTCGCCGCCGGAGCCGGCGCCGGCGGCTGACGCCGAGTACGAGCTGGAGGAGGAGCTGAGCGTGATCACGGAGCCGGTGCCGTCGCTGGACGAGCGCGGCATCGTGGACGACCCGCTGCCGGACGTGCTGCTGCGCGTGCGGGAGCGAGCCGCCGGTCCGCCACCCACCGCCGAACAGTGCGCCGACGTGAAGCAGATCAACTGGAGCCAGTACACGTCCACCTGGCTCTCCGTCTCTGCCAAGAACGTCGCGTGAGTGGGCCGGCGCCGCGAACGGCAGGCGATTGGTGGTATGTGCCGTGGCTTGTTTCAGTTTGATTTGTTGACCGGATGGCAGCGGCAAGGCGGATGTATGCAACTTCTCTGTGGTGTCTGGTGCGTTGTAAGATCCGACTGGCAGGCAAAAGGTCTGTGCATCCGCGAGGACCGTTACTCACCTGCTCTGACCGTGGCGCGCTGGGTTTCCGTCGCGCTGTGTTGAGTCGTGTCGGGAGAGTGCTGCGGCGAGGTGCGGGATTTCCGATACGCGGCGGTGACCCGTGACCGGTGGCCGCCGCCGTGTCCGCAGCGTCGACCTGGTGCCGGCGCCGGCGGGGGTGTATCAGCCGCGCCAGCCAGTCTGCCCGGACCAGTTCCCGGCGTCGATGGCCACCCTGGACAACCTGTCGGGCGTGCGGCACCGGCGCCAGCTGTCCATCAGCCCCGAGACCGGCCTCAAGGAGGCGCTGCAGGCGCTCACCGCCGACCAGCCCCGCACCGTCGACGAGACCGCCACCCGCATCGCCATGAGCATGGACAAGGTCGGCGGCCCCGCCGCGCAGGCGGCGCCCGCGGCCCCGAGGTTACGTCGCGTCTGGTCCGCCGGCTGCGGTCGGGGAGCTCGCGGCGATTTGGCCGGCCCGGCGGCGGGCCGTGCGCCGACCGAGGCGCCTCCTACGCGTCAGGGCGCCGCGTACGCCGCGCCGGCCGGGCCGCTGCGCCGCGGCTGCGGCGGAGTTTTCCTGATTGAAATAGCCGGACGGCGCAGCGTGTGATCCCGGCCGGGCGGCGGATTGGAGGGTCGCCGGGCACGCGCCGGCGGCCGGGTCCGGACGGCCGTCGCGCGCGTCGGCCGCCACCGGCCGCCGCGTGCCGCGGATCGTCGCCCGCGCTGGGGTCAGGCGAGTCCGGCGGGCCGGCAGTTAGCGGTCGTCGGCCGTCGGGTCGGGCGCCGTGCCGCGCCAGATCAAACGCCGGCCACCGGGGTCGCACGTTTCGTCGAGAGTTGCTTGAAGTGGGCAGCGTTGGGGTCGGCTTCCATGTCACTGGAAACTTGTTGCCTGAGCGCGAACCCCGCGACCCGTGTGTTCCCGAAAGTGGTGTGAACTTGTCGCAGGTGCCGAGCCCGCCGTGCCGAAGGGTGGTGTTGTCGTCCCGTGACGGCTGGAATTCTGTCTCGGGTAGCGCTCGTTCTGGGATTGGCACTGTTCGTCTGCTGCGTCCTGGCCTGTCCCGGTCTTGTCCTGTCGGTGACGGCCGCCCGATGAGCTGTGACTGTCCGTGTTGTCGGTGCCGGACACCGTGTCCTGTTGTCTGCGCACTTCCTGCCGTCACGAGTCGGCCACCGAGGCCGGAGCGTCCTCGTGTCTCCGCCCGTCGTCCTGTGAATACTGACCGTCCCTGTCGCCGGCAGAAAGTGTCCGGCTTTCACGTGCACACGGTCGGTAGCTGCGAGTCTAGTGCTGCACTCCGTCCGCCTTTGGCCGGCAGATCCGTCCTCTCCACCTCTGACCCCCCCCCCCCCCCCCGTGACCCTCTGGTGGTGCGCTGACGCAGCTCCGTGCCCGCAGAACGCCACCTCGTGGGTGCTGGCGACAGCGGCGGCGCTGTACTGGCGCGTGCGGGGCGACGGACCGCGGGCGGCCAGCTGCCTGAGGATCGCCCTGCACCACGCGCCGCGCCACCTCAAGGACATCCCGCTCATCTCGCTGGCCAACATCCTGCACAGGTGACCGAGGGAAGGACCGGAGCGACACGGGGCGGCCGCCACCACGCGACCCGGCGCGACGTTCCGTCGTGTGGTCGGCTCGGAGGTCGGGCTGGCTGTCGTGACGGCGGGAAAACGCCCGGAGCAGTGATTGGTGGGCTTGGAATCGCCGGCATGTTGGTTTGGGAACCCAGCGTGTGTTGCATCGGGGCGATCACGTGTACCTCGTTATGTCTCTGGCATGATGGATTTCCAGCGACGCTCCGACACTGGTTTCCGCTTGCCTTGATTTTTTTGCATCAGGGAAAAACAGTTGAGTCCAAGGAGCAGTAGCGCGTGCCGCCAGAGTAGGATGTGAATTAGACGCACACATGCGAAATGGAAAATGTTGGCTGTTTTGGCGTAGACGGAAATTGATGTGTCAACACTTCCTTGCATGCACGCTGTGTCCAGATTGAGGATCGCTGGTTGTTTGATGGCGAAGCTGACTGATGTTGTATTTCAGAGCCGGACTGTACAACTGATGTTGTGTTTCAGAGCCGGACTGTACAACGATGCCCTTATTGTGTGCAATATGGCGCTGGAGATATCACCCAAGTTCGTTGTCATCCACTTCACGATGGCCAATATATATGCTGCGAAGGTAAGGTTCCACGGTACGGCCGTTCTTTGTACGTTTGTCATGAGTTTTGACTGCGTGTTGTTTGTGGGATGGCTGGTTTTTGACGCCGTTTCGTTACGTTCTCGTCTCGCTCGAGGCTGGCGTGCCTGGGGAGCCGATTTAAATCCGCCGCGTCGCGCGTCGTCGTCCCGCTTGTGAGCGCGTGTTCAGGTGGGCGGCGGGCCGCGCGCCGCGCCTGACCTTTAGTCGCCATGTCTGCGGGGGCTCGATGAACTCCTTCTCGAAGGACGCCGGCCGGCAGCGCGCGTGACGTCACCCCCGGCGGTTTGTAGCGGCCGAGGTGTGTGTGACGTCACCGGGGGCGTCCGAACTGCGCTGCGGATGGGACTCGGTGGGGCCGTGCCGGTTGGGGCGGTTCAAACGGCAACTCGTCCCGGCCAGCGTTTTGATGGATGAGACGTCTGGCGTGACGTCATCGAGTTTGCCGTTCCAAACTTCACTTGCTGCTGCGAATTGTGTTCGCTGTTATGCAACATCGGAGCTGTGTCGGCTTAGAGACAGGGTACCGAAGAGTTATGTGACGCATGCAGATTGCCACTGCACTTTGTCGGCCCAGAAATAGTGTATCTCTGTGGTGCGTGACGCATTCTGTATGACCACGTGACGGTGCCGGCCCAGAACGGGACGACTTCGGAGTTGTGTGACGGCCGCTGCGGGATCCCAGAGGTACGTTGGCTCCGAGTCAGCGTGCTGTCTCGATGTGTGACGCAACCATTGGAACGGCTCGATCCCGAGACCAGTCACCGTGTTGCCATGCCTTGACTGCGTGATGTGACGGCCGATGTCGCCGGCAGGGCGATCTGGAGAAGGCCGTGTCGTTTTACCAGTCGACGCTGGCGCTGCAGTCGTCGTTCGAGCCGGCCAAGGAGCGCCTGCGTGCCATCCAGTGTAGCCTGGAGGCGTGGCGCAAGGCCCAGCAGGAGCCGTGAGCGGCGTCGCCGGCCGGCCCGCTGCTGCTGCGGCCGGGGCGTAGGGCCGGCCGGGCCGGGCCGGGCTGGGGTTTGTAGACGTGCCGTGTGATCAGGTCCCGCGGCGGACGGTCGGCCGTCCGTGACGCCGGCCGCGTCATCCTCCAGGGGACGGCACGGCCGCCATGGCCTCCGCGCGGGACAGAGTGCATTCCGGCTTTGTTTGAAATTCGGAGACGTTTGACGCGCTTACGGCCGCGGCTGCTGCTGCCTGCTCCAAATCTGGGCGTTTGTTTCTCGGCGCCGTGCGCTCGGCGGCTGCTCGCGGGCCGTCCGTGGCTTGGACGCGTGGGCGGGGAGCCGAGGGGTCGGCCGGAAAAACTGCGGGCCGGCCCCTCCCTGTGATACCCTGCGCCGGGGTCGTTGTCGCCCGATATCCATAGATACTCAATACAAGGCCGCACACGGCCGGAGCAGTGGCCGCTGCGTGTTCCTGGCCCCCGCCGACCGCCGTCTGAGGGCGGCGACGGATGCGGCGCGGCGCGGCGGAGTGGCGCGGCGCCGACGGCCGCAGCAGCGGTACAGCGGGGCGCCGGGCCACTCCGGAGTGCCGAGCCGCGGAGTGCCCGCTTTCCAAACTGAAACAACTAGTACCAGCCAGCTGTCTCACTGTCGGCACTTGCTGGGAGACGGTTCGGCGCTGGTGCGGCATCAAGAATAGCGCGAACACAAACACTTGAATGGAGCGGTGACTGACAGAATCCTGATGCCAACATCCGTGCAAAACAATTCCAACTGGGCTAGGTTGGCATAGACATGTTCCATTGTACATGTGGCCGAAGTGGACCAATATTAAACTCAGGGACGGCACCGTGGCCTTGGAAATGACTTAAGAAGTTAAAACCCGACTGGGGTTCCACTCCTCTTAAATGGTACCATGTTCAATTAATTTTCTCAACACCGCACATGCCATGCCTCCGTCAACATTTCAAGTGTTTGGCACCTATGGCTGTCTTCACAACACCTTTTCACGGATTTCGGTAAACAGTCACAACGTAAACTCGGCGTTAATGTATTCTTTATCCACAACTCAGTTCAGTTCAATTCAGTTCAGTTCATTTACGAATATTTCCAACGCATGGATTACTGTTTGTTTCGAGTCATTTCAGTGCAGTGCATGCGCAGTAGTCGTACAGATAAAATGAGGCAGTCAGACACGTCAAGGTATGGGAGATAGCTCGTCAAGTTTGCGTACAAGCTCTCCACGGGTTCGAGAGGCGGTGATGTCCGACGGCAGGCGGTTCCAGGACGAGGCCGCGCGATACGAAAAAGCCCTGCGGGCCACAGACAGACGGATAGTCGGTTCTCCGGCTTGTTGGTGCTTGAGATGCATTCCTGGGCCACAGAAGCCACAAAACACGATAAGTGGTGTTGATCCACACGAAGGATCACGAGACCAGGTCAGGTCATACTTGAGGTAAACTAGCAAAAGGAGTCTTTAATCCCGTTTTGACGATTCTTGGGGTACAATTTGGCACTTCAGTCGATTTTGCAGTTCAGAATTGTATTAAGGCGTTTCCAGGCCGTGAAATGACCTTAGGTCACCTGAGGTTATGCGAGGCCACGGAAGTCGAAGCTTTAAACACATTTCTGGGACTTGAAATGCATTCCTGAGTCAAGGAGGTCACTAAACACAACAAGCAGTATTGACGCACATGAAGTCATGAGACCAGGTCAGGTAATATTTGGGGTGAAGAAGCAAAGAGTCTTACACCCCATTCTGATAATCTTTAGGATGCAAGTAACCACTGGAATCGATTTTGCAGTCGGAGATTGCACCATGGCGCTTCCACACTATGAAATGACCTTAGATCACCTGAGGCCATGCAAGGTCACCGTGGTAAAAGCTTAGTTCTTATCCAGAAGTCCAACTTTTTATCTCTGGTTCATTTAAAGAGGCAATGGCACATCTAGGGACAAGATGAAACCCAAGCGTGCTTCAAATCCAGTCCGTGATCCTACGTCAGTTTAGGTCATATGATGGACCTTATATTGATCACGGTCCTGGAACCCAAGGAGTTTCACTCCAACGGTACTCCTTGCCTTCTTGTTTGCATTGTTATTGATTCTCCACAAAACAGAAAATACAGCAGACGGCTGAATATTACGTCCGGTAATAAGGTCAGGTCAGGTTACGTCGGGTCATTGTCGTTCTAATTTGTCGGCATTAAAAAAAGAAACTGTTCGTAAAAATCTTTTTTACCGTTTTGGAAGCATACACTGAGAAATCGCCGGTCAGCGACTTTCAGAAACCTCACAAACATAGCGACATGAAAGATGACGCTATATCAGATCACCGGATTAGGCACATAGCCAGGATTTTCCTCAGGAGGGGACGAAATATCAAATTCTGTCATACGCCATTGGCATATGACGAAAAGTTATAAGAAAACAACAGGCATTTTATGTAATTTACCTCTTACTTAGCGCGCAGGAAAACATATAACGTTTGCTTTTACAAGATATATATGATCACAATTACGTATTCCTGCAAAATCGCCATAAATCTAGTGTAGACCGCTTGGCTCGGGGGGGGGGGACATGGCCCCATAGCGCCCCTTGGCTACGTCCTTGCATCTGATGTGATACGTGATTATATGCATGTCATAAATTATTTGTCACCATAACGTACATCTGATGAGCCTTCCATTGACAGGCACAGAATTGCTCCGGCTTTATTAGGCGTTGAGCGAGAGCTCTTCTTAAAAACTCCTATTTTCGCATCTATAGCCCAAAAATTGCATTGTCTTACAAAATATTGCAAAAGACATTGTCGCATATGTAGCCAACGCATATATAGCCCGAAAATTGCATTGTCTTCTCCCAAATATTGAGTGGCTTGGAACGTATTCATGGCGAGTTTTCTGATGATTTAACTTCGTTTTTCTCCGATGTTCCGTTTGTAAGTTAGGGGGATGGCGGCGTCGAACCCCCTTCCCCCGGCTCCGGCCGCCCACGTCGGGGAACCGGTTGGACGCGGGTCTACCCGGCACTGCCTGGCGTGTTTTGGTATCCGCGACTGCCAGGGGGTATCGAAAAGGGCACCTCCTGTTACCTCAGGATCTAATTGTCGGATCTGAACCGGTCTACCACCAATTGATAGGCCTGAGTCTTGCGATTCAGAAAATACTGTGTTAGCCTTGGTCACATGACTGATGATGTCACAGGCCACGCAAAACGCATAACATGACCTCAGAAAACCTGACACCGTTTCGTATATTATATCAGCGACCACAGCCAGGGGGCCGGGGGGAGCGCCCCTCCCCTTTAGCCCGCATTTTTTGTGAAAACCATTGCACATCGTCTCCCCGGCAGATGGTTTTCGTACCATTTCAGTTCACAATGAACTCCGTTGCCCGCTATTAGGAAAATCCTGGCTGCGTCCCTGTCATCGAAATCGGTCTTAACCCTTTTCTCGGGGGCTAGACGGTATGGTCGATTCCCGGCAGGGGGGTGGCGGATTCGGTCCCCCTGAGATCTCAACAACTGCACGTCCGATTTTATGGCAACAAACGGCAATCGATTTGCCGTGGCGTGAACTACATTTAAAAAAAAAAATCAAAATTTAGAAAGGTCTGGATATAGGGGGGCAAAAATGCCAAGATCAGGGGAATTTTTGGACTTCTTATAACTCCGTTGTTTATGGACCGATTTCGATGAAACTAGCATGAATTGAGGGATTATGGATGGGACTTTTACCATTGGTACACACATTTGAAGTTTTAAGAGAATTCTTGGGCGTTCACAGGGTTTCAAAAATAGGAGGACTAGTTTTCTAACAACTGAATGAACAAAAAAGGCAAAAACACTTTTTTGGCTTCTGCTAGTCATGTTATGCTGAAGAAGTACAAATCGCTTTACAATGTTTGTATAATGTTAGCATAGGCGGTGCCAGGGACATGAAAAAGGGGGAGCTGCTATGGTCACACGTTCTTCAGATCAGCTTGTGGCCCTTGACTTTAAATGACCTCCAGTGACCTTGGGGTCACTTGGAATGATCTTGTGTGCATTTAATATTATCTGTAAACGTTTTCAATCATTGAGTTCACTATTTCAAAAATTTCGTTTTACGACAATTGCGATATAGGGTACGCACACTGACATTTTAGGTCATAGCTCCGTGACCCGACCTGATACCAGCCTGAAACTTGATACACAATTAGAGGGCACCTTTTTACGTCACATATACTCCTGGTTTGGCATTCGAAGAAACAGTGCCGAAATAATTACTATAAAACCAAAGTTTGACTTTTGACCTTGACCTCACCTTGTAAAATGACCTCAGATAAACCAAATTATATCCGTACATTGGCCAACTATTTAGCTATACACCCATATAAGGTTTTAAGTTGTATCTTAAAAACGCTATTTTTGGCAGACATTTCCCTTTTAGTCTCAACATGGCCAAAAATGGCCTGAGATGCCTCCCAAAAACGTTACCTGGCTCCTAATACATAATATAAAAATAAAAATAGAAATTTGAAATTTTGTCACGGCACGTGGAAAGAATAGCTAGGAAAAGTGAACAAGTTTCGTGAAGCTGCGTTAAAAAGCCTGGAATTGGCAAGCAAAAAACCCGAGGGAGCGGATTCAGCCCCCCTGCCGGGAATAGGGTTAAGGCCTTCAACTGCGTGTCACACGAAAATTCACGATATTCTGCATCAGAGGCATGACGAAATGTTAAAAATTCCGGTTTTTAGTCAACCTAGGTCAGGCAAACTATTGGCATTACTTTACATGCTGAATGAATACTTTCATGCCAAAGATCGATACTTACTCGCAGCCGTTTTGGTCCGCGTGATAAAAAGGAAGGAAGTGAAATCTTCTGATGATCAGTTTTACATTACCTGCTTTTCATCCAGCAAAGGTCAGTCCAGGTCGGGTCATATAAGGTTGCATTGATCTTCATGATAAAAAGTAATAGTTACTCGCTGGGACTATTTACTGCGTCAAGTACAGAATTGAAATGACATCTCGTGATGATTAAATCTGCTCAGTCTGCTCTTTATCGGGTAAAGGCAAAGCCAGGTCGGGACAGATAGTTATTTTCCTTTTTCCGATTAGGAACAATAATTGCGGTCTTCTGCTACTGAACGATCTTCCACAGGAAATGTTGCATTTCATTTCGTTTTGACATCTACCTATAACCTTGAATACGTGATTTGACATGACCCCACACTGCATCTGGTGAATCTTATAAAAAGGCACGTAAAAGGCACGTAGGCACGTAGATTTGCTTATCTGACTGGAACGATGGGGAATGTCAGCGGCAACGACTTTTGTCACCAGCGATGTAAATCAGTCCAATTGTCATGACGCGAGAGGGTCATGCTAGGTCATGATCTAGCATGACCCTGATATTGACGTGCCAGGATTGTACATCGTTTTGGGGACCGTGTCCTATGTATGTCCATGCTCCATACATCATCCTGTGCATATTATGAAAGGAACGAAGCATGCTCGCGCCACCGCTCAAAGAGACGAAAGCCTGCCTGAAACGGCTCATTTATGGCGTCATATCTCCATGACCTGACCTAGCATGAAAATGGCTTTGATGTCAAAATATTTAACACTCATTGATGAACAGGTGCTGAAAACTTTGTTGGGCTGGCTTAAACAGCTCAGAAGCCATCCACGAAAAACCGAGGGGCTCTCCTATTTGCCACCCCCAGGCGGTGCCGGGCGAATCTATCATAGCCAAACATTTGATGTACCATGTTACATAATCCCGTACCACTCTTGTAGTGCCGACTCCTTGGAGTTATAAGGAAGGAGGTTTTCTCTTCGCAACTGCCCTGCGTCCCAGTTTTGGTCGGCACGTCATTTCGGAGAATAGGGAAAACGATACGTTTTGGCTCGCAGAAGGCGCGCCGAAAACTTTATCTCCAAAGGTAACTTACATCGCACCTGAACCGTAACTTACCTTGAATGGGTGTATTATACCCATAATCTATCATACTCCCAAGCGTATCTGCACCAGATATTTCGTTTGGTCGTCTGCTTTCCTGCTTTTCATTTCTGCTTATGACACTTTACACACATTTGGTGATCTGACGGTGTAGGAGGTAGGAGGTTTTGCGAGCCAGCAGGGAACCAGGGCTGTCAGTTTCTGTAAATGATTGGGTGGGCCGAGCCGTCGGCCCGACAACCTAACTTCCCACCAAATGAGCGTTTTTCAACGGATTGAGCCCACTTGATTTTAATAAATGGAAATTTTTTAGTTTTTTTATTACTATTTTTCAAGTAAAAAATTGCCTATATCCCATGTATATTGGTATATATGTATGTGTATACATATAAGATATAAGATAGTTACATCACTATATGCCTTATTCTGTACTTGCTGCCTGCCTTTTATCTACTGAGGCCGTTTCTTTCGTTATTTTTGCCTACTTCCCTTTAAAACTGGCAGAAAAAATTGGAGGGGCCCAAACCAACATTGGAGGGGCTCAAATCAACATTGGGTGCGTCAGGGTCCCCTCGAAAGAAAACAGATCGACACCCCGACAAGGGATCCTTTTATAGGCCAGCGGGGCCTCCTTGCAGATTAGCAGGGGATCTTTTAACAACCCAGCAAGGGTCCCATTCACACGCTAGCAAGGTGTCTAAGCCAAGACTAGCGGGGCCCCTTTACAGGCCGGCAGGAGCAAGATGTGGGATGCGGGGAGGGGGCAGGGAGGCCCCCAACTTTTTTTGAAACTTAACATTAACCCTTGGGGCATTGATTGGAGAGAATTGACCCCAAATGCTTCTTTGCCCCTTCTCCAACTGTGGATGAGGTCCGGCGCACCTGGGCAGGAGGCATCCTTACATACTAGCATGGGGGCCTATTTTCAACTCCGCAAGAGCCCCATTCACAGATTAGCCGGACGTCTTTTACGTGTCAATAGCGCCCCCTTCACAGGCTAGTAGAGGACCTTTTTATAAGCCAGTAGGGAACCCAGTTACAGTCCAGCAGGAGCACCATTCGCAGGCTCGCAAGGCGCTTCTTTCAGGCCAGTAGGATGCTCATTTTACGAGCCAGCAAGAGATCCTTTTAAAGGCCAACAGGGGCCTCTTTGCAGACTAACAGAGGACCTGTCTTACAGCTCAGCTGGGGCCCTATTCGCAGGCCAGCCAGGTGCCTCTATGGAATACCTCCATTAACTACCGGGTTAAGGTCAATATGACCCCTTTACAGGCCAGCAAAAACCTTTCCAAAGGGCCAGCAGGAGCCTCCTTTCAGACTAGCAGGGGCCCACTTACAGACCAGCTCGTACGCCCTGTGCGAGCCAGAAAAACTCTTACAAGCCAACTGGACCCCTTTACAGACCAGGAGGAGTCTCTTTTACAGCCATAGACATGTCGGAAGGGCCATTTGACGGCCAGCAGGTAGCCTGGTAGCCCCTTTACTGCAGGTAGCCTGAGTCCCCTGGTGATGTCCTAGGCCCAATGGGCACCTGAGCAACGTAGTCAAGAGACTCATCCGCGCTACTCGCGAATGAGTCTGTCATCGACCCGAGTCTCATTCGACCCGAATCTGGGGCCCCTTCCCACTGCACGCAGAAAGACCCCGGGTTCGGGCCGAAGGGAACCACCTCCAACCTAAGGAAGGGGGGCTCCAGCCTCTAAGCTCCCCTCGATGCGCCCCTTGGCCTTTTC
Source organism: Capitulum mitella (assembly GCA_030062745.1). NCBI lineage: Eukaryota > Metazoa > Arthropoda > Thecostraca > Pollicipedomorpha > Pollicipedidae > Capitulum > Capitulum mitella. Next base: position 8,386,968 of record CP099842.1, read on the forward strand.
CAGGTCTAAGAGGTGAGATGGGCTTTTTCCGGAGATGAACTGGGACCCCTGAGCCGCGACGGGGGGGGGAGGAGCTTGGTCCATCTTGGCTGCGTCCCTGTGCATCGGCACAACGAAAGAGTGCATGCCCCTCCTTTAGGCCCGCATTTTTTTGTGAAAATCATTGCACTTCGTCTTCTCACCAGGCGGTTTCCGTGCGATTTCAGTTCACACTGAGCTCCCCTTCTCAAGAAAATCCTGGCTGCGCCCCAGTCCCTGTGTGTAGGTGCTAAAACGCTCACGGAGACTGCAATGTCTATCGTAAATATTTCAGCTTGAGCAATTACATTGTTTGGGAAGGGTTTGCATATTGTCATACTTACGTACTGTCATACGTCGACAACAATGGGTCATAGTAATGCACAGTCGAAAACAAGACAAATGCGAGTCTTACATGGCAAAATATTTGGAAAAGACAAAATGGCCGTGGACCCTCCCAACGATGTAGCTGCCTCCGGAGGCGAAGTTTTTCGCGGTGCGCAGTTTTTAGTTCGCAGATTTGCATTCGGTGCGTAGGCAGCCTCGTTCGTGCATGCTGTGGGCCAGACACAATCTCACAAGTGCCGCATTTCCCGTCAAGTGACGTCACAGATGCAAATTAGAAACGTGTTGAACGTAGTTCAGTACGTGGGTGTGTAAACCACAGCTGCCGAGCACGTGTCGACCAGACGACGCCAGATGATACCATCTGGTGGCCTAATTGCGTGCGGACTTAGCTCAAAGACAAAATCCGCGGGCGGCTTCAATCAAGGGGAATGCCACTCATTAGCGTTCGAGCCGGTCATGGGAAGCATGCCTGGAGGCTGTCGGCAGTGACGGGACATGCGATTGCGTCAGGTCCACAGTTACCGTTTGCTGTTACGAACCTAATTCTCCGGTCTGCACTGGATTCAGCGCGTCGCGCGCTTTTTCTGCTCCGACCGGCGGAGGCAGCGCGGCGCTCACGTCCCGCTCCGGGGACAGGAGGTCCGGGCGGCGCGCACCAAAGCTGCTCTCGAGCTCTCGGCGGCGCTGCCGGCGTCACCGGACCGGCGGCAGGAGCTGGTGCGCCTGTCGCTGCCAGAGGCGGCGGCGGCTCGCCCGGGGCGGTCGGTCGGGGCCGACCGGGCCGGTCGAGCCGGCCCAGACGGTTCTATCCGGCCGGAGCTGGTCGGAGCCGCGCGAGGCCGCGCTCTTCGCCGCGTGCGCCGGCCGCTGCCGTCCCCGCGGCCGTCCCAATCAATAGGTCTGACGTCACCCGCGTGCGTCACCACTACCAATCACCGGCCGCGAGGGCCAACCTGGCCGTGACGTCATACCCCAGCCGACGAATGGGAGTGATGGCTCATTCATAAGGACGGCACTGCATTCTGGTTTGATTCAAGCAATATTTAGTTGCGCGGCGGAGGCAGAGGCGGTAAGTGAGCGGACGGCAGACCAGGCACGTCGGTCGACTCGGCCGGAGCGGCCCTCCGACCCCAGCGGAGCAGCCGACCGCCTCCCAGGTCAGGTCCGAGCCGGAGGGCACGCGCGCAGCGCGCACCTCCCGCTTTAGCCACGCCGGCCTATTTCGGGACGTAGTGAACTAACTTTGGAACCGGGAAAGCTTTTTTTGATATATGAGTCGTTTCGTTTTGGTGTTTTTGCGTTTGCAGCTCCCGTACCATGGCCGTGTGCAGATCCCCTTCCGTGTTTTTTTCTTCACCGGCGGGGTTGCGCATTGCTGGAGTTTGCCGGCTGGTAGAGTGTGGAGCACGTGGACCGACGCGCTGTCCACTCCTCAGTGGCAGGTGGTTCACGAGGGCTATCTTCTCTTGGTCATTATATCCGTCCACTTTGTTGACGGGAGGGGACCTGGGATGGTAAATCACTGCTCTTCACTTGGGGGGGGGGGTAGGTCGGCCAGGGTAGAGCGATACCGCGCCTCCAGGTGATTCTCATGTGGCATTGCCACCGTGGCTGACCCCTCCTACTTCCTCAACCATAACCGCCACATCGCCGGCAGGTTTCTCCAACTGGTTGCTGTAACGCTCTTTTAAAATCCTCTGTGGCCCACATAAGACCCTCTATTGTGAACTCCGGGTGTTTTGTTGCAAGTACCTGCTGCACGTGTGCTCACCGGCCATCTAAGCCCAAATATATTCCCGGTTTTTATAGTTGGTATGCACTTGCGAACTCGTTGACTATGAAACGATTGTATAATCTCATCACTGTAATCAAAATAATTCCAACGCATAGATGGTGGAATTGTGGCGGTGATTTCATTTTCAACCATTCTCGTATGGTTGGAAAAGGTCAGGTTCACAATGGAGTACAGTTAAAGAACGACATTAAACGACTAGAACACAACAAAAGCAGAATTCGTGAGGCACCTTTTCAATCGCACGAGAGCCAGAACACCGAATCGGCGCCTATTACAGGAAGTGGAAATAGTGTCATAGCCGGCATTTGTCGGGTGCTAATTTTCTGAGTCACCGTGCATCAAACATGTAACCAGGAATCGGCCAATGGGAGGGGGTGGATCCTCTAAAAGGGGGCCTCCTATTTCGTCAAGAGGGCCTTCATTATCCTCAAGGGATCTCCTGTCGACCTCATATAGCAGCATAGAGGGCCCGCTGTGGTCTCGGGGGCCATATTTGGGAATACTGTAAGCTCTCAAAGGGGTCAAATGGGCCCTGAAGGGAAAAAATAGGGAGGTTCTCCGGGCCTCCTTTTTCTTCGGGGGAGGGGACGAACCGTCCCTACCCCCTCCCCCTTGGCTTCATTCCTTCTGTGGATTCCAAAGCAACGGAATGGCGGTTAGAACGCCCTTAACATTGCCACTGATGATAGGTGTAATCTCTGCTGGGCTGTGGCAGGCACGTATCCAGGATTTTCCTGGGGGGGGGGGCAAATGTCAAATTTTCTCACATGCCACACGCATAGGACGAAATTTGCAAGAAAATGCAGCAATTTTAGGCAATTTATCTCATGCTTAATGCACAGGAAAATATATAGTGTTTGTTTTTGCAACATATATATGGCCGCTTTTACGTATTCATGCGAAATCGCCATGTATCTAGTCTAGACCGCTTGGCTCGGGGTGAGGGGCATGGCCCCCGTGGCCCTCTTTGGCTACGTCCCTGGGCTGTGCTGACATATAACATATATTATATAGCATATACAGTTTTCCAGAAGTGGTGATTCTCCCCCAACTTTTAAAATGCCAAATAGGCATTTTTCACTGGCAATACAATTTTTTGAACTTTCAAATCTAATAAACGGGATTTCAAACATAGTTTGTCATGCAACGTCCGAAAAAAACTATTTTTACCCCTTGCTGTACCTATTCTTGGTGGATTGCAATCAGTCTGTTGGCCCCAATTTCTGGAAGATTTGAAGCTTGCGTTTCACGCGTAGGACGTTGTCTTAAACCAGGACGGTTTTGCTTGTAAGGTCTCTGGAAAGCAGTGCATAAAATATTTAATTGCACACAAAGAGAGGAAAGCCGATTTCGCTGCTGAAAGCTCTTCTCGTGCATTCAGACACGGGAAAATATGTGGGTTTCTAATTTCCATGTGTCGTATTGTACGAAGCGCGTGATTATCGGCTTTGCCAATGACACCGTCATTGAAATTCTGCGTGAGAGGTGAAACAGCTTTTGAAATGCACCACCTTTTCTACATAGGCAGCGGAACTTGGGAGGGAGGCGTACGGGGACACTGTGCCCCAATCTTAACTGGCGAAATCTAACATTAATCTATGATGTTGCATGGAAAGAAATAGCTCGTAAAGTAGCCGGTGTCCCTCCCCATTTGTCGAGAGACGTTTCGCAGTTACTGCTTTTCCAACATTTTATTCGAGTTTCTGCCTATACTCACAAGGTCCAAGTTTAACCTACCATCGCCTGTGACGAGTGTTTCTAGGACGTTGACTTGAGCAGCCATATCAGACGTGCACCAACGGAATGGTAACGCGTGTCTTTCTTCTTATATTGTCTTATACCCCTTTTTGCGCATTGCGTCCAAACCGTACACGATGAAACCACCAAACTTTGAGGAACTGTCTGTTGGTCAGTTCGGCACATGCTGACATGCAATGTGAAAAATAGTACGTAATAAATGTTACCGAAATTAAGAGCAAAATAGTACCGTAACCTCGAGCGATTTGCTACCGCGAGCGCTGGCCGGCACGCTGCAAGCTTTTATTCGGTGATATGGTTATACCTCTAAGAACAACAAAGAAAATGCAAATCATCTTGTGGAAAATTGAACAGGCAATCGAATAGTGAAAGTACCTTGTTCTACCTTTGATTAGGTTTACCAATAAAAGGCACAGACATAGGGACAGTAGGGATGGAAATGGGGATGTCATTATCCCCCACTTTTTTGAAAATGTAACATTAGCTCCGTGGGAGCGACGTTTTTGCCTCCCAACCCACTTTTTTGGGATGAGATGGGACGAATGTGATACAAGTCTAGTAGTTTGGCGGTCTAAATATTATACGAATTCGGAAAGTTATTTCACAAATGACATCCAGCGAAGTCATGACTCATGATTACTTCCCGCATGTAGCATTGTGATTTCTCCTGCATTTACAGGTATCAAAACCATACTAATCCGACTAAAACTGTAGTTCCTATGACCTAAGATACATAGATGAACCTGCCCACCGGACGTCGTCGGCTGGGTCGGCTGCCGCCGCGCGCTGACGGACCACGCCGACCGAGCGCCGGTGCCGTTGACCGCGCCATGTATTAGCAGTACGAGACATAAGGATCATCTCGCACGATGTGCATGTGACTGTTAAATGAAACAGCACAGAGCAGGATAGAGCCGAATCGGAGAAGGGAAGAACGATCAGGAATACGATATCGTTGTTGGCGACGGGCCTTCATTGCCACACATCTTGAGATATTTCTACAACCGAAAGTTGCAAAACTGCCATGCTATGCTAGGCTACGTTTTACTGCACTTATGGCATCACAACAAATACGACAAGATGCGATCTTTTCTTTGATGTCGGCTTCAAAGCTGGCACTCAAATAATACACTTGCTGGATCTCGTTCAAACACATTTCGGTCATATATTTCAACAGTTTCGTGGCACGTGCCGTCACAGGTCAGTATAAGAGTTCAAACATTCCTTCGCGGAATGAGAAAGGCGCACCCTTTCGAATGCCGTTAAAATCATTTGAATCGGGGTCTTAGTTCCTCAGATACGAGGAGGATTTTACCACCGAGGCGGTCGTGGGCAGCAGAAAACCCCATGGCGATACCGAGTTAAGCGCAGTGAGAGTTTTCTGCATGTGGTTCCAGGGCCAAGCATGCATCTGGGGCGAGCCGAAATTGTAGTCATTCCGTTCATTGTTCATTCCATCTGTTGCGACTGTTGATAAAAATGAACGCATTCAGAAACAATCGGCGGTCATGAATGCATAAAAAAACACGGCAACTATCACATTTCGTATAAAGTCTCATGTGCAGCATTTGGATTTTGACAGTCCTCCACTGACTTGTGGGACGCGAGACGACTTTGCTTCTGTTGAAATCCTTATTTCCCCTTTATGCATTTTACAATGCCAAATGATATTTATGGATCTATTACACTGTTCTGCATGCGAAGGACTGCAGGTATAAACGTTACGTGCGCCGTAACTGAGCGTTTCGAAAACACCCGTGGAAAAAGGTTGGAGAGCGAAAACATTAATCCCGCAATAGTTATGAGGAAGAAATGCCTCGTAAGCCAACGGCTTGCAAATACAACAGAATAAGATGATAACAATTCAGCTATCTTCTGGTGAAAACTTCCTCATTTGACGTCCAGTGATTGCAAAGTTATCAGCGTCCAGAAAGCGTTATGGCCGGGCTGGGCCAGGTCTGGACGCCCACTACGATTTCTTTTGCTAGTTGAATGAAGACTCGACGTTTTGTTTTGTTGAATGAAGCATAAAATTTGACAAACTGAGGCATTCCTTAGTGAGCATTTCAAGATTCGGTGCCCAGTGGTTCCAAAATTATTAGCCACCAGAAGACGTTACTGACGGGCCGGCCTTTAAGTTTGATTTCTCCTGCTAATTGAATTAAGACTTATTCGTCCTTCGGCCTCGCTTGTCAAACACATGGTACAGCATAATTTAAACCAATATTCTTATGCCCTTCAACACTGACCGACTAAAATCTGACTACCAGCTGCTTTCTTTCAAACCCGAAAGCGATTAAAGATCCGAGTAACGACTGGAGCACGACAATGAGGAGCGTTATAAGAAAATGTTGCCAACAAATGCCCAATACGAATCCCTTTGCCTTCTGCACAAAATGTAGTGCTGACCAGCCAGAGGGCATTGCCCACCAGATCTGCATCAATCGAGACTATCCTGAACATGCCCGGCCCACGAGGCAGGACGATCTGCTGTCAGTGGCGGCGGAAGCGCAGGGGCAGCGGGGGCAAAGTGTCCCCCATCCGAAGACATGTGGGGCAACATATCTTTTTGCCACCCCCCCCCCGCAGAACAGTCGCGTGCATGGTACAAATTTTGGCAGCGGAGTCTTAAAATAGGAACTGGTGATGGCGTTACGCGGTTTCAGACTCATTGTTTTTGTCGCTGCGCCACTAAGTTTCTTGATCAATCCTGTGCACGTCTGTAAAAATAATTGGTCGTATTTCTTTGAGGTTGATTCAGCTGAAGGTGTATAACAAGTAAACATGTCGCGTTTTGCGTGTTTTCGCCGATCGCGATCCAAACCAGCTCATTTTGCTTATAGTTGAAAATGAAATTATTTGTGGATGATGGATTTGAGCCACCCTCTGATTTCGGGATTTCAGAAACGTTTTAAAAAACTGTGTCTGGACAGTTTCTAGACACAGTTCTGTACACGTCTGCCAAATCATTGGTCGTGTTTCTTTAAGGTTGATGCAAATGAAAGCGTACAAAAAGTTAACGTGTCGCGTTTAGCGTGTTTTCGCCGATCACGATCCAAACCAGCTCATTTTGCTTATAGTTGAAAATGAAATTATTTGTGGATGATGGATTTGAGCCACCCTCTGATTTCGGGATTTCAGAAACGTTTTAAAAAACTGTGTCTGGACAGTTTCTAGACACAGTTCTGTACACGTCTGCCAAATCATTGGTCGTGTTTCTTTAAGGTTGATGCAAATGAAAGCGTACAAAAAGTTAACGTGTCGCGTTTAGCGTGTTTTCGCCGATCACGATCCAAACCAGCTCATTTTGCTTATAGTTGAAAATGAAATTATTTGTGGATGATGGATTTGAGCCACCCTCTGATTTCGGGATTTCAGAAACGTTTTAAAAAACTGTGTCTAGACAAAGATGGACAAAGACAGATCAAATAAGGAGAAGAAAGAGACATGCTCGGAACCAGAACAGGATCAGAACAAGATGGTATCGTTAGTGACTGTAAGTGCCCGTATGCTTTCCTGTGCACAAGCACTTGAACCAGCAGCGTAGCCAGGGAGGTCCTAGGGGTCCCATGACCTCCTATTTTTTGTGGCACACACTTGTCCTCTGGCATTTGCCATAAAGGGGCTCCCCTGACCAGAAGAGGCAAACCCGCTCCTCCGCAAAAGGCCCACAGTCCGCAGGCAAACACCCCTCTGGCAGGCAAAGGTATGGACCCTGACCGGGAAGGTAAGTAGGCCCCCGGTATGTATGTATACCTACCAAAAAGCCTATGCGAGGACCACAAAGGATGCTCCTCTGCCAACGAACCGCCGGCCAGGAAAGAGCCTTCTGCCATAGAATGGTGGCGGCGTGTTGGGAAGGTAGCCCAGCGACGGAACCTAAGCTAAGGGCCATAGGGATCCTATCATCTCAACTTCAGAAATTCTCAGTCCTCAACCAACCAAATTCCCATCCAATAACGCAAATGCATAAAAAGATGTTCTAAATATTCTTGCAGGTAGGTGTGAATATGGGTGCGCACAAGAGGAATTTTTCGATGAGGGGAGAGCACTTGTGTCTGGCTGCAGCCGCACCCACGCGACAAGTCCTCCAAACCTGAACAGGGTAATAGTATTCCTCCCGCCCTCCCCAGCTACCTGCCGTGGAATGATACAGCCACGCTATGAATGTCACCGTAATGCCGGGAAGCTGCACCGCCACTGTGTCATACAATTCCGCTAATTATCACCACGGCGCGGGGAGCCAGCAGCTCTGCCGACACTTCGCACCACAAACCGGGCTTGGGAGTAGGTACGTCCCGAGCTGGCAATATGTATGGAAAAAGAGGGTATTGTTTTTAAGATGTCCATCATATTTTTGTTTTTATGCTGTAGAAAACTGGATCACACTAGTGTTTCGTCGCAATGTGGTATACCAAGCATAAAGGAATTTCGTCCTGGTCGTTATTAAAACGCAGTTTCTACACTGACAAAATTATTCACATTCACCAATAGACGGCAGTCGTTATGTACTATTGAAGAACACCTGCCTGTGGGTCAGACCCAGAAAAGAGTATATGATTCTGGGCAAATCCCTGGACGACATTATCAAATTTGGTTGTAGCGTCGTAAAACACAAGTAACTTGAACAGTGATGAGCGTGTGATTCACCCCTTCAATTTTTAGTCTTTGCGACGCAGAATAAACTGGTGAATAAAATAGCAGACGATTCGAAACCCCGCTCAACGCGAACCAGAAATCGTACACGGAATGCCTATATGTTTTAGTGCTGTCGGTGTCGGGCACACTTACTCTTTACAATGACACTGAAAATAACTACCACGTACCCCTGGTGTTTTAGCCATGGAGGCCCCGTAGTTTTCAAGGTGCCCTATCAGTGTTGTGCCCCTCAATCTCTGTCCCTCCCAAAAAAAAATCTGGGCTGCGCCACTGGTTTGAACCGTGTTGACTGATGTCCGAGATACCTTTTAAAGTCTTGTTTTTGTTCGTTTTTTTTTTGTCAAAGTATTTGCGCTGTGTGCCGCATGCATGTGAGTCCAAAAGCCATGTGAAACGTTCGTTTGCAGGTTGCAATCCCAGTCCTTCCAGGATATTAATCCAGATGAAGTATTCGCGCAAATGACAAGAAATTGGGTAAAAAACGAGCTAAACTTTTTTCTTAGCTGGCACGTTTCGTGCTTTCGGCGCACCAAAACAAACCATCTCTATGAAGTGAAACGATAGATCTTTGCGTACGCCTGGTTTCCGCGTAAAACATGTGGTAAATTAATTAGACAGCATTACGGACTCAAAATACTGTACCGAAAGACAGTGGGCAGTCCAATAATTCTTTGATCATCACCGCCGTAATTTCGTCACATTTATTCCTTGTCATGTTCTGTCTGAGCCCAAAACAAAGTGAACCAAATCCGAGGAGAAACCATAATTGAGGGATACCTTAGGTTACGCCGAGTAGGACGGCTGAATCCTCGAACGGTTTGCCCCCCCCCCATTCCGAAACGTCTTTCGCCGCCCCTGTCTGCTGTATGTGTCCAGTGTCTGCATTTAGGCAGGTAAGCGTCGATTTGCCTACAGGGCTGCACGCTAGATAAACGAGCCACCATCAAATATTCGGCGCCTGAGTAGCGCGCCGTTTAGGTGTAAAGTGAAACAACATTTACGCACCTAATGCACCTGCTTGTATCTGCTGTGATGTGTTTGCTCCTCTATTTTGTTTCACCTATTTTTATCCTGCATGCTCATGGTGCCGGCATTTTATTGAGGATGGGGCCGCAGTAGTTAAATATGCTGTGGTTAGCTTTTAATTAAGTGCTGCTCTAACCACTACTACTGCTACTACTACTGGTTGACTTCCCGATTTTTTCTTGTCGGATGAAGCACAGTGTACGCCACAAAAACCCTTTAAAACGTTTAAGACCTGAATTGGAAAGCACCTTGTGTAGGAGCGTCATTAATAATTGTGTTATCGAAAACGAAGTAATCAGGTTCTCCGAGGTACAGCTTTGTTTTGGCTTATTGCCAAGCACGTTGAACAGTGCGATGCAAAAGTTAACCGAATCCGTCAAAAAACCGCATTGTTTCGGTCATAGTAAGGAGAATGTAAAGGTATTGGCATGTATTTTATCTCGTTTTGTACCACGCTAATGGTACATAAACTGAACGGAAATTTTATATTGTCACGAGCATTAAAGTCATGCAATTAGAACGCGATGCAAGTATACAAAAAGGAATGGAAATTTTGTGCTAACGCATCATGCGGCGAAAGTGGAAACGCGTAAAATAGCTGGGTCGTAAACATCACTTGCTCATTTATCTGCCAGCTTGTTCCTCATATGCGTGCGTGTTTGACTTGTTGGCCCTATTGTAACAGATGAAGCCTTGTTATTTCGTGTCTGTTTTGTTTTAATCACCGGAGACATAATTATTTATATACAATAGACGATTAGAATAAAATCAACCGACTTATCGCGGTCAATGCAGACTATAGAAAGACGAAAGAATATGAAGAGAAGATATTCACGAATTTTACGCCCTATGTCATGTTCAGATGTCCGGGAAAGGGTGAGAAAATAAGGGTAGATCTGAGTAATGGCCGGATCCGAAGAAGACTCATTAGCAGGGAGCACAGCCAGGATTTTCTTAACGAGGGGGCCCGGAGCCCATTGTGAACTGAAATAATACGAAAACCACTTGCTGAGAGGACGATGTGCAATGGTTTTCACAAAAAAATGCGGCCCCTAAGGAGAGGGTTTGGGTCTCCTGTCCTCCTTTGGCTGGGACAATACTCACTAAGATAGCACAAGTCTTCTCCGATGACCGCCATCGCTCAGACCTACCCTCATTTTCTCACCTTTCCCCTAACTTTTGAACTTGACCCTGGCCCTAAAATTTGTGAGTGTCTTCTCTTCGCAACCTTAAGTCTTTCTACAGCCTGCACTGCACCGATGTTAGTCATTTCTTTTTTATTTTCGTCTGTCGTATATGAATACCTACGGTTTAGGTGATCAAAACAAAACATCCAGGTACAACATGCCCTGCATCCAGGAGGCCTTGCACGAATTACAGCTTGTTGTTTCATTTGCCTCTTTGTTCACTTTCTTAGAGCTAGCATTTAAAGGTTTGAACCTCTTCGTCACTGAAGAAAACATCCAAAAGTGTTGACAGGCTAACAACAGCGAAATACTCAAATAACTGTCTTCAGTGTCATACACACAACTAAACTGAAGACGATGGAATAGACCGTTTCGAGGCTGTCGCGCAGCCATTTGACTCAGTATGATGCAGCATCTACTTGTAAGAACCAGCAATTCTGAAATTGCGTCACAACGCAATGACGACAAGGGAACGTTGACACACTGTACCCGAACTAAAAAAACATCACGATAGTCCAACACCTTTCCTTTCCACAACGACGGCAAACACATCACCTCATGCCAGAGCACAGCACATCACTGGCTTTATCCTGGGTCACAGTCATTGGATTAACTCATGTCAAGAGTGATGACAAAAAAAAAACGGGGAAATCATTTCACCCGTGCTGGGCATCTCTTCACCTGGCAAATTGCCCTTCTCATAACTCAGGGGTTTGTGGCATTTCCTCACATCACCTAAGGTGCCTCGATGCTTGATGATGCGGCTGTTGCCGGCTTGTACACGCTAAGAAAACCGATTTCACTAATCAACGCATTAGCGGCACAAGCCCAGTCAGCCAGTCACAGCCTCGCCATTGCCTGGGGCGCCGGCGGTTCGAAGGGCTGAGCAGAAACAGAAACGTTTTAAACGGCAGAGGAACGTTATAAACGTGTACTGCGTGCCAGACGGTGCCGACGCTCATGAATTTTGAAGAGTTCAAGACAGCACACAAACGTTGTCCAACGTGTTGCCCCCTCCCCTCACCTTCGACTGAATATACCGCGTAAGCATGTTGTAGTATGTAACCCGTGGCTATTTTTGCTTGAGAACTGCGCAAACGAACGCCCTCCGATAGTGGAATAAATAAATGAAACGGACACCTGGGCAGCTGTCCACCCTCTGTACTAGACGCATTGGATTATTTTGCATTAGTCTCCGTGCCCGATATCCGCCCGACCGAGGCCGCCAGTCTCCGCCTACCGAGACGCTGACTCGTCGTCCCACAAAGGGCTCTGCGTGTTGGGCTATTGTCGGCTGTTGCGTGTTCGTGCCCCCCCCCCCCGCTGCACCAACACGAACATGTTTTGTTCTTTTAACGTTTGTGATGAAGTAGCCAGAGCGTATTTTTAAAACATTTCATTTTTCTTTTTATCTGTTCTGTTTTGCTGCTGTTAGCAAGTCACAGCATGAAAAGCCACCACCGTGTATGTACGTTTTTCATTGCATCTTATCTTTATTTTTTGACAGACAAGATCATACAGTCCTCATATCCAGAAAATGGAGGCAAGAACGACTTCTGATTGAAACGGTCCATATCGAACATGTTTTGCTTTCGTTATCAAGGTAATTTAAAGGTTTTGTGGCGCTTAAATCCGTTTTCCCCCGTTTTGCGTTGTTAGAATGAAATTGTAATTTTCAAAGTAATCACTGCATAAAACTGATTCTGAAAACCCACTGAGACTAAATTAAAAATGAGGCGTTCCCGACAACAAGGCTAAAATCTTACTTTGGTTTCATTACGCGGGTAGGGTAGGGTAGGCTGTTATGACTATACGAGTTAAAGTGCGTGTAATGCGTATGGCCAACATTTTATCATAACATATTTACCTAATAACTTCGTGTATTTTGCGCAAAATCTACTTCCGTTATAGACTCATAACACCCACATGCTCGTTCGTAACTATTGGCTGTGCTGTTTATCGAATTTGAGCCAGACCTTGCGATGCATTTTTAAACACAAAATGAACGTCACACAACTTTTTATGCATATTCTTGTGTCTCGCAAAAGCGATTTAGGAGAAGTAAATGTGGTTAATGAATTTTCCCCTGCCATGCAGCGGAATGCATTCGTCCTGGAACCTGTTCAGCGTAATGGAGAGCAATGCATTGCATTGGGGTAAAATCAATGTATTATATATTTTTATATTATCTTTATATCATTTTTCATAACGACGTATGTTTCAACATACGCATCCAGTCGTTGTGAACGAAAAGTTGCCAGTGATTCTCGAAGGAAAAAAGAAGTTCAGTTGTGTTTTTCAGTTGGAATTTGGATGGTGACAACTGTTGCATGCCTTAAAGGCTTCCTTAATGTACTGGACTCTATAGAAGACATGTAGAAATCTTGAAGCCTGATTATTTGTCGTTCAGTACAAGTGCTGCACTTTTATTCAACGACACAAGAAAAAATGGGCTGTGCGCGTAGTTTTCACAGAATTCAACAATGAAGCCAATGTACTCATTTTGCCCCTCCATGGGATAAAATGAGTACACTTGGATTGTCTTAAAAAAATGTAGTTGTGACCTTAACACCAAAATAAACCACCAAAAACGCATTTCATGCAACTGAAGGGATGCCCATATGCGATGTTGATATCCATGACCCATACTCAAGTCATGTTCGAGCAAAAGAATATAACAGCGAATAATATAGCAGTCGCTGCTAAAGGAATATAGTTTTTAGCAGTGACCAGAACTGCTCGATCAGTCTGAACTGAGGGACTGACGAGGGGTTGTCTGCGCATGCAGTGACGCGTATTTTCAACTTGTTCAGCTCCTCCAGCACCGATTTTTTTACAATGCACCGAAGCCGGGTCGGGCTAGAAGAAAACGTTATCAGTGCTATGGTATTTTTCAATGGACTGTTTCGGCCTAGGTGGGCGCTCTTTTCTGTATGAAGCCTGTGCATGGCCGTCCTGCATGTCACAAAGCACTTGTTAACTCCAGACTTTGAAATGGCTGCCCAGACTTCTTTGGGGCCTTCTCTTTTCTCAGATATCAAATGTCCGAGTCGATGCCCTGTTTGTCCTCCGTGTAGAACCTTTTGTTGGCCTGCGCTTCTGAGCAGTCAAACGGGAAATAGCTTTCGTCATCCATTACATCGACTGGATCTTCACTTGGCCTCAGGACTCCATCTCTAAATTTCCGGCATCTCGCCTTCTACTTCACGTCTTGTGTCTCGGTAGCACCGGAGGCTTTTTCCCGGCGGCGATACTTGAAGGATGTCTTTGGCCGCAGTATCTTGGACGCATATTGTTGAGGGATGTTAAGTTTTTCTGGAGCACGTGCCTGAGAGCGGCCAAGTTTTTTAACCATGTACTTCTTCGGAGCCTGTACCCTACGGGTAGGCATTTTCACCCCTGGGTGGCTACTGCCGGACTTTCTGCCCATTGAGATTCCCCCATCACCCGTTCGCAACACTGCGTATATCGTTCTTCTGGGGACTTCCATGGCAAGGAAATGCCTGACGATGTATATTTTTTTGAGCCTTGTAAAATTCGACAATGGCTTCCACGGGGTTCTTCAGTCAGTTGCACTGACACCGGCGTTTTGGACAGAAATAAATACAAAAGGATTTCAGTAGAATAAGAAAAATGGCGCCACGTGCCAAAAAGTATGACGTGTCTGTGACGTCGGCATCGAGAGGTAAAACATTCTAAGCTTTGGGCAGATGTTTAGTTGAAGACCCTTTCTCTTCAAATCAAAATTATACTCACATTAATCGAACCTACTCTGGCTGAAGCCTTCCACACTGCTTCACTGTTCTGGTCTCACCTTTTACGTGAATACGTCTGCGTCTCTTGAGTGCGTTTCAACTCTTTCCTACATGCCGATACATGATTTTAGGATGGTACGCCGCATGGAGGACGATTTTATTAAATCAAGACAGCCATCAGCAGAGCCCAAATAGACGTCTTTTTAATGGAGCAGACAAGGTAACAGTTCACTGTTGCCTGCCCTGATAAGTTATTTTGCAGGACATTGACCTTTAACAATGCGAACAGTTAGATGCTGGTGAAACGTTAGGTAAATTGCGTTTCAGTACTATCTGCAAGATATTGCCTATGTAGAATACATACAAACTTCCGTATTGTTCCTCCAAATGCTTCATTTCCTTTACGGTGAATGCTACTTGGCGCACATGTCTATGACAAATAACGCAGATGCTGGTCATTTATCCGTCCTAAAATCCCGTGAAGAAGGGCTCTCCTTTCCATGCCATGGAATGGATATGACAATTTGGCCATATCGAGAGCGCAGTCTTGTTGTTTGGAATGACCAATGGTCGATTTTCGTCTCTGGTCCCAACACATCCAGAACCTCAGAGCGTCTTCGAAGTTCCCGACAAGAAAAGGGCCTTCTGTGCAATGGTGACCCCACTCCACTGGGACCCACTGCGCATGAGAAACTGGAAGCCCACGTGGGGCCGCAGACCACGAAGGACCTCGTCACGTGAAGGGCCTCCAGGTCCCTCCGAGGCATCCAGCAGCAGTTTTAGCCACGGTGCCCTGCGCCCTGGCAATGAAGCCATATGTCCAATGGAAGGTCGGAGAAGTAGATAGTTTGCGAAAACTCTCGTATACGGTGCCCCAGGTGTCATGTCGCAGCATGTTTGGCGTATACGCTGCGCGTAGCAGGCACTGTAACTGATTCGATGTTCACAAAAGGTGATCACCATTCCTCCCCCTCAAAAAAAGCCATCCAGATGACGGGTGGCCTTGTTGCGACCTACACGGCATGAGAAATACCTACGCATGCCACCTAATTCAGTCCACAGGAAACGCTTACAGCACTCCACCTGATGTTGGCCCCGCTCGCCTCAACCGATCCTGCGAAATAGGCAAAAGGCACGAACTGGCTCGTTCACTGTGGCCCAGTTCGTGTCGCTCAACGGCGCCTGGGGACCTGAGCAGTCGAGGGTGCTGGCCCGTGCCGGTTCCGCGTGCGGTGACCTTGGTCTCGTCAGCATACTCCCAGCCTGTGTCAAGCCCCCAGCCGGTGATGATTGCCCCGCCTTTGAGAGGCATCCCGCCCCGTACTGCAGGCTGGCAGGAGCCGCGATACGTGATAACGCATGCCCGCCGTTCCGCTGCCCACGCGCGCTTCAGAAGCTCCCGTACCTCCCGAACTTAACGCTGCTTGTACTTCGGAACGCCGCTTGTAGTGGAAGACAGGGTCGTTTCCAGCCGTGTCAGGCCCCTTGCGCGCCTCGGAAACTATGAAGAGTGCTTTTCTTCAAACTAGATGCACGTCTTCATTTAGGTATCGAAATCAACAGCATGGCCCCGTTGGTGCGGTCAGTGTCCAGACCGTTGGTTTTCACTGATCAAATAATTATATTGTCATTACTTTCGATCTAAAGCACGGACATTTGACCAAATGTTTGGAATGTGGCAGGTAGCGTGAGACTATATTAAGCTAGCCTTTTTTGTACTTCAAATACATCATATTTGTAAGACCACATAAAAAGTAACTGGCACCAAGGAACTCGAACAGTTGGAACAGATGATGTCCACAGATGATGATGAAATCTGAAACAGATGATGACGTTTTGGTGAGTAGTGATCCAAAGTTATAACACTGCAATGCATGCGAAAAAGTGTCAAGAACGCCCAGGAGTTGCAAATCCCGCTCGATGCATTTGTGAGGGTGCGTAAACCAAATCTAATGAGCGAAACACAAAAAAATCTGGGTTTCTTGAAGAGCCATTTTTCCACCAGTCTACCTGTTTATCAATGAAAATGCCATTTTCTGTGGACTGTCTCTTGCCCGAAATAGCAGCAGCCTTTCCTGACACAGGCAGCAATAATGTCACCTCTCTGAATGCAGACAAATAATTTTCAGCCATGGCATCGCGGATGTGGACGTACGTCTGAGGCCACTAGGACGGCTGACATGAAGAAGGCCGACATTTGATTGCGCAACATGGAGCAGGGACGGCAATATATGACAGACAGGCAGGCAGACTGGCCAACCAGCAACGTTTTTGCTCAAGATCTGACCAGAGGAGGAGTTCGCCGATAAAAACATTTCGTGCTCAGGGAGCGACAGTGAGAGAGGTGCTGGGTCGACCGGTGTGCCGGTGCTGAAAAAATGGCAAGGCTGGCAGTGTGAGGTAGATTTTCAAGCGGCGTCGAGCAGGATACACCGCTGAGTTGATTTTAATGTATCTTGAGGGTGGTTTTATCACCAAAAAGCGAAATTAAAAACGAACGGCAAAGGAACGCGCGCAAGCGTGGGACATCTTAAGACAACAGTACCTTCACGGGAACCTTTGCATTGGCATAAAGACTAAAAGAAAGACTCAATGCTTAAAAACAATACGGCACATAGCGGCACAAACAAGGCCGCGTCTCGCCTGGGCGGCCGCCAGCCAAATCCAGTGGTTCACAAAGGCTATGTACCTTGACAAAACTGAAAGGTTTTACAACGAAGGCGCTGATTGGTCGAAGACTGATAAGCTGGTAGCGCAGGTAGAGTGGCGAGGGAGCGCAAAAATCCTTCACTCGTTGTGCACGTGGTCCTTGTTTAAGATCGTAGCGTCAGTGTTTGAAGCGATTTGTGATTTTCAAAACCTAAAAAAGGTAAGTGGGTTGGTATATGGATTTAGTTAGCTGTAATTTCATGCGGCATAGGTCGCAGTGGCGTTTAAATTGCCATGTCTAACAGCAAGTGAAGGGAACGTGAAGGAAACCTAAAACCACGCGGATACTTATACTGGCCAGAAAGGTGCGCCCTGGCCAATGTGGCCGGGAATCTGGCAACTTTTCAAATGCCCGTATAAACGCGCCTAATGATGTTAAACAAGCGGTGTCGCACAAACGCGACACTCATACAGATAAAACTAGGCAAGTGGGACATGCCAAAGTACAGGAGATAGATCTTCAAGTTTCCGTACAAGTTGTCTACGGGTTCGAGAGGCGGTGATGGCCGGTGGCAGACGGTCACAGGACGAGGCCGCGGGATACAAAACAGCCTCGTGGGCTACAGACAGTCGGAAAGTCGGCGGCTCTAAGGTGCCGGCCGCCGTCGCCCGGCTGACACGCCGAGACACAACGGCGCGTGGAGTGAACAGAGACCGGACCGCGACCGGACCACGCGAGTCGTTCAGGGCTCGGAAGACACCGATGCTGTCGCGCCTCGCAACTAGGTCACGTACGGCGCGCCAGCCTAGCGCCCCACGGTCGCCGACACCGAATCCTGCTTACGAGCCCCGGAGACGACCCTGGCCCCAAAGTTCACCACATTCTGAACTATGCTGATTTGGCACGACGCGGCCCCGCCCCAGACCTAAAGGCAATAAAGGATATGGGGAAAAAACTTGCGACTGAACTTAGAGTGTCCGAAGCTCGGGAATAAGGTGGTGACGAATCTCATACAAGCAGAGCAGGGTGGAGTTACGCTTTTTGATAAACTTGGATGTGTGCTCCTCTCAGAACAAAAAGTAGTCGATAATGACCTCCAGCATCTCCCCAGACGGAGAACTGGTTAGTATGTGGCCGGCATAGTAAAGATGGAAGGCTGTAGTCTTCCTCAGGTTATGGGCTGTGTCGAGGAGGAGCAGGGCGCTTTTGGATGGATTCATTTTGAAGGAATTGGATGTAAAGCGGAACCTGACGGAAAGGTGAGGTGAGGAACGATATTTATTACCTTTGAGAAGAAGAATACTGTTCTGTTTGTCTGTCTTCCCGTCACTCTTCATTTGATGTGACTACCCGATACAAGTATAGTGCCGATTTGGTACCAATAAACAAAGTTTTGAATAAAAATCCACTTTCCCATTGGTATTGTCCTACATACACCTGACCGGCACCTAACTAGCGGAATCCTGGCTACAGCCATGGGCCAGTAAATGCGAAATAGGTGCTGACTATTCAATACCCATACGAGTGCGTGCTTAACCCGCGCACGACCGTCGGTCGGTTTCGAACATGCGCGACTGGGGGGGGGGGCAGTTGGCCGTCCCCCCTCTAACTCACGAACGGTTGGTCGCACGATAAAAATAAGCATACTGTTGGATAGCTTGTGACGATTCAAACTCAAAACTGGTCTCATTTTTAGTTTTAGATAATATGTAAGCAATTTACGCCCTGTATATGTTTTCTCATAGCCGACTGCATGAGACCGATAAATGGCCTGAATCTCAAGGGCTGTGACTAATAACGCATAGGTAAAGACACCAGCGCACAAGTAAAGGTCCGCGGATGCCGATACACGTCTGATTTGGCAGATTTGTTCAATATATACGCCGAAACGTTGAGTTAAAGGCACGGCAATTCTCGCGCCAGCTGTCGGCGTGCGCCGCTGCCGTATACAGTAACAAATTGACGGGAACTAGCTTTAACGTTCCTTTATTTTCGCGAAAAAAGCCTATCAGTGTAAATTTTATTGATCTTAGTGGTTCTTGTGATGGTTCTTCATGCTTAAATTTTGAAAAAAAACATCATTAGTTACCAATCTACACAATTAGCGGAGCTTTATTCCCAAGAGTCTGTTTATTTCCAAAATATGCTATTTTTCAAACTTGTTGAGGTTCCTGGTATCACTTACGTCTGTGCAAGCTAGTTCTGCCATTTTCCACCCATTCTGAGTAATTCATCGCTTATTTTGACAGTGGTACATTTTGGCTCACTACAGTTATTTGTGACCCGACCTCAGGTCAATGGCTGGAAGTCATTGATACTTTGACGGTAACTAGATGTCTGCTTCACTCCACACTAAAAATGTTATGAAATATTCCGTCAATTTCGGAAAAAATGACATGTATTAAAAATGGGCTTGAGCTTAGGTCAATGACCTGGAAAATTCCGAAAAATCTGAGATAGCAGATTTGTTGCGTCTATCGCGATCACCAATCCCTGAAAGTATTATTGTCATATCTTGTTTTCCGAAAGAGTTAGAGGGCGGTAAACTTTTTTGGACATAAGTCTGTTTGACCTGACCTAGGTCAGGCACCTGACCTGACCTGAGGTCGAAATTTTGACACGAAATGTAAAATTGATGAAGCAAAAGGTACACAAAGTTTCGTGACTCTGTGTTTGTTCGTTCTCTCGCAATCTCAGAAAAACCTCAGGGGGGGGAGCGGTCAACTGCCCCCCCCCCCAGTCGGGGACGGGTTAAAGCAGGGACGTGGCATTTATGGGGACCATGACCCCCTCCCGAGACAAGCGGTCTAAGCTAGATAAATAGCGATTTCGCACGAATACGGAATAGTGATCATACTAGGGCTTGCTGCCTACTTCGTTAAGCAAGGTTCATGAACGATTAGCTGCCCCGTTTCCAATAGTTTACGGTTCAAAGCAGTCTGCCCTTTGGGATCTTTGCTTGGTTTTTGGCTTTGGAGCGCGGATGATCATAAATGACAGTAACGTGCTTTTTGCTGGACGCTCCTGTGCATGACAGACCCCATTTCGAAATGCCCTTGATTTCATTTTACATTTCGCCTTCATGATCTGGTCTTGGTGACAGTCTTTACGTCCGACACAGAAGGTGAAAAACATTGAGAATAGCCATTTTCCTCCTTGCCTATGAGCATTCTCCTGAACCACACACAGGACGCTGTGCGATGCGCTGCCTAATTTCTTTTGACAGGATACCCATTTCGAGTAACTGTCTCTGAGAGACCGAGACGACCTTCTGAAACCGATACTACTTTGACAACGAAACGTGCCGAGTTTTCAACTACGTGGGTCCCAGGGTTTGAGGAGCTCGTGCGCTATTCATTTATTTGACTGTAACATGAGCCTGTGGCTGCAGCTGGCATGAATTCTTTTTCGGGATAAATCTGCGTAAGGATATGCAGGACTTCACGAAATGATCTATTGCAGACATGTCACAACGAAATGCAACGATGAGTTTTGGGTTGATTTGGGGCACAAAAGAACGGACTACACGCCAATATGATTTTCATTGCAAAAAGTCAAAAGCTTCTATGCGATACTGAAGTGGAATCGATATGTGGTTCGAAAATGAGTGCATCGTCTGCTTCCAGGCGGCGTGGTATCCGAACCGTTGGGCTGCCGATACGAACGAAAGGCGGTACACGGAGCTACACCGTAATGCTTTTTCCGAATCGCTGCGATCTCTGGATCGCCAGCACCACACAGTTTTGAAAATCGTCCAGAAACAGCTTTTTCACACTGCCGTCGCTTGCGCATGACACGTGTCGCGCATTGAAACGTGCTGTGTGCCACGCGATTACCCGTCCAGTTGTCTTTCCAGGTAGATGCGTTTCGAGCCGGTCCGACCCGTGGTTGCCGAGAAAACTCGCCGGGACCGAAACAATGTTTGGTGTCGTTTGCATTTCCCGTTTTACGTGTTGTCCCTATGGGCTAAAAATGACCCTCGAAGCGCGCGGCACGCGCCAACGACGGGTCGCAACGCGACGAAAACTGGCCGATTCTTTGGCGGCACGAGAGACCTTTCGAACGTTGCACGTCACGTGCCGATCCACCATTCCGTCTGGGCCCTGGGCCGTAGCAAAGATTTGACGACAGACAGACAGACACACGTTTGTCAAATAGTATATAGGTATGCGCTGCAAAAGCAAACATTATTTGAATTCCTATGAACTAAATATAAGGCTATCTGCGTAAAATTGTTGCTTTTTCCTCTAAACTACGCCATATGCCAGTGGTCTATGACAAAATTTGACATCTGGCCCCCCTGAGGAAAATCCTGGCGACGTGCCTGGCTCAAAGTGCTATTTATAAGGAGGAAAGGAAAGCTACTCCTGGGCCGCACGGTAAGCTAAACGGTTTGCTACTTAACAGGCAGAAAGAAAGGAGTTTTCGAGTGGTATCTGAACTTAGGATCAATCGGTCTTCGGTCATTTACTTTAATTCGGCCATGATGTGTTTTGACAAATAACGATTTGCCCGAATGCGTTGTGTTCGATTTTCTAGGAGCCACAATACGAAATTATATTTTCGTTGGTGTTTGAGAGTCGGTACATTGCGGTACGCGTCGCAGTCGCTGTCTTTTGACCAACGATCGATCTTTCTTCTTTTTCCGCTGTTTGCAGTTTGTCGTCATTCAGAACGCGGTCTGGTTGCTTGGAACGACCAAGAGCCAGTTTCGGTCCCTGATCTTAGCAGATGTACAAATACTTCCCTGAGCAATGAGGCCTCTCAAAACCTCACAGACTGGAATCCACCACGATATGCGTGACGAATGTGGACTGGGTCCGTCACGGACCGACAGGGACCCGATTCGCCGTGCTATGACTCCTCCTGGACGAGCCCTTGCGCCATCTAGTCTGAGAGCACCACACATTACGTTATTGTTCTGAGTCGAGATACCTCTCCCTGGAGGAGACGAGGTTGACTAAAGTTTATAATGAACGGGAGATGTATTGAGATCTGCTCGTGGTTCCAGCGACAAAAAACGCACACCTGCACAGATCTGTGAACCTAATGTTATATTATCCAACTGATAAATTAAATGACGCGTAGAATTTCCATTCCAGAAGATGGTACCATGTTAACTTACTACATGGGCGATTGTAGTTTGCCTTAAATAGCTATGAGGCACTGCGAGTTATACAGATCTTTAGCGTGCTCGATTATAACATTGCCGAAGACTGTTGGGCTTTCCACAATTACGGTAGTAATGCTGAAAATTTCTGAACTGCTTTGAGAAGCCCTAAAATTCTGCGGTCAAATTTATTTCCAGTATTCCGTAACTGACCCATTAATCATGCAAACTGAAAAGGCCCGTTCACCGACTGTTTCCGACGCTTCTAATCCTAGCCCCAAAGAGACACCACGTACGATAATGTACCATCTGCAGAACTTATCTGATCCTCGTTCAAATCAAGTATCTTTTTTTGTCTGATCCGAACGCACGGTCATTTTTGGTTGGTTGCCCATATCTATGTAGGAGGAAGCGCTACAGCAATGAACATGCGGTAAACATTCCCACAAAATTTTTTTTTTTTTGGGCAAGCTCCAAGTAACGAAACAAAACTTTTACGGCAACGACGTACGGACACACAGATGGGTGCAAACCCAATGATTGCATGACTTTGCATGGAACAGTTGGCGGCAAGGCGCCATTGACCCAAAACCAACCAACCAACCAACTCACCAAATAATGCCTGAGGATTTCAGAAACATACGTTATGGGATTTTCACCGTTATAGGAATGCCGAGGTTGAAAAAAGCCTTGCCTGCAATTATCACGGTGCTGAAAGAAAAGAAAACGTAAAGAATCCTCGACAAGGAGGGCATTTTGGCCAAGGGTCCATCAACCAGCATATAAAAGAGCGTTTACAACTTGATCTATAACACGTGATTATGTTAGCTCTCTTAGATCCAAAAGATTCTGCCATAAAACGGTTGGCAGCCCGATTTGCACCAAGCTACTTCACTCAGCAATTTACGCATTCAACGTTCTTCGACATTTTCATACGCTAAATCAGATGCCCTCTCAAGTGCCAAAAGTTCTGAGGTTGGGACTCCGAAGTACCGAGTGTTCACCAAGCAAGAATACCTAAGAGAATCAACATGTTTTTTGCACTCATTGCTGAACTCATTTCAAATCAGTCAAACAACAGTTTAAATCACCACATTATATTGTTTATGGTTTCATGATACTCAGTACACACAAATGTGAGCATCGTAACTGTACGCTACGCGAGCACGTTTTTTTCGACGGGCGTACCACTGAAGTGATGTGCAGTATGTTCAATGACTCGGAAACGCTGGCGCACGATGACTCGGGAACGCTGTCCGTGGGTGTGGATGTGATAGCTGCGTTAAGGTCTGAAACTGTTGTAGTTGTATGCACATTACCTTTGCAGTAACCCAGGAAGCAACAATCTAGACGGTTAAAATCGGCAAATGCGGACCCATTCGAGCACAGTCTTCCGCGAGGTTATTATTTTCCGAAAATAGGTAGTCACTGTCTGGTCTGGTCACTGTTGCCATGGGAGAGGTTACTCAGTCTTGTAGAATTCATTCAAAATCTAACATCATTCTCGCTTACCCGAACGAGCAACGAGATGTCTTTTGTCGCAACACTTGTCATTCCGGAACCCTAGCCGTGCGTCGAGGTTCTGATCATTTAACAAGCAATTCTTGCTCACATTTTAGGCCGTAAACTTACCTGTCAGTTTTAGATCAGTTCGTTAGTTTTGTTTTACATAGACGAGTAATGCCCTGAACTTAGTTTTAAATAATCTTTCCTGTTCTGTTTGCGATTCAGACTTAATGTAACACTCCATGCAGACCTATCCTTCCTTTTCGGCCCAGGGCACGATGACACAGTAGTATGGGAACGACGGAATGCTAGCGAAATCGTTATCAGAATTCCTTGTGTTCGTGCTCCTTGTGGTCGAACAAAGATCTACGTCGTGTATGCCAATTTGTGCTAATAACTGTGTTGTGGATACTTTGATTTAGTGGCCACATTATATTTCAAACGTTACTTTTCAAGGACGACAAATATCATAACGTTTGTAATGTTCTACAGGAAGGATCCATATTATCTTCTAGTTTTCTTGGTTGCGCGCCCTTAAGGGCTAGTTTATTCACAGGATAGCAAAAATACACACTTGCTCTTAGACATTATTATAACAACCACTAGTATCACATTGGACTGTTGCACATTTACACCGCTACACAGACACGAGCACTGTTGGAACTTAGTCTACTCTTGACGATTTACGTTTTGTAACCGCATTGGTCGAAGTCAGTTATTCACAAGAACTATGTTGTAACACTGTCAAAAGAAGAAGGCAGTCATGCATAAACGTAGGCAGAGGTGGAAACAAACAAGGCCGATTTTGCAACACGATCGACTACAGAATCGATATGTCATCTAAAGAAAGCATACAAAGTGGACGCAGCGAGATTGGAAAAGCGACTAGTGAAAAAGCGGTTCAAGATTAACTAAAAAAGGTTTGTGTGCCATTTTCTTTAATGTTATCAAATGCATTTCTATGGGTCCAGTGCGACCACATTTACCTAGATATCATTTTCCAACAGGTGTTGAACTTTCCTGTCCAGTTCTCAATTGCCACGCGTTTAGAAATTTGGTATCGATGTCTTATGTAATATCACATCATATCATTATGTAATAAACTCTACGGGCAAAGAAAGTAGTAGGTCGTGACTGTCTTGTGTTTATACCTGTGCAAACATTTTTGAAACTGCAATCAATGAGACTTATTGTGATGCACTGCCGTAGGTTTTAGGAGAGCTGAAGTGTATGGATGAGACGTTATTTTGTTACGCCGTGATACTCATTTCTGCTGCATTTTACGCCACAGGTACATTCTTTGCGTTTGTGCATGAGTGCATTCTGCAAAAAGATGGGTTAATGTTTCAGTGTGTTTTCTACACACGCGACGGAAATCGTCGTATTGGGCGTCGTATATTTTCGATGGACATTTTGTTGGCAGTATCCACAGGACACTGCCGACAAGAACAGATTTATTCTTAATTGCAGCCACTCTGTTTGTAGTGTTGAAAAATGAATCAGGAAGCCGAAAGTTCTATTCCAGTCGTGATTATTTGATAACCCAATGCCCATTTGTTCATGGTGATTTCTGGGAGCTCTTGTTCTTTGGCGGCAAGGAAAGAATCTGCAAGTTTTAAGACGCTCAGAGTCCTCAGGATGTGAGTTTAAAGTGCCTTTTATTACTTACGGAAGACACGTGCATAATTTGTGAGCACACTGTGTCTTCTCGTTGTATTGACTTACCCCTTGTAACCACACCATGCATCTAACCGTAGGGACAATTATCCTTCTTTCGCTCAAGAAGCTCTTGCCAGGCATGTTTTGAGCACGGAATCTAAATTACCTCGAAGCGAAGTTGAAGCAGTCAAAACGTCATAAAACCCAGGAAAACTTTGCTCAGCTCCGAGTGTACATCATGTGCATCACTCCCTTACAATCTAGTATGAAATCCATTCGTAAATAAGATTCGAATAAACGTGAATGAGATACAGAATGGAAGTACAATGTCCGATGTGTGTTACGAGTAATAGAAAGAGCTGCAGAAATAACGGATCCCTTAAAGCACATGAGCGTCAATTTCAACAATACAAACAAGTTACAAAGTCATACCACACATCTGCGCAGAAGTGTTCTGGAGCCTTGCTGCATGTTTGCATTGGTGACATGCAGTTTTCAGGAACTGGAGCAATGTTGCCGATTTTGAAACGGCGTACTTCGTTCTTCGTTTTGAAAGCATGTCCAGATGATCTGTGCCACTTCATATTGACGGTATATCCGTGGCAATGCTCGTTTCTTGCGAAAACGTTTTACCTCCCAGAGAAAACTTACCAACTTCAACGATCTGCGTTACGGTGAGTGTGAGTTTGGAAATGGTCGGTAACCTCTGTGTGTCGCCAAAGTCATGACCCGTACTCGAAGTCGCGTACAGAACCTGTCAATGATTACATGATGGCAGAAACACACATTGTGCATAGTTAAGCATTCGGAATCTCAACTCGATTTTGAAGGCATTGCTTTTGTTGCGAAGCCAAGGTTTTACATTGATGTATCAAACTGAAGCCACGGCGGCATCCCATGCGTGGCGTTTGACGTCTACCTTTGCATTGCTTTTGACTGAATAATCCTTGCAAAGGAGACAAAGGAGAGGAGAAGCAACGAACACCATGGTCGGAACGGTAAACCATTGAACGGTACTTCTTGCCAATACAGAAATATCCTATTGCTTGCATCTTTTACATTTCTGTAATAACTTAGCTTTCTGAACGTGTCTTTGTTTATTCAGAGATTACTTTAGATACGCAGACTGCGTCGATGTTCGCGTAATCCAAAAAATGTTATGCCTACATGACATTACCGTACGCGAATATTATATAACGGTCCGCAAGAACAGATAGAACAGGGATAACCTCGGGTTCACTTTTCGCCCAGGTCCCTTGCAATTCATGCTAAGTAAACTCTTTGAAAACGTGAGACGAGCCGACGAAAAACTGGATGGCGGTGTGTAAATGCCGGCACACCAGGTGATTAAATTTAGCAAACTATGCGTTCATAGTGGGTATAAATAATCATGCGAAGACTGCAGAGGTCTTCTGTGAGTTTTGAATAACGTCCCCAAAAACGTCAGACCCCTTGCAGAAAATAGAAATTTGATTGGAGCTGTGAAACTGCCGAGAAGTTCCAAACGTTTTATTTTGGTTGCCTTGCTTTCACACTAATGTCTTATAAGATGATGTGGTGCAATCAGGCCCTGTCAGGTACGATTTTTAAGCCAAAACATAAAAGGATCATCTGAACTAATATATAAACATGAAGGAAATAGTGACTGGCTCTGCTTTCATTCTACTCAGAGGTGGTATCGTATGGAAGCAGCGTTAAGCCTGGAATACTCTCCATGAAAATTGCAAAGGTTATCGGGTACGAAAAATCCTGGGGCCCAAGCTTTGAACTGAGATCTAAATGGTGGAGGGATCCACATAATCTTAACGTAGACCTGAAATCACGACTTGAAAATGAATGATGTGGTCTTAAGATGATGTGGTCTTCTTACCTGCCAATGGTCCAAGGCCCTCAGAGTAGTCCATAAACCAGAAACGTTCCGAGAAAAGGTGTTCGCACAATGTAGAGCCATTTAGTGTTGTGAAAAGGCGTTCTTCTGGGCTAACACGGGGGTCAGGCTTGATGTATGGTATTCGGGCCTTACGATTGACGACTGACTGGCGTAGAGAACGAAGGCTAAAGGCAGGATTCTGCCTCATGGCTAGAAGCGTTGTCTCGTCAGGCTGACAAAGGGCATTCCGACCGAAGAAAAGACACTCGAGTCGGTTTTAAGGTAACCTGGGTAATCTGACGAGCCTGACCAAATATATTGTGCCAAAAGGCAACTGTATTAAAGTTAATGTTCCACTGGGATTTTCCAAAGGTATCTGGTTGGTGCATAAAATATTGCTGGTAGCATTTTCGTACACATTTTTGTGAAGACTGACAAAAAGTTTCAGAAAATGCGATTAACTGAAAACTTTATTCTAAAGCCATCCGTCGACACGATGCAAAACAGGTCTGTTGCGGTTAACGATCGCAAGTGTTCGTCAGCCGGTGCCTGCTTGCTGTTACGAAACGGTAATAAAACGGTAAACGGTAAATGGTCCCACAACAGCCGTAAATAGGCCGAATAAGAAACACGGGACAACCGCGGGAAACCGCTTTCAACCTCCATAAAAGTCTAAAATATTTTGAACCGACACAAGAGAAAGGTTTTGAGACATAACATATACTGAAGGGTGCCGTCCGAGACCACAGGCTACAACTTGGCTACCTCAGTTCAAAACAAGTGTTAAGGTGGAATGTTTCCTTTCGACAGGGACCGGACGTTTGAGGTTGCTACCTTGTCAATAAATGACCAAAGAACTGTGGAAAGTACAGTAACGCTTGGGTTAAGGCTGCTTCGTTGGAACAACGATGGCGTCAGACTGGGATGTTGAGTCGATTCTTTCTAGTCTACGCGCAGAGGTCCGAGCTATGCCTCTCAGACATTGAGGTGTTATGCTCTCTAAGTTGCTTTTTAAACTGCGTCCGTTAAATGCATATAAAGTCCAAAGCTTAGAACCACAAGTACACTGAATAGTAAACAAATAGACAATCAGCTGTAATTTGTAAAAAAACTGGCCCATTAAACAATTTCACTGTTTACATTCCTTTCATGACACTTGTTCGCTTGTGAATATCACTCATTGTAAGCAGGGACGCCACCGAAAGCGAGAGGTGCATTGGCCAGTGTCATGCCCCAACCTTTTTGTTATTTAATGCTAAGCCTGTATTGGAAGGACAGATAATTCTGTAACGTTTGACCCGTGGTGCCTTGAAGAGTTGTAGTGTTGATATCCAAATGTTTCGTTGACTTCATTTAGGAACTGTGGACAAACCAAATAAACCCATGAGGCGTAAAGTGGACTTCGCATAAGTCTCTTCACTGCTGGCGTAGTCCAAAGGACCACTGGAAATGCCTTTTCTGCATTCGCATCTCGTTTGGAATAAATGCCAGGATATCATTTCTACTCAAGATTTGCATCACATGCTCAGTAATGCGTGTTTATCACGCTTACTTGCTGGAAACTTGAAATTGACTTGCAACTGACACCAAGGTACCATTGCCACTGAAGTTTGTTGAACTGAATATTTCACAGTGATCGACTTCGCGTATATAGACTTGGCTTGCCTGGAAAACGTCGCTGATTACGACGCCATCTCTCGTTTCTGTGAGAAATACATAGAAGCTTCAAAAATGGGATTTATGATAAACTGTATTCTGTAATTATCCGGTGACATGTCGCAATATAGGCAACTGAAAGTCCGCATCCTGCAAACATTAGGTACAATACGCTGCGCCCGCTGGTGACGTCACTCAACAGCTCTAAATAGAACACAGCTGAAGAGAAGGTGGGGCAAAATCAAGGAAATCCTCTTTGAATCTCCGTAATTGGGGGTTTTGAGGCGTGTGTTTATTACAGACTGGCTTCTAAGACCAAAGGCTTATCTATTTCAGCTTGAAACAGGTGTTAAGCGTGCAACATTCCATTTCTCCTGGTGTTTTTGTAGCCTTTCAGGGGAGATTTGGGTAACATCGGACGGTAGGTAATTTCGGACACCCTCATCTCTTCGCGACGGTTAGACTCACGTCCAAAATATTTTTTTTTTGGGAGGGGAATTTGCAAGGATCCAGCAACCCTTTCTGCCGCATTGCACATATGAGGAGCTGCATGTCTCAGGAAAATATTTTTTTCGCTGAATTTGCCGTTCCTGTTTTCAACATTTCCGGTTTTCCGTCAACTGGCATTGAATAATCCGCAAGTTAGCGTGTGCACAATTATTGCATTACACTCTATTCGTGCATTTCCTTCATTTTCTAGAAGTGGCTGCAAATGGCTGAAATTGTCTGCCTCGCCATCATGCCGCACCTTTAAAGGTGCATCACCACCGCACCGCCTGTCTGGTAATATTGAACACCGTCCGGTGATGCCCGGATACCCAAAACCTGTGCTTAAATATGTGCGACGGAATACATATTTATTAAAACCTTTTTTTACCAGAAATGCGCGGTAGCACGCAAGAATTGGCCGGCTGGCAGAGGTATTACTACGAATGGACAGGCAACTTCTGGTGCCCGAAGGCAGTAGCAGCAGCAGTGACGCGGCAAGCCAACGGCAATAGCAAAGGCGGTGAGGGGCTGCCATGGGGGTGGATACCTAGCTTGTGGTTGACCGAAGACATTTCAGCTTAGTCTCAACTAGAACCGCTTTAATGAGACATAAATCGGGTAAATTTGGGTGTCCGTCTGAAATTACTGAGTGGTGTCCGAAATTACTCAGATTTAAAATTATTTCTTAAAAATGATTGCAGCTAAACGAGTGCTCACAGCAGCAATTAAAGCAGTCAAATTTTAGATTTAATGGTGATCTTTCATTTGAATGTCCTTTGGTTGACTTGCGTGTATCTGGAGATCAACTACAAGTGATTTTAGATAGGCAAGATACAACGGATTCCTCTCTTTATATGATATGTAAAGTATGGAAGAACAACGAATGACTATTTAACGTTGAGAGGGAGCGAGAGGAATCAGTATATCAAGAAGCAAAAGTATAGACGTGAGAGGAAAAAGGCCAATCCGCAACTTCCAAGACCACCCCTGCAATAATGCTGCCCAGTCTTTTGTCCTAGAACAATCTGTGACCATAGGTATTAAAATTCCAAGCATAGATGTCTTTTTCTCTGAGTTGGCACGATTTCAGAAAGCAGTGGGCAGATTCCTATGAAACTATTAGCGCCGCTGCATACCAGATGACGCCGAGAGGCCGGCCACATTGGCTACTCCTTTCATCACGGCCTTGGCCTTTAGCGATGACCCGTTGGATGCGTAGGCGGCGCTCGGCGTCTTTCTGCGCGTCGGCTCCCACGCGTCCGCCGGGCGGAGCGGCCGCCGCCGGACGCCGCCGGGGGCTGCTGGCGGGGCCGGTCGGGCCCGCCGGGCGGCCGGGTCCGGCGGACGGCGCCCGGGCTGTTTGGGTGGACTGGGGGAGGAGACCCGCGGTCCGGTGCCGCTCGCTCTGGAGCAGAGCCTCCCTTGAGAACAGGGCCACTGGTCGCCGGCTGTACGTTCCCGGCAGAGCGGCCGCCGGGCCGGCGTCGCTCACGCCGTCTACGGTAGTAGATTCCTAAGATAGTTGGAGATGTGCTAAGGAAGGACTTGTTTCGGAATGGTCTGATGCAAAGGACTCTTGTTGGGCGGGAATGGATCAGCTGTTCACCTGAAATGGCTAGGACATCGATCCGCTTGTGTGACATAGCCGTCACTTCAAGCCCGATTGCTCGCGCCTGGTGTCCATTGTCCACCCTACACTTCTTGCTATTCCGTCAACATGCCCTGCTGTCCATTCAGCGTTGCGGCTGGAACTGATTCGGAATCAGTTGATGGGTAATGTTCATTATTCGTTAGTCGTAAATAAAAATCCATCTAAGTTCGCACGAAAGCCAAAGAAAAATTGGCATGGAGTTCAAAGGCTGACTGCGCCCTATAATTCCCGAAGGAATGGATTTAAAAAGAAGTTGTATACCTTCAAACATTGCGATTAAACCAACATCTGTATGGGCCCTTGTCCTTGTCTCGTATCGGAGGGGGGAGGGGGCGGACTTCAGAAGCCCCCTCTGGTTTTTGCGCACCATTGTCATTGTGTTCGAAGCAGCTTCGCGAAATTTATGTCCCTCCCGACCTTGTCCTACATATTGCGCCCAATTTTCGTAATTTCATTTCGTTCAGGGACGGAGCCATGCGAAATTTTTGGGAAGCACCTCAAACCATGTTTTTGGCATTGCTGGCTGCCAAAACAGAGATTCAAGATAGGACTTAAAACTGAATATTGGTGTATAGGTAAATAACTGCGCAAACATGCAAAAATGCTTTTGTTGGTCTGAACTGATTTCGCAAGGTCAGGTCAGTCAAAAGTCGAAATTTGGTTGTATGTAAGCTTTTTTAACTCTAGTCCTTGAAATGAAAGATCCGGAGTATGCATGCTTCAGCAAAGTGCCTTCTACTTGTACTGAAAGTTCCAGATCTGTATCAAGTTGCGTCACGGAGCTATGACCTAAAATGTTGGCGTGTGTACTCTGCAACACGATGGCCGTACACAGAGCTTTCAGAAGTATAGTCATTCCAAGTGACTGCAAACGTTTTCAGAGACTGTGAAATTCAGTCACATTCACAAAAAGACAGTCACATTCCATGCGACTCTGAGGCCACTTGCAGTCGTTTGAAGTCAAAGGTCGCAAGTTCACCTGATTATCATGCAACGATGAGAGATTTCATTTTTCATGTTCCTGGCGCTGCTTATGCCAACATTATACAAGCAGTGTAATACGATTTGCACTTCTCAAACAACTCGCCACTAACTGGGAGTGGAGAGTTTGACGGCCCACTTCCCCCGGTGTATTTCTTAGAATTCTCCTGAACAAATAAACGCAGCGTACAGAAATTTTTAGTACCATTTCTTGCATCAATTGTGCATATGCTGGCAAAAATTGAAAGCGAGACCATCTAAGGTCACCTCTTGATTACGTCGCAAAGACGACCATGTTTTGCGACTTTGCGTACATTTTACCTTACCGCTGTTTTGTCGTTGTCTTCACAATACATGGTGATTGTGGCTTGCATTGCATATCAGCATGACTTCAGAATTAGGTATGGAGCACGTGCGACCTCGTGCTAGGCCATCCCAAGCCAAATATGCATTTTCCGTTTTCCGAGTCCGGTAAGAAAGCACTTAAAAAACGAAATGAATAAACTTATTTTGTTGGATACGGCCAAGTAGATCATCGAATTTTCTTGTAACGGACTGCGCGCACAAATTGCAAAGCGGTTTCTTGCAACAATGCAATATTTTTTCGTAGTTTTGCCTCTGGTGGCTTAATGCAGATTTCAGCTTAGCGAGTACAATCCAGAACGTCTGTTTGGCATCATAGATGACTACTCCGGAAACGTCGGCCTTTGCAGTGTTGTGCAACATCCCGTGGAAATGTGCAGCATGGGACAAACTGACTTGTGGGGTCATGATGGATATGTCTTGTGGTAACGGATGGGGATCACTGGCGTGTTTGTATTACTTTGAGTTGCAATGTTGCATTATTTTTCCAAGTTTGGCACATTGCAAGCCTTATTTGCGCCCGAGGCTATTTGAAAGTATCATTTTTAGATTCTCCGTGCAAAATGGACCAGGGAACATGTATTGCATGACACCTTATACCGGAGGTCGAATTTGACCCAACCTGTGACACTGACCTTTTATGACCTTGGGTCAGGTAGCACCTAGGGTATGTAACTGGGCTGCGGGAAATCCATTTTCGCGCAAATTCCGGTCTCGGTCTCCGTTCCATTGTGATTAGGCGAGTCCAGAGAAAATCGTCACTTTTTCATGTTTGGCCATCCTGTGGCGTCATCATTGACCCAAAATAAGAAAGTATATGTCACTGGGCCGCGAGGCTCGGCGCCATCGACTGCCTTTTGAATCAGCCAAATCGGGTGACTGGTTCTCGAGATAGACTGGGGGAAGGGGCGTTAAACGCCTTCCCCGTCAACGAAAGGTGGCAAAATACCTCATTCAAAAAAAAAAGAAAGAAATAAAACGTCATTTTTAACCTTGATCTTAATTAATTTTTCAGAAAAAGTGTTCCTTCCATTTCTTAAGCCCTATGAACGTGTATGAATTCCCCCAAAATTCCAATATGGCTTAGGGAAGAATCCAATTAATTAGCTCTCGGCTCATGCCAATTGCGTCAAAATCGGTCCATAGATAGCGGAGCTACACCAAGTCGAAAATACCCCCATTCTGACTTTTCCCCGTTTATGCACCTCTTTAAGAATTTTCAAAGCTACTTTTTATAAAGATGTAGCTTACGTCATGGAGAATCGATTGCCGTTCGTTGCGACGAAACCGGACCGGTAGTTTTCGAGATCTCGGGGGGGGGAGGTGGGGCCGAATAGGCCCACCGCGCGGGAATCCGCCCCTGCGCTAATGGTACGGAAATAGAGTTGACATGCGTGGTGGGCGCGGATTTTTAGAGCACAGTAAATCAAAATCTGGCGAAAAACAAGACTAATTTCTGTAAAAGTTCAAAGTGAAACAAAAATTGTGGTGATTCAGCACCCCGGTAGAGGCAGCTGAAGGTATGACATCATCAATGTGCTCCGCCCACTATTGGAGACGGACTGACCGCGCGACAGGCCACTACTTCTGATGTTCCCGAACGGAGAGGGTGGCGCGTTGACTTTACCAGAGCATCACGATGCGGAAACAGCTGAACATGAAGCCAAACAAATGCAGGATTGGGAATAATCAGAATGACACTGAAGGAAACGTAGGCTTCCCCGTAAGGATGAACTGTCGGGACACTGCAAACCCGTCTCAGGAATCCAATTTTTGCCTCGGGCCGACAATGTCAAATGTAAGCTCTGAACAGGCGCGGACCACGGATATTCAGAAACATGCGCTCAGCTGTTAAAAAAAAAAAAAAATGTAGCTCAGACACTTCAGAATCATTGTTTCATAAAACTGAAAAAGTAAAAAAAGCAACGAAAGAGTCATGTACCACTGGGCCCGTCCAGATTCACGCCTGCTGACATGTAGAATGCCAGCATCACCGAGTAAAGCACTTGGTCTGAAGTTCCCTCAAGCATGTCGTTATTCAAAAGTGACGTTACAAGTGAACCGAAAGTATTCAAGTACCAGTGCGTCCAGGTACACGCGCACGTGTACTACTTGTATCGTGCTTCTGTGACCAAGGAAACATCCATCTGTGTAACGTCAGACGTAAAAGGCGCCAATGCAGATAACACAAGTATGTATAATTTCCCTAATAATTTACGCTGAGGCAGACGTTTCTTTAATTTCCATCGATCACTTGATGGAGGGGTACGATGTCTTCTCTGTTTTGGGTGCATCTATGCCTGCGGCAACCAATCGGGCCGGTCACCTCGTGTCAGCCCTGTCGCCATATGTTACCATATGTGAAATATGGTAAGACATAGCCGGAGGTCTCTAGCCTTTAACCAGGCGTCCACAATAGCATGGATTTTCAAATCATTGGCTCCTATGGGAAATACCTTCAGCTTCCGAGCGATCTGTCGGAGCCTTTTCCAGAAATGGACGCTTGAACTGCAATGGCGATATGCAAAGTTTCATCAACGTGAAGCCATAATTGTCGAAATTATCGAGAAAAATTGGGGCACGCAGGGTTTGACGCCAGCAGCAGTGCCTGTCTCAGGACCTGACACGCTTGCTTGCGGCCGTCCGCCGTTGCCTTTGGATCGGCAATGGGACCGGCCTCCAAACTTTGCCTGGCTGTGCTGGAAAAAGTTACGGACCAATGTCAAAATTTCTGACGACAAAAGACACGCTTGGAGCACGGCCAAAGAAAGACAGAATGTAAATGCTCTAGCGTTATTAGTGGAAAAGGCATGCACAAAAAAGTGGTGAGAAATTTTGCCACCCCGAATTGTGTGCGTGTTAACCTGCGACAAGACGGGGAGGGGACGTTTAATTCGCCACTTTTTTCCGCCGTAAACTACTTAGTCAAGCGGTGCAGTCATCCAATTTTCGGTATTCCTCGTACATTGGTTCTGAACGTGTTTGCTAGAACATAACTATCAAGGTCATTGCCAAAATGGCGGGGAAAAGGAAGACTAAGCAAGTGGTGGGGGATCAGCAACTGATAAGCTGAACACAAAAGCAGCACACCAGCAATTAATCCGCACACGTATGTTTCGACAAGACGAAGACGAACAGACATAACTGAACATAAGACTTAGCGACAGTCCTCAACTAGGCAACCCCATACTCTCCCCCCCCCCCCGGGAGCCAACCGAGGGGTGGCTAGCCTACAAGATGGTCTCCAAGGGGATGCCACGGTCGCCACGTTTTGCAACTGAAATAAAAAGGAAAACAATGGGAAACAAGCGCAATTAACATCAAATTATAGATCGCATGAGACAGGAAATAACTAACATCTGTAAGTCAAATCAAGTTTGTAAGCAGACCTGCGTTTACACATGGTTAGGACTGCATTAAGAGCCCCAGCGTTGATATCCTCAGCGTTTGCAAAATAGTCTCAGCAGTGCTGCATACCCTATGTCAAGCTAGATCAAACGCAATTTAAAGACTATGGGGATGTGAGGTCAGGCCTAAAGGGATACAGATCCTTCTGAACCAGTTTCAACAAAAAACTAAATAATTATCCGAAGTACATTTTCAAATAGCATCAAGAAGAGCCGAACAGGAAGCATTCACCCTCTTAGCCCCCATACACACCAGTATCAGCACTTCAGACCTCCAAAAACTGGCTGTCGGAACCTTTTCCACATCAGCTGCGCATGTTACAAAAGATGCCGCTTTTTTATATATACACCTGTCGAATGATGGAGCTCATGGAATCTAACGCTAATAGCTCTCGTAAACATCGTGGGTTTAGTCAAGTTTTTATGCTGGAGGCTATAATTAATGCCTGTGCACCGAAACTGGCTGCTGACTTCTTAAATTGACTTTTTATAGAAACCAGGAATGCTTGTAGTGTAACGCGAGGAAGAAGTCGAGGAGCACCATTGCTGTGGAGTTGTACATATTAGATGTGGCATTGGCTTGATTTCCTGTTATAGTCACGATCATAACCTCAAGCATAAGTGATGGGTTAGTCATAGCTTACATTTTGTTGTGTTTACTGAAATATTTACCGCTGAACTGTGACTGCGAACTGATATGAACTTTTGCGGACGAATTATCCTTTACTTGCAGACAACATGGCACAAAACAGAGGCAAGAAAATTGTAAGGCCTTAGGCTCGGAAATGCAGGTAAACTGAGCTGAACGCTGAGCTGAACGTACACACCATGAAATTTGGCGACTGTTCCAAGAAAACTTGAATATTTCCGAAATGCAGGTCTGCATGCATATGATTGTGCGCAGGAATGATTCCGATACACTGAATCGAAACTGGATCGACCGCATTTTGACAGCTTGCCGTGAGCAACAACCAGTGGTCCTCGGGCCTGAGAAGCGGCAAGTCGGTTCGCTCAAAGGTGAGCCTGCGTCAGCCCGGCCGTCTCGCGCTGCGACGAGTCCGTCCGCAACTAGAGGCCGGCCGCCGCGCGCCGTCTCCTCCGCTGCAGCCTCAGTCCCGGCCGTCGGTCGGACAGATTTAGCCTGGCTGCGACAACACGCTGTGCAGTGCGTTCTGGCCTTCTCAGAATGCGTCCGGGCCGGCCTGGTTTCCAAACGGCAGCTACAGCGTCCGCAGTCCCCGCCGGCACCGGCTTTCAGGGGACAACCGTGCGAGCGCATAAGCGATGCTTCCTGTGCTGTGGCGTTGCTGTTAACATCTCAGGGCGCTCTAAAGGCGCTAGACTTAATATCTGTGACGACGTTAGGGTAGTGGGCAGGGAACTGAAAGTTGCCCGTCCATTGCAACGAACGTCGATCCGGAGGGAGTGTCTTTCCGATGCATGGATACTGGCGTTGCCTGGAGTTATAATAAGCTGTCTTCTCGTGATAAAGCACACCTGATCTTTTCCTATGAAATATTGACGACGTTTGAAATCCATCTCACGGGGCTTTGTTCTGGTGGTTTTGAGCCAACCGAGCGCGGATTTCCAGATATTCACATAAAGGCTGCGTAGCATCTGCTCCAAAAATAGGTGAATGCAAAAGATTCGTTTTCCAGCTGTTAGCACTGACGCTGGCAAAGTAAATTACGACTGAGATCTGAGAAATCGGACAAAAAGTCTCCTTGAATGTTGTGGGACTGCACTTTGGAAAGGTATGAGGCATCAATTGATAACTCTCTTCCTGTCTGTGTGATCCATTATTATAGTTAATTCCGCAAACCCGAATCGGTGTCTTCGAAACAAAATACGTTTCATCATATCCGTGATGACCACAAACCCTTTAAAAAAAGGAAACGGGTTACGATGGCATACTTTGATGGCGGAGTTGAGAATGTACTTGATCGTTTTTCATCGATGGACCGTTATATCGCCTTAAAGGGCATGTCCATGCTTTTTCAATAGAACTGGGTTAGCACTCGAATCGAGCGCTACAGATCAATTGAAGTTAAGAAACAGTCAAGGAAATGCTGAGGAACAACATTAAGTATGTTATAAGTATGTCCTTAAAAACTAAAAGTATTTTGTGCCTCTAAAAGCGACGGGTTTTAGTTCAAGTACCTTTGTTTTATGTAGCTGTCTGAAGTATATTACCACTTACTAGTAATTCTTGAAATTTCTAGAAAATTAGCACTACTACTCGTTGAGCTTTCACAACATTTTTTTCTTAGGACGTAACCCTCTGATTTACTCTTAACAGAAAAGCAAATTGTCAGGCTTCGCTCCATATTGCAAAACATCATTAGTAGTGTAGCGTCTTGAGACCTGTTCGTCCGTCTTGCGTCATCATTGTCGACGTTACATTTGTTGTTTTCACACATCGGCACGCAATTTCGTGCTTAAAAATTACAGGCTTACGCGGCGGGGGAATTCGAAATTGTGTTCATTTCACATGTGTCCATTGGCGATTCCAGTTAGCTGATGCAGTTTGATATAACCATGATCATTCATCTGAGTTTGAACACAACTGGACCCACAAGCTCAGCGCAGGGGGTCCTTTAGACCGGCATTTTTTTGTGCAAACCATTGCACACAGTCTTCCCTGCAGGCGGTTATCGTATGATTTCAGTTCACACTGAGCTCCGGCCCCCCTTTAAGAAATTTCTGGCTGAGCCCCTGACCGGACCTCATTGCGTTACATTTATTGCGTGCGAGGAAGGTTTAAACTGAAATTGCGACGTTGCTAAACAACACTTAAGCATTAAAGAAAGCAGTGCGTTGGGAAATTCCCATTGGTCGACAGGGGAATCAGACAGCCGCGGGACTCCAGGAGTCGTCAACAGTAAGATTTTGACCGAGCGCTTACTTCGAGGGAAAATAATCGTAGTAGTCGTGGTATGGCGCTTCAAATGCAATATTGGTAAGTACTACTTACGATTTGAGCCAGAAAAACCAGAAACACATATTTCTCCCGAAACAGATTGCGTCGTCACTGGTATGCTAACCGCCAGACGCTCGCATAGGGATTTTTGACGGTTCTGCGTTAAATAGTTTGTTTACGTGAGATCTCGACACTGATTGGTCGTCGGTCGGACTCAAGGTCAAATCAAGAGTAATAAAAAAATGTTGGGGAAATAACTAACGTGATATAATTTTGTTTTCAAATAAAAAACTTAGTAGTTGTAATAATAATATCAATAATAATAATAATAATAATAATAATAATAATAATAATAATAATAATAATAATAATAATAATAATAGTAATGATAATAATGAAATAGTAACAATAATAACAAACAATAATAATAAAAAGTAAAAATATGACTAAGATGAAAAAGTGAAGTTGCAATTTGAAAAATACAAAAAATAAAAAAACAGTGAAATAAAATATCTCAAAAAGAAACCACGGAACAAAACTGGGAAATATTAGGAAGTGAAATAAAACAATAAATGAAAATTTACCCTAACCTAACAAAGTAACCTAACCCAGCCTAACCTAACCTAACCTAAACTAACCTAACCTAACCTAACCTAGCCTAGCCTAGCCTAGCCTACCCTAACTTAACCTAACCTAACCTAACCTAACCTAACCTAATCTCACCTAACCTTATCTAACCTAGCCCAGCAACCTAACCCAACCTAGCAAC
Organism: Capitulum mitella; assembly: GCA_030062745.1. Taxonomy (NCBI): domain Eukaryota; kingdom Metazoa; phylum Arthropoda; class Thecostraca; order Pollicipedomorpha; family Pollicipedidae; genus Capitulum; species Capitulum mitella. The sequence goes on from CP099842.1 coordinate 8,426,545, forward strand.
CTAATGTAATCTAACTAGTATTAAATGTCATAATGTAATAATACTGATATCAGATATCCCAACAATTATCTAATACAATAATATAACGGCGTAATGATTCAGCAGTTCCTCCAAGTTCCGTTTGTGGCAACAGAAAAATTTTTTAATCTATATGGCGTCATTTTCGCTTGAAGATGCATGCAGGGTCTACACGTCCTTGATGTCAATAACCTTAACCTTGGCGGCAGTACATTTTCCGCCGCGGAATAATGTTGTTCTCCGCGAGTGGACTGCAGCACGGTATTACTGTGTGGTACGTTATCGTTACGATTTTGTTGTTATTTTTTAGAAAATCAAGTAGTGGAAAGTATGGTTAGAAACATGATGATACATTCTTTACATTGGTGGCAATTATACAAAGGATTGTTTGCGATTTCGTCGGGCAGAAACTTACCTTTAGCCGAATGTCAGTTACGAGTCACACGCGGCCACGGTAAAATTTTTGTTAAAAACTTTTGTTTACTGCCACTGCTGCGTCATTTTCGCAACGAAAATGAAGTGATGGTCAACAGCTGCTCGATGTCAACAACTTAACGCAACTACGTTAACCGCAAGTACCAAACAGGCGCCTCGCAAAAATTCATTTCTCTCGTTATTCCCTGATATTTCGAGTCAAACCAATGCAAGTCATCTGTCAAGGTCAAGGATGTTCATGAAACACCAAATAACTGCGTTCTTTGGCAGTCACCAGAGGTCTTATATTCCCTTTAACAGAAAACTCCGTCGCAAATTGTTTTCCGCTCCAATCGAATTTGCAACGCCATGAAAATAAATTTAATCCAACCTAATATTCATAGACTAACGTAATATTGTGTCCGTGACGCAACGCGACAGTCTTACCAATGCTACGAAGAATACCAGACCAAGAAAACCACCACAGTGATATAGACCGGATAGTCGCCCAGGTCGACGATCCATATGAAATCGCCAGTGTGCGATCCTTCTACTCCATCTCGTCGCACGCTTCTGCAAGATCGTCTCTGTCCGTCCGGTCGGTCAGTCTTCGACTTCGACAGTTGGAGGAAGAACAGGAACTAGAGGAAAAGGCGCAGGAGAGAGCACGAGAACTGGAGTCAGAAACACAGGACAGAGCCCAAAGAAAGAGAAACAGGGGAGTAGGAGACAGTTGGCGCTGCTGAAGGCCAGGCACGAGCTCGGAGCTGGCGGCTAATCTGGGGACTGAATATGCAGAAGCCGTGGTGGGACCAGAAGGTTCGGCAGACGTTCGGATATCGTCCTCTATGCGTTCCAATCCTACTGGATCACCTACTTTCCCTGCTGTTTCCCGCGACGTTCTCAGAGAGGACTTAGTGATCTCTGCAGCTCTCCCCTCAGAATTCATCACCGGCATCCGTTGACCATTGACCACTCGCCATCCGTCGGTAATGCATTGTCGGGGAATCGAGTGCTGCCAGTTCGGAGCACTGTCTCATGCGCCGTACATCTCTTGTCGACTGCCACTAAAGAGCTTAGCACCGCTGCCGTGAGATGTCGCCCGGACGAGTATGTCTTGGTGGACAGACAGAGCAGGTCAGTCCCGACAAACCTCACCAAAATGACAAGCCGGTCTCCATTACGATAAGGGAAGATCCCAAACTTGATATCTTGGTTTTCGATGACAACCCTGGCCGATTTCCGTTTCTTGGGTTGCAGATTAACAAAGCCTTCCAGTGCGGAATGTTCACCGGTTTGCAGATATTCCGCCGTCTGCGTGAATGACTGAAGGGGCCGGGTTTCGTTGCCGTGCGTGGGACTCTTGTCAGACTGTTCTCTCGACAGGATTTTACACGTGCCGGAAACGCGTTTCGGAAACAGACTGCAAGTCACCAATGACGTGACGACGAAACTGATGCGTTTCAGCAGGATCAGATCTGGTGACGTCAAGCAACTGGCTCTTTACGGTATCGAGATGTACAACGTCTTTTCTGTCTTACAGACAGCAGATTTTGAGAGCGAGCGTAAGAACATGAGGACACCGCAGGTATTAGCTGAAAAAGTACCGTTGGAGAGTTAATATGCCTGGGGTGCTTACACCCGTCTCCACTGTGAGGCAGGAAGCCAACTCGTGCAAACTTTTCCATGAATGTCTGGAAGAAAATATTAGGACAGACAACACAGTGCCGTCAGCAGCGGTCCTGCCGTCCCTCTTCAACGCCCGCCCACGAACAGTTCCGACCGTCGCAACTTCAGCCGAACCACCAAGTCGGCGGGGCTACCGGCTCGGGAGGCAACGGAGCACTACACTATGTACGTGGCAACAGAAACTGTCGACCAAGCCTCAGGTCCCCGATCTGTGAACTGTTTCTGCTGCCGCCAAAACCGTTCTGCGGCACAGTGCCAGACGTTTTAGAGACTACCACTGAGTGACCGACTGGCCTGGCAAGCACGGCGAAAGCCTGTGTCCGCTGCCTTAGCACAGAACATCGGACAGCCCAGTCCCACGGGACAGGACACTGCGGTCAGGACTGCGCAAAACCACCCACGACTACTGCAACCGCCTTCAGAGAGCACATACGTGGTCAGTGCAGGGAAATGTGGTCGGAGTTCTTTGCTAATGAAGACGGTCGTGGTCAATATCAGCGAGCCGGGAAAAGAGGAAAACGGCGAGGATGCGGGTAGTTCGATCAGTGTCATCTCCCAGCGTCCGGCCAACGACCTGGACCCAACCGGCGGACCTTACAAACTGAAGGCGTAGACGATGTCTGGAATATATGCCGAGGGCTCAGAAGTAATCGCAAAGGCGAACGTAACGAACGTGAAGACTGGGGGTTCTGTATGGATGACGTGCGCACTGTACCGAGACTGAATATCGGCAGAAGCTCGGTACCAGTCGACAAGTTGATTTGTCTAGTCCCGCAGATCCAGCGGCTCGGCATACTTCTGATCGGTGAGACCCCGGAACTTTTGATCGGACTGGATAACGCAGAGCTGATCGCGACTGGGAAAATCCTGAAAACCACAAAGAACGGACCACTTCTCCAAAATACGAGGTTGAGGTGGTCTCTGACTGGACGCATTGTTACCAGCACGGGGGCGGAACAGCTGAACTGTGCGCAGTTCCTCAGTAAGGCGACAACAGACGACATGATGGATGACCTCGTGGCGCCCAGCTGGTCCACGGAAGGATTCGGGTGCAAGTGCAACTTCGAGAAGTCGAGCAGAGACGAAGATCGCCTGGCGGAAAGGATACACGACAGTGAAGTTTTTCACGGCGGTGGGCAATGGTTCGCACCTCTCCTGGGGAGGGACAGAAGCGGCTGCCTTCTCCCAAGTCGGGAGACGGCGAAGAAACGAGCGATTGCGTTCGAGAAGCGACTGGATAGGTCAGGATGCTCCGGCAAAGACAGTGGTGATTCAGAGATCAGGCTAGCTGAGATGACGTACGGCAGGATAGAGAAAATCATTTCCGACGGACATTTCAGAAAACTGGCGCTTGGGTACCTACCGCTGCTGACCGTTACAAATCCAATAAAACCTGAGGAAGTTCGACTTGTCCTCGACGCTGCCGCCCGAATTCACTTCGTGGAGTTTTGATGAGTTGGCGAGATAAAAGGGTGACACTCTGTGCTGACGTCAAGGCCATGCTCAATCAAATACGCATGCGTGACGAAGGCAAAGCCTGTCTGTGTTTTCTGCGGAGCGCAACGAGACGCCAGGGGCCACTTGACGTTGACGAGTTACTCTTTCTGATCTCTAGAGCCAAGTCGTCTCCCAGCGTCGCAGGCTATTTTTTCGTACGCACAGCACGAGAGCACGCGCCAACAGAAGAACGGAAGACTGCTGTCAGTGATGACAGCCACGTAGACGACTTTCTCAACGGAACAGAAAACGACCAGTCTGCAAAACAGCGGGCTGAGAGCATCACCGCGACCCTTTGGCGCGGAGGATTCAACCTCAGCGGTTGGACGTCCTCTTAAGCGTTAGTGATGAGAACGCTTGGAGACAACACCCACTGCGCGCGGCGGCAGCTGGACTCGACACCAGGCCGAGCGCTTGGCGTCAGCTGGCTCCCAGATCGTGATGTGCTGACGTATGAAGTGAAACAACACTCTGAGGCTGTGACTAAACGGGCCATGATGTCGCAGACTATGACGGTCTTCGATCTACTTGGCTTCCTCTCTGGCTGGCTGCTTAGTCAAAGCTCCTCGTGCAAAAGTTCTGGGTGGGTGAGCTGGGTTCAGACGACAAAGCGCCGCCCAAGAGAGTAGCTGAAATAGGTGAAGGAAAGAAACGAAATCGGCCCACTCGAAATACCACGTCACGTGTTCGTCAACGAAGTCTGAGTCGAAGTCTCTCCGACGCAAGAGACATAGCACTCTGCGCTGGGAGTTACTTCCGGTGGCTGGGTCTAGATGGAGCACGCACCTTCTTGGTTGCCGCACGAGCTAAAACGGTTCCTGTCAAGCCACTGACAATGCCAGGGCTAGAGCTGCAGGGTGCGGTGCTCGCCACTCGTTTAACAAGCACCACATCAGGGAATTTCGAGTTCGCATCTGCCAAGTTATTTTCCGGTGCGACTAACATGCTGCGCAGGCGCGGATCAAATCTACGGACCGAAGATTTAACATCTCAGTATCTAACAGGGTGGCTGAAATTCACAACAACGAGTCCGGAGCCGGAGCCGGAACCACATATCTATTGAATCGAGATATGCGTCGTCCTCCCGTAATGCCACTGACGCCAGCTTTTGTAGCCATACGCTCTGCTTATGGAAGCGCAGTGACTGGTTTGCTGATCCAGTTTCCTTAAGGAGAGACACTGAAACCTGGCTCGAGGCAGTCAGGATGGACTTACAGAGGATCCTGGACGGCTATTTCAACACCTTGTCAGAGTTCGCCACGTGCGTCACTGAGAACGCGAATATACTGACAGCGATGCCCCACCCGCCTCGTTTCTCCCTCTGCGCTGTGGTTGTTCGGTACATCCCCACTATCTTCAGACGGATACGTCGAATCCATCACAAGTGTGCAGTGGAATTCACAGCAGAAGAGCTGCAGGCCACAGAAAGGCTGTGGATCAAAGCTGCCCAGCGAGAGGATTTCGGCCAGCAGCTCTTCGATCCGACGGATGGACTGGCAGTGAATAGGAAGAGCAAGATGGCAGGACTGTCCCCTCTGCTTCGTGATGATGAGATCCGCTTCGACACACTAGTCAAGAGATCACCAAAGCTCAGTCAGCCTGCAACGTCTCTTCCCATCCTTTCTCCTGGTCACCCGTACACACCACTGCTGATTCATCACATTCATCGGCAGACAGGACACCGAGCCATTGACTCAGTTCTTGTAGAATTGAGACAGCGCTGCTGGGTTCCTCAAGTCCGTAGCACGATTCGCTCTACGCCGGCTAATTGTAGATTCTGCATCAGCCGCAAGGCTCAGCCGCGTGCTGCTCAAATGACTCCGCTTCTCAACCAGAGGATCACCACGATGGATGGCGCTTTCTGCGTCACCGGCGTGGACTATTTCGGGCTTGTGCTCTCTTCTCACGGGAGGTCGACGGTAAAGCTGTAGAGCGTCATCCACCGTTGCATGGCAACTAAAGCCGTGCATTTCGAGTTCACTGACAGACTGCGTACCGAAGCGGCACTGACAGCGGTATCCAGGTTCCAGGAGCGGTGCGGAAACACGTCCGACAAAGGAACGAGTCTTCGATTAGCTGACAAGGAGCTGAGGGGAAACCGGCGATCTCTGGACCAGGGCACTCTTCACAGCAAGCTGGACTTCAACGGCATCAAGAGGTTCTTAAATCCGCCCGTCGATCCCGAATCAGGCGGCGGGTGAGAAAGAAATGTCAGGACTATGAAGGAGGTCCTGCGAGTCATACTGAAAGAAAAAAGACCATGGCACAAGGTGCTGTTCACCTCGCTCTGTGAGGCGGAGAAAATTATGAACTCGACTCTTCTGTTTCATGTTCCGATTGATGCCGGCGGTGACGTTCTGAAACTACGATTTCCTCACTGGAAGAGCTACGTCATCATATCCTTCCTGAGTATCCTCAGACTCAGACCAGTTTTACGGAGACATGGTGCTTCACACAAAGGCTGGCCGACAATTTCTGGAGGCGCTGGGTACGAGAGTACCTGCTGACTCTCGCGAAGAGACCCAACTTCTTCAGCGAGCTAAAAACGTGCAGGTGGAAGGTTTAGTAGTTGTGGTGGATCCAAATCATCCACGCTCTGAACAGGCTGAGAGAGGGCGGGATGTTGCCGACTGAATTCTACTATTTGCACCGGAATATCTCCGCCGCTGAAGCAGTTAAAAAATGCGCAATAATTTCATGTCATATGAAAAAAAATGATATGTATTGTTGTCAAAGACGGCAGACGGCAATTTGTTTTAGCCGATGCTAGAATATCCTTTCTGCATTAGCTCGTGCGTGCGGTATCATAGGGCTAGGGCATTCCACAAGGGGCTGGTAAAATGATTTTTACGAAGACCATGAGGAGACAGTTCAGTGATTCCACTGTTGTGACCCGAAAGAGGTCAAGAAACTCAGCATGTGGTTAAAAAGGTTTCGGTACACGGACAGGCGCCATCTGTGACTATCGCCGTCACCAACATCGAATCCTTTCGGAAAGGCGCCTGTTACCACCAATGTCATTTATAACCAAACGCCACACTGAATGGTAGCAAAGCCTACACAGCAACAGCTGCAGTCTGAAACAGTTTCTACAAACTTCAGTCATGTTTTGCCCGAATAACTGTTTGAGCGTGATTTGGTGACACGTTCCGGCCGTGGCTAAAAATGTCTTCCCAGATGACAAAAACATTGAGGCGAAATGTTATATCACATGCATGAGATAATGCAAAAGGGATGTTCCAGTATTTGATAAAACACTTGGCTTCAGTGCTTTTTGATATGGGAAAAGATTTTTGACTGCGGGGCGCAATGTTTTACTAAATCATGCGCAAACAATTATGCGGACAAGAATACGACTGGAATTCGTAGAAATGTGTCAGACTGCAGCTGTTACTGTATAAAGTTTGCAGCCACTCACAGTGGCGTCTGATCATAAATGGCATTGGTGGTAGGAAGTGTGCGTAATACTTGTTTTTTTTTTTGCTTAGTTTTCTCTGGTATCATTTCTAACTTCAATCAGAAAAGAGCAGACTAATTAGTTCCACTTAGCCTTACTTAAGGTTGAAAGACAGCTATTTAAACCCATAGTCTTTCCATGGGCTTCCAAATGTTTGAACCAAAATTCAACCTTTCTCACGGTGTCCTTGCTAGGGCTAGGCCGAATCAACTCCTTTATTGCCTCATCATGGTCTTCCTCCCCGAAATCATAACCATAGCACGGTGGGAAGAGTGGTTTTTTATTTTTTCTTCGTATTCTGGCACACAGTAGCGTTTGGTTAAAACTGGGGCCGGAGTAATTTCTCATGACCTTGGTCGCTGTTGAATTCTGCAACCTCGGTCCTGGAAAACGAAATTGCAACAGCAGCCTCGGTCCTCGAAAATTATTTTGCCGGCCCCGTGTGGTGTTGTATATTCATAACATAACCATCCATCGCTAATGACGATCGCTTTATTGCCTGAAAAGAAAACTTCGCCGCAGTTCGTTTTTCACTTCAACCGAATTTGCAACAGACAGAATCCATGAACCTGGAACGGCCAAGACGCTCCGGGCAATGGTCTCTATCCCTTTTTTGTTTACCGATCTCGAATTATCTTATGACTCTCTCCACACATTCGTGAACTACCATGTGAGTTAACTCTCGTTTCTCTTTTGTTGTGCCCTTCTCTTGACGCTTTTGAGAGAGGTGGATCACAAAATGCATTCACAACGTCCGATTTAACTGAACACGAAAATGAACGAATATTCACTTTAGGACATACATCTCCGACAGATGTACTTTGAATAAAGGCATCTGGCGCCAGGTGCTAATTTTAGCATTCCACTCATGTTGCCACATCATCTGACGTCAGTATTGCAACCTGACCGGCCAGCCGCAAATGCCCTCTCATCGTGCAGGAGATTGCCCGAGGCGCTGGCATCGGGTCCTAACTGGCTCAACGTCATCCACGCATGCGTGCGTGGGTCGCGCTGCACCGGCAGCGGGGGTCACTGAGTACGGACAGACAAACAGACTCAAGACAGGAGACGTGCCGTTATTTCGTCCAGGCACCGTGACACGGCCAAGCCCAGCTCCAATCACCTGCCCCGCTGTCAGCCAGTGATCGCAGCTCCAGTCAGCTCGCCGTCAGCCAGTGATCCTGCCCCGCCATCAGCCAACGGTCGCCACTCCAATCACCAGTCAGTGATTGCTACTCCTACCTCGGCGTCCGTCAATCATCACCGCTCTGACCACCTGCCCGCCGTCAGTGATCGCTGCTGTGCGCTGGAGTGATCTGGATCATTGCTGATCTGGACCGACTACTTGTGGTGACGGAAGTTGAGATGCCAGCGAACTGTGTGGAAAATAGCCTCTGAAGTTTAAAAATGGAACGATGATGGATATTTCGCACCAAGATTGCAGTTCAGTGACTCCCTTCCTCAATACGTCGGGTGTAAACGGTAAATTATGCGAACGGTCCAACGCACATTTTCCACACGTCCAGACAAAAATGGCCAGAGGGCCCCTATATCCTAGTAACAGATCCGGAATCTGCGCAATCTATCTTTGGCAAGCGGACGAAACTAGATTAACTTTAGAATGCCTCCAAGAATGGTCTGACTATTGATGAGAGCCGCCGGACAGAGCAGGTCGCAACCGAACGCAAATTTGAATCCTTGCCGAAAGCCAAAGCCGACTACCCCGCCAAAGCAGATGCTTTAGAAGATACAAATGAACTGGAGAAGGTAGCACGGTCAGTCAATGTCCATCTCGAACCGTACGCCTCGCATCTTTCCCTCAATCACGTGGGTCTCGAGGACCCTTGGGCTTTGTCGCACACCGCTCAATAGCAGAATAAAGCAGAGGCGCAAAACCTTAGCACTTGTTTTTAGGTCATGCGTGCACCTGTTGTTTGTGTAAAACCTGCGCCATGGCAAGTCACTCATGTAGTTTGTTTTTAATCAAGGTGCGTACAGGTTGTATGAAAACGTCATATGAACGAAATTAAAACAAAAAACGTTTTGTTAATTGGGACCTTGTAAACCGTCAGCTTTACACCGAGATTGTTTGGTAGAAGGGAAAATGCCACCGTTCTGATCTGAAGTCAGTTTTACTAAGCGCTGTCTTATAGTATTCTGCCAAACATTACAGCATAGACTACTTTATGAATGTTTTGAACATTAGCAGAGCTGTCTCGTTCGCTTGATGAAGACTAACATACGATTTGTTTTAAGGCACGTTAACCTGTGACCAGGTCATGTGGCACAAAATCTTCCATAAGGCGTCGTGAGAATACATTTGCTATTAATGGTAAAATTCGTCGTTCCGGATTGTACAATAGCTACGTTTTTTTTCGGTTATTCACATGTTTCGGTACCTTTTGCGTTCCCGTTATCGGTGAAATGTAACACTAAACGGTCAGTGATAGAAGACAATATAAAAACCTTGACGAGTGGAACGACGACATCCAGATCTCCGCTACGGAAATACAAATCACACATATTCACGCAGGATAGTTATTTCTACTATTACTCTGTTCTATTTCTACTTCTATTTTATTATACCCTCTTCCTTTTTCCCTCGAGGTCAACAACAACATAACTGATACGACCAATTTTTGTTATCAATCCAAAGGCAAATTCAAGAGAGCAATAGAACCCAAAAGCAAAAAATTAGCGGTCAAGAAAGAGCATTTCATTTACGTAGTTGTCTAGGGCTGTGTGCCGGACAGCACTAACTCCACCATCTTGATAGTTCTTGCCCTCGCCATTGTAGATGATCTCATGGGATCCATAGCTCTCTAACATTCAGGGAAGTGTCTTGTGGTCACTGACTTGCCAACACGTCCGAACTTGATTTCGGCAGCGTGTTTTTTTCAGGTCACGGACATCCGAAATGGACACGAATACATCCGCGTTCTAACTTTTGCAGTTGTTTCTGGGGATAGCGTGCTGAGACGGTTTTGTCATGGCGCGGCGTGTGAGGTCGTCAGGATATTCATATGATCTAAAGATCGTCTGGCTTGTGGTTAGTTCCCGTTCTAGAATGGCCTCGTCGCTGCCTAGCAGTCAGGCTCTGTTTACCATGTCCTTGATAACGGCACTCTTCATGCCACTGGGGTGGTATGAGTCAGATTTCAAAAATACGTCTGATGTAGGTGGTTTTCTGCTAGAAATGGGGGCTGGCCGTTTACTTTTTCGTGATGGCGCGAAAGAAAAACTGTTTAAAATTTCATAAAACTCGTCCAAGACAGCTTCGCCATGTGACCAAATAACAAACGTGTCCTCCTCTTACCTTCTCCACGTCTTGAGCTTAAGCGGAGCGGTATCGAACACTGATGTCTCTAAATTGGAGCTCCTCGCGCATCAGTTCTGGGAGCAAAAGAAGGGCCCCAGGGTGACTGAGTCTGTCCGCAGTCTTCGCTAATACGTTCATAAAGCATTCATCATATGGCCTTGACTGGGGGTTGTCATCCCTTCAGCAGCGCCGTAAGCTGATTTTGAAGCTAGGCGTGACGTCACCAGTTCGCGCCCCGGGGCATTGTCGACTCTCGCCATGACGTTTTCGGGGCTTCGAGGGTGCGCACTCGGAATTATCCTAGTTGGCTGCAGTGTTTTCATGACTATATGTGGCCGATACGAACTTTTCCACGAGATCCAATGCGCAGCAAAGCGAATATTAGACATCGCTAGTTGAATGAGCAGCATTATTACAGTTGAAAATATAAACAAAAATAATCTTATGTTCATAATAAAAAGCTCTAAGTGTGAAGTTGGGTCCAGCAGCACGTCATATTTCTGAGGGGGTCCAAAACATGTAAGTGCAACAAACATGAAGTCCATTGCCTGTGAACAACGGCGTTAAGTGGGATGGTATCATATAAAAAGTCGTGTACTTCATCACTTGCCAACTATGTAAAAGAAACACGAACACCTACATCGGTGGGACGAAGCGTAGTGTTAGGGAGCGTTTAAACGAACATATTCGAAATACCAAAAACAAAACAAAAAACACTCCATTCGTCGACCATTTCAATAACGCACATTATACTGAAATTGTTGATGGAGACTCATTCAAAACATCCTTCCTCCAGGTCTGTAAAGATGTCGCTGAGTTAAGAATTACTGAATCCATTCAAATAAGAAACCTCAAACCTACCCTGGACACCATGACTTCTTCTTGGAACCTTTTAAATCCTGTCTCATATGTAAACGTTTAGTATTTCTTTTTAATAGAATTCCCTGAAATAACGTTGCCAGAGAACATTATGTGATGCTTTTCCAGATGTTGTGATTTGAATTGAATCTTTGTTGACGTACGTACTGATGAATGTCTGCCGCCGAAATTTGTATATATATATATATATATATATATATATATATATATGTACGTTTTTTCGACCATTTCTTTTATCATGCGAAGCAAAGCCTCTAAGTGTGCGGTTGGGTCCAGCGACATGTGATGTTTTTGAAGGAGTCCAAAACGTGTCTTGCTGGGATCCCGAGAAGTTACATGGGAGTTGGACTGTCCTGGCCACTTGTCGCTTTCATGTAAACCCGCGCCAAACCAGCTCTCCGACCTGGTCGGACACAGTCGCGGGGGGGGGGGCGTTTTGACGCCCCTCTATCTCGTGAACTTAAACCAAAGGAAAGCTGATAAAGCAAAGGGGAAAAATGAAACTTATATCAAAGGAAAGCTCAATATGCGCAAGTTCTAAGGCATTCGAAGTTTTCGAAAATCTTGGAAAAATGACACTGCGTTTTTCCTTTATATGAAAAAATAGGATTTTCTTTCAAGAGCACTAGATCCGCCCATGGAAAGACTAGAGCGATTCTTAGCATGCCAGTGGAAGCTAACAAAGTGAAGATCACGATGACTTATAATCTGTATCATGCGTATAATCACATATTGCGTCAGATGATGTGATAAAATGTCATTTTTTCATTTCCCCATATTTATAAGGTTTTTGGAGGCTGCTTGTGAGTCGTCCATCTTGCGTCCAAAACAGTAGGAATGAACTGCGTAAACATTTTTTTAGTAACGACAGACATGAACACCAATGACCCGACGTGATCAGACCTGACCTTATGACCTGACCTAACATCCATCCGTTTTCTTTGCTTTATTTTGCGTTCCATCGATTATCCATAACAGTGCAAAAAAAAGGGTAAGAAGTACCTTTGGAATGAAATTCCTTGGATTTCACAACCGCGGTTAATAGGGCGCTATATAACATCATATGCAGAGGTAATGAACCGCCGGCACCTGGCACAACGAACATTGAGCCGTTGGCACGTCCAGCGAGATCATCTGTGACACGAACGTCGGGGCCGTGGCACAGGCCCTTGCTCCTGGAAAGAACATTTTCCCTGTGGCACGGACACTTGGCCCCTTCCACAAGCATCACGATCGCGTCGACCCTAACACGAACAATGTGCTCCTACCACTGAAAACACCGGTTTGAGTGTTTCGAGGTTCATTCAACCACGTTATGCAGATCGTACGTCGGCAGCCGGGCATCGTCCGACACCTCATAGTTATTGCTAAAGAAACACCCTGCACTGGATCGCCGTGTAGCCCACAAATTAGCGACAACGCAGCTCTGTCTTCGGCTTCGCTGGCTCAGCCAGGCAAGGACGGTGGTCTCCGGCGAGCATCGCAAGGGCTTCGCCATCATGCCGAGAGCCATGAGTAAGACGGCAACGGCCGGACATCTTCCCTTCGTCAGCCATCTCTGGCGTCAGAAGCGCACGTCGCGCAGAGTCCGGGTCTGTCACCTGCCCGCGGCAGCCCAGTTCTCCGCCCGCGGCGGCCGACGCTCAACAAGCACCGGCCTTTGAGCGATGGCGGCCGACCAGCCGGCTGTACCGGCATTTGAGCGGCGGCCGGCCAGCCGGCTGTACTGGGCATTGAGCGGCGGCCGACCAGCCGGCGGTACCGGCCTTTAAGCGACGGAGCCTAACCAGCCGGCTGCACCAGCATTTGAGCGGCGGCGGCGGACCAGCCGGCGGTACCGGCCTTTGAGTGGCGGCAGCCGATCAGCCGGCTGTACCGGCCTTTGAGTGGCGTGTCCTTGCCATGATTAGTATTTTGGCTTGTCCTTCGTGTTCTAGACGTTCTGGCGTGCAGCGAACTGTAATAACATGCGGAGATCACCCGTCATACTGTTTACACTTGACTACACACCAGTCTTGTCGTTCTTTTTTCTTTTTAGCGCGCACCCGCATAGGTTCATGAATCACCCTTATTGAATTCCCATGGATGAAGGCTACTGTGCGTGCTCAGTTATGGATGTATGAGGGGATGTAATTCGAAAAGGACTTACGTATGGCTCACCGGCCTACGTGTTACTCAATCCCCGCCGGGTCGGCCTCTGGATCCACCTTCGCCTGGGCGGGGATGGGGGATGAGCAACCCTGTCCAGATTCTCGGGAACAATAAGTCAAACAGCAAAATGAGAAAGCACCGTTGGAAAGCCCTAGACAGAACTAGAAGAAAGCCCATTTTCCTTCAGATACGGTCAGTACTGAGGTCACCAGAGGTCATCATAGGTCAAATTGCCCTGTTGACATTTCTGGCGGAAAGCTTTGATGGCAAGGCTCCTACGTGGCTCAAAAGGGGTGTAAAAGTGAAAAGAAGGTCTGATGTACCTACAAGGGAGGGACGAAGGGTGCTTGAGGCCGATTTGACCATTTCAAGGAAAGCGGAAAAACGAAGCCAAAATTGGTCTTTTTGTGTGGGCAAGAATCTTGTTTTTCTGAATGTTTTATTATATGCCTTTGTTTGGCGTACACCGTATATGTGTCTGAGACGCAAATCAAGTCTGCAGCTATCATATTAAAATCAAGCAAGATCAGACTAGGTCAAGATATTGGCGCCGATACAACGAGCGCTCCTTGCGTCTGCCGTATCACCTGCCACATTAACAATGTCCAGACACGATACCGCATAAAATGCTGTATCATCGGGTCATGCAATAACCCTTCTACGTTATGAAACCTTTGCCGAGATGCATTTAAACGTAAGTGACTGAGAGACAGGGCGGTGGGCACGGCTACAATGCAAAAGCATAATATTTAGTTGGGAGCTATTTTCGCGACATCAAGGGATTTAACTTTGGCGGCTAGCAATAACAGGAATGCGGCGGCACTATGTAGAAGTAAGACATGGGTGTAGTTCATATCACAGATTATATCTTATCATATATAATCTGTGGCCATACAAAGTGTGTTCGCATTAGAAACAGGCATAATATTTCAAAAGGTCAAAGCAGGCCAGCCTGGGTGAAACTGACTTGAGTCACCCTTGACAAGTAAGTCTTTATCATGTATTAGTAGTTCCGAAGTTCCGAAGTTCCGAAGCACATATGACTACCAATAAACATTCACCGACTGAAAACCAAATAATTGTGCTCGGTTGCGGGTATGAAAATTCGGTATAAAGTGTGATCTTGCCCCAGTTCACCGGTCACCCAGAACAATTACTAGTGAAAGTGTGGGGAAAAATGATAACGTTGAAGCACCAGGGCGTATATCCAATCTTTTGAACCGCCGAACCAAACTAACAATCTCACCATCAAACGTAAAAAGGTCAAAAGTTTGCTGATCTCAGGTCAATAACCTATACATTTCCGAATAATTCCAGACAGCAGAATTGTTTCATTTGCCGTGTTTTTATCATTGTGGCAACTTTCATGTCAGTCGGTGCATTTCACAGATTTTATGCAATTTTCATTTTTTTTTTTAAGGCTTGGTCTTACTGCCCCAGGTCTTACTGACCTGGGGAGACCATGAGTTTAAAAGTCGGCACAGGGTGTACAACTGATCCATTAAAAATCACTCCAAGTTTTGAACATCTGTGTATTTCTGTTGCTAACCTATCCTCAAAAAACCTAAAAGGGGTACTCATCCAGCAAAGGTTAAGTGTTCTTTTACATCTTCTTTCCGTTTACATTACACTCCGTATGTAAAGGTTTCTCCGCGATCACTTCATCTAGCATGGCCATGCCAAAGCGAATAATTCATGTAACATCAAGTATGATAACACTTGCATGGATGGCCAGTGAAATAAAATGCGCTCAGGTGGCCAATTTGGCCCCCTTAAATTCTTGAAAACTAGCGGGCTAGATCCACCAAATTTGCAGCGTAGATTGAACCTTAAAAAAGAACTCTCTTTTGTAGAAGTTTAATTCTCCTAGAGAGGAGCTCTCAAGGTCAGATTAGGTCAAAAAGGGTCGAATTTGGTGCGCCTCGCAGACTGTCGCTTGTGCCGCGAAAAGCATTTGTCACAGCGCCAAAATGCATGAACCACTTTCGTAGGCCACACAAAACTGAAGTAGATGGTATATAATTTGAGATGCTGGAGTCAGTACTCAGTAATTATTAGTGCTACTTTAGTGGTCAGTACTCATTAGTGCTTCAGCACAGCTTCAGCCATATGGCTATAATGTCACGAAGTATCACGAAGTCTTGTTTTGTGTCTTGTTTTGAAATATCTCAGGGTAAATTCTGGCGCAGCATTCGAATTTGGCTCCCAAAAATACCTCACGGACCACATTTCCGACGACACCCGAGGTTGTCTGAGATCAACCGAATTCATCGATCTAGTTACCTCGAAAAAGTAAAAGTCTCGAATATGCGCTCCATAGAGCCTGCTACCGTGGTCCGGTACAATTTCACTATTAAAGTATTTATCACTGGTAAGTAAAAACTCCATCGCGTCCTCCGGTCTCGTCAGAAGGCACCGAATGCTAGACCGTGCACGCGACACGGAATGCGAGACCGAAGGCAAAACCCTTGTGACCCATTTTTTACACCCATTTACCTCCACGTGTACCATACCTCGATGATTTCGGGCGCTGAATTCGAAATCAGCGTCCAAAACGCCCCAGAAAGTAAAGAAAGTTGTAGAAAAGGTTGTACTGAAGTCATCTCAGTTCATTGATCTGAGATGATCTAAAAGACATCAAAACCATCGGAATGTGTGTTCAGTCGTCCTTGACATTGTTTTGTACCACTTTAACCTTGAATTAAGCATTGAGCAGCAAATTGGTTGCATTTCATTGTTTGGCCTCTGCAGAGAACCGGCGCGCGAGACAATACTTTTAGCCGTCTCTCCGTGACATGACCTGATATCGACCTGGAACTTAGTACACCGGTAGAATATGAAGTGGCATTTTACATATGTTTTGCTTGTTCGGCTGGGATGATTAGAACAGAAGATCTATCTTCGGATTTTTTTAAAACTTTGGCCTCATTTTGAGTTTGTGACCTAACCAAGGCCCTACTAATCAACCATTTTCGTAGTTTGTTTCGTTTGTTATCTATGCACCCTTAAAACGTCTGAAAGTCTGCGTTTAAGACTATATTCATGGCAGCAGCTTGAAGTGTACCCAAAACATGACCATTTCTGAAAACCATGACTTGACTTTGCCCCGCTCTTGTTTGGCAATCCTGAAAGACCGTGATATTTTTCAACACCAGAAGACCCGCTATTCAATTTTGTACGGCTGTGCCAAATTTGATCTGGCTACAAAGCACTGTTTAGGACCTATTCCGGAAAAAAACTCGGGGCAGGGATTAAACTGACTCCCCACACGGGCGCTTGTTAAGTGTTACGGTATCTTAATATATGGACAATCTAAAAATGTAACTCCTGGATATTCCTGTATAGAAGTATATTAAAAATAAACCTGTATATTCTATGTAAAAGGTGAATTTAAAGGAACCTGAATTATAAACATAGATATGGCATGGAAAAGTCCTATCATATCCTATGCTATTGTTATTGGGATCTTGATTTTCATAATGATCGTATACCTCAGCTGATATTCGTGTAATTTTTCACCCGACGTGATCTAGGATTGCCTTGCACGAACTACCATTGACATAAAAACAGCATGATTTTCCTGATGCGCCGAAGCTGTTTTAACTGGTGTAAGACATCGTACATCACTGGTTTGGCATTCGTGCCTCTAACTAAGAATACAGTGTCAACAGCTTGTCACTTGACCATGATTGCCTTAACAAACCGTGTCGGGGACGAAGCACCATCGAATCGGTTCTTACATACTGCCCGTTTTTGTTCAGCCGTAGACACGCTCGAAAACCATCTTGTTCGCGCTAGTTACAGTCCAGCCATCATCTTGGATACCATGCTGCAACGTCGTATATGTTCTTCATCTGACTTAATCTGGCATGACTTGAAGTAACAACTATTCATTTTATTGCGTTCCTTATTACTTGATGGCATATTAATTAATTATATTCGGTATTAAAAGTATATTCGAGTATTAATTCGGCATCGACAAGAACATTCCTCCACCTGTCAGGTTGTTTGGCCGTTTTGGCGTTTACTGGGGGACAGTTGTTTTCCCGCCATCAATCTCAAGAACGAATGTCGGACTTAGGTGATCCAGTCAGTCGATAGCCCCTTAATCGAATTATCCTAATGCCTCCGATGTGACACATTCCATGACCTAAAGGTCAACGGTGACGTCGCAGGTCGGGTTAAAGGTCCAAAACTGACGGCAATATTCCGACCGCTTCAGACACATTAACATTGCATGAATGGTCGGAGTTAGCAACACGTGGTAGCAAATGCACTTTGTTTCCCGAGACAGATAATGCGTTTGCAAGAAGTAACCCGAAGGCAGCCTAGATAACGATTTCAAGCTTGGTCAGGATCTGGCCTGTAACTTGTCCCATGATTTTAGCACAATGCTAATTTTAGCACAGAATGCTAAAATCAAGGAGGAGAATCGCCCGTCACAAATCAGTCACCAGTCGCATCAATCAAATATAATTATAAATCACGACAGTTAGTGCTACGTAGACTGGTAACAAAAGGACGACCACGTGCAGGGACATACAGAGGGCAAGCAAGGTCAGTGCCATACCAGTTTCAAAGTTAGAGGGAAATAGCCCTACCGAGTTGGTAAATGATGAAGACAATACCACGGAAACATACCTATGCTTATTTTGGACCAAGGAAAAATCGGACTTCGTGAAGGACCAAAATTTCCTTTATTCACAACAATATAATGGAAATAATGGATGTGCTCGAGACTTCTGAAGGAACATCAGATATCTCCATAAAACAAGCTTGTGTAAACTGTGGAGAATTGCCTTTTTTGGACCGAATGTTGCTCAACCACTGGCTTATTTTCACTGTCCCAAACTAACACATGCAGCGTCTTGAAACGTTCAGTACTTTTTCTTACACAGTAATTGTGAAGGCGCTGACTACGATGTCACCCAGCGGCATTTTTAAATCGCTTTATAAAGACAAACACTTTTTGCGATTTGCCGTTCAGTTTCGCATCTTTTTTGCATGCTGATGCCTTTACGAGAAAAAAAAAGAAAGAAAGAAACAGCATATTTCCAATACTGCGAGTTTGATGCTTCAAAATAGCAAGTGTCTTTTTCAGAATCTCCGTACCAAATAATCGCTAGAGACACATAGCTACACCGGGACCTGGCCGATAGGTCGCCATCGGGGCGTGAACTTCGGGGTGTCACTAGCGATTATTTGGTACGGAGATTCTGAAAGACACTTGCAAAGAACTTCACTGAGAAATAAGCCTCTAAATGGTCCCGATTCCTACGTACATGCAGTATTGTAATATAATGAGTCGTTCTGCATGTTCTCTGAGATCTTTGCAATCTTTGCAATCTTTCGTTGCCCATCTTTTTAAAAAACGACTGGCATGGAAAAAGTAACCAAACAGACCACAGGCGGGACCCGGCAAAGGAATAGGCCAGGGAGCTTGTCGTGCAGAAATCGCTCGTTTCAGAATACTTATATTTGATGTTCCCTGTGACATTAGTCTTTTATGACCTTTGGTCAAATGGCTCACGGCAAAACATACGAAGCTACTGAGATGATTTTCCCACTTAATGGCTAATTTAGTCCCGGCTCCCTATGCTGTCGTCTTAAACTCTGATTATCCAAAGGTAACACACACACATACACGTTAGTGCCCCTCGTGGTAGCCACCCTGCAAGTGATTCTTCTTAGATTGCCAGTAAACGAGGGCGGGAAAAGTAAAAAAAAAATTACACTAGATTAGTCTTTTAGCATCTTCTCCTCCCAAAGCCGATACAATGTCACTTTGTGAAGCAGATCTATGAACTATGACGATCACGCTGGAAGGACTTCAGGCGGTTTCTTGAAGGTCTGAGCTACATTTGACATTTTCCTCAAGAGTCCGACGAAATATGAATCATTTTAGATACAGAAAGGTTTGCCCACATGCTCGAAATATGTCCAGTTGCGAAAGTCTTTGACCTATTCAAAGTCAAGTGAAATCACAGACTTTATGGAACTCCATAACGCGTCTGAAGATAATTTTAGAGGTTGTTTCTAACCCTTCGCTGTGATCAGAACTGTTTGTGGTGATTAACCACGGTTATCGGCACAAGCAGAGTACTTGTCCCAGTTGACCATTAATTTAATGTATTGTAAATGAGCACATAGAACACTAATACGCAAAAATTCGCGTCAAACCAATAACATTTTAGTACGTTTGAGATTTAGTTTAGTGAGCTGTAGTGGTTAATAGGGTAAATTCCGGCGAAATATCCTCTCCAGCATATCGCGATCGCCGGCCGCCGAACCTTCGCCACAGCACGGGACGGCTGGCCCGGGCCCCAGTTTTGATGCTGCACGTGACCGCCACTCGACCGAAGCGCAAGAGGTATAATACTAGCTGACAATTGCATTTGAGCTTTTTTTCACCTGGCCTTCGCCTCAAATAAAAAGCAGTCGCTGAATTCAACGACTGATTAGTTTTAAAACGAGATCGTTACAAAAGCATGGTTGGCAGGATGACATGGTATCAGGGTACGAGAATGATGACGGAGACGACAAACGATGTGGTATTGTCCTTTCCTGTGACCCGAAAGTTCGCCAAGTGATCTGGAGGCTGAACTAAATATCATTCAAATAAGACAGAAACATGTTACGCAGTTGCTCTTGCTTCTTCCCTTTATCTGGATTAGGATATAAATGGACGAGGTCGGAGGATCCTCCCTTGCCCGGGGCGACGGTGAAAATCCCCATATTTGACGACAGTTTGGGCAAAAATAGAATAACCTTTGAATTTTTCCGCGGAACAAGAGGCCGCATACGACGTACGTCGCTTTTATTTTTAGATAGCGGTATGCCTCTCAGGGCAAATGGCGGTGTGCGCAGTTAAAACTTAGGAAGAGTAGCATGTTATAATGCGCAAAATGCAGACAGGGAATTAAGCGAAGCTCGGGTTTTTAATCTAATCAGTTCCGATTTTAGACAAAAAAATTCGCCATAACGTAAAATACACAAGGACGGCATGAAAATACAAAGTGTTTTTTTCCACGTCACCAACACTGCTTTCCTTCGCGTCTGTGATATAAATAGAAGAATATTGCAGTGGAATTTCGGTAAAGTCTCGTGTAGTGTTTGAAGTTCTGGAGATGATAAAATTACAGCCTGATCGGGACCGATGAGTTTGCTGAAGACCATGGGTAGGGTGTAGCGTATCGTTATACCGGGTCATCACTAATGATCATGTAACACCAAAGCTTTGCTCATCGTTGCCAGTAATATTGACGGTTTTTGTCATCGGTGTTCTTCAACTGAAGCAAGAATGAACAATCGTTGTTCTATTGCGTTGTGGGTATAACGTTACCAGAAGACTGAGAGGATTTCGTGTGATACGCGCAAGAAAGATATAGTGGACCTCTAAGTACTTTGGAGCATCCCAATCCTCTCCTCCCCCCACGAATACAGCTGAAAGTTCACGATGCAATGTAACGCTACTATGCCTGCGTCATCACTGCACCACAGGTTTAACCCTCGTCTGGTGGGACCATTTTTACACCCTGCCCGGCGGGGGGTTGGGTCCTTAAACGACATCCCTATTAACTTTTGAATAGACATGTAAGCTACTCAACTATATCCGATTTTTTGCGTTCAGGTCAACAGTTCGTCTCCCAGGTCACCGTAATGACCTCAAAATGACCATGTCAGAATATGTGGAAGTTTTCTTAGCGACAAAGTTTCCAAGGTTATGAAAATTAACAGATTTCATAAGCACCAGCATACAAGTCCTTGTCAGGTATCAGAAAATGTGTGGAGTTTTGGATCTAGGTCAATTGGCGACCTCTCAGGTCACGGAAACGTTACCACAGCTGAAATTTGCAATGGGAGGTATGACAGTCCCACCACAATTTTGTCGGGTCACGGGTCAAAGAAGCGACGATACGCTTGCCGAACATGGTACACTGGTTCTTCTCGGGCTGGGAGGGGGTCGCTTTTTGGGGTCGCGGCCACCTTAGCTCCTAAGGTCACTGCCAGGGGCGTCATATCGTTTTACGAAAATCGTTCCTTGTCGAAAACCACTCGATTTAGAGCCACCAAATTTGTGTGCAGGTCTATCTTCGGTTGTCATTGTGGCAGCAGCGAGTGCGTCTCAAGGCCGCCGCTAGGGGCGCGCATGTATTTGTACGGGAAATGGCTTAAATTGAGAACCGTGCGAGAGCCAGTAAATTTGCTTTGCGGATAGTCGGGCACGAATACAATAGTTATTTTAGCACTCGTCTCCCCAGTTTGCATACAACTCTCCCATCATCACCTTACGTGACCTTGGCAGACCTTGTTTTACTTCACTTGACCTGGCTTTGTCTTTGCTTGACTTTGGGAAAGCAGTGTCATTTCACACCAGTAGAAGGAAAGCGAACTAAAGAATGACCAAATGCGAAGACTGCATGTCTAAATCAACCACCATGGACCAGAAATATCATCAGTACCTGCTTGTCTATTTTAAAATTTCTGGTCTGATAATGGCCAAATACTAGTCCAATGTGACATTAACCTACAAATTCCCTTTACTTTTGGTGAAACGATGTTCGTCAGAATAACGTTGACGTGGTTATATTATGTTCTACACTATGGTTATGTACTCTAGAATATGGTCATGCAGCTCTTACCGACGTGTGACTTACGAATGTGAATCAAGAGGGTCCGCGACTGTCAAAACGGGCATTGTTCGTTTTTCGGATGAATGACTATTCTGCCCATTGCTGTTGATGTCAAAACATCGCTCAATGCTTATATCCTGTCTCATATTACCTAACTGCCTATTTCAGAGCGCATGATGACCGAAGGTCAAGTTAAATGACATGTCGTACAATTTTTTGGCGTAAAATTTGATTACCGGCTAACCAGAAATAAATCACCGCGAAATTATATATATATATATATATATATACATACATATATATATATATATATATATATATATATATATATGGATTAACCTGGTATAACTTGAAATCATTCTGTTTTTTCCTTGTAGCCTGCGAAATACAAATTTTTAGTAGCTTATTTTGTGCCCATCATGTTCTCTGGTAACTGAATGTCCGTCTGACCTCTGTCCGACTAGCACTGTCAAATGCGACTGTCATCTCGACATCGAACACGCCATGTTTTAGAAGCCTTTTCTTTTACGGGTGAGGCCGAGAGCCGAGTGAGTTTTATTTCAGCTGGCAGAAAAATCAAATTGAGCAGCAGCCAGGCCCGGCCATGACGCTTTCCGGAGGCTTATAACTTCGCAGCCATTAGGCGCCGAATTAGGAAGCTTATAATTGAAGGTGATTCAGTTCTTTACATGTTGTGTATCTGGATTTGCAATACGTTTGCACACAAGGCCGTTCTTCCGCATAAGTATTCCGGGAGTAATTATTTCATTCTTTCGCTTTGTTTTACCTGCTTGACCCTTTTTGATTGTACTCGATGTTTTAGTAGATTCGTTTTACCCATGTATCATATTCGAATCAAATAGTAATCCATCGTCTGTTATGATGTGTAAAATACACTGATTGACTTAGACCTACTTTTCACATGTGTTTTTGAGCCTCTCAGCAATGACAGAGGACAATATCATGAGCACAGGCGACATTTACTTACAGTTTTTCAGACGCATAATACTGGAATATATCCATAAATATGCTTTTGTATTCCGAAAAGCACGAAAAAAAGAAATGATGCAAGCACCGATGAAGTAGGTCTCGTTCGTCATAGACCCCACAATACGTCTTACTTGTGATCATATGTGAGTATAATACTGTTTTCTTTTCGCGTATCTTACTGTCATTGATATAAACATCGAAAACAGCAGCTTTGTGCGACTATCACGTCTCAGGCGAACCATCAAATATAGTTAGCATAAAACATATAGTTAGCCTGCAACATCCCCGGACAGTATTCTAGATCGTCAGAGGTAGCGGGTAGCTCATAGCATGAATTCTCTGCTTATCCGCGTGCATTTAAGTTGGCGGTTTTAGGGTGCACTTTGGGGTGTTTCCAATTTGTGTTTTACGAAATCGAAATAAGACTTATTTCTGACTCGGCTCCGAGGCAGCATGCATAACACGACGCCCTGTATTCAGCCCAGCTTGCGCTTTGCAGTCAAACGTATCTTGCATTTCCGATGGCTTCTGATTTCATTATAATGATGGGTGTGAAAATTGCAAGTTGCCATCGTTTTGGCAAACCGACGCATGTGGAGCGTCCAAACGCTCCTCCCCCCCCAAAAAAAAATAAGCAAGTGCAATGAGATCCCCGTTTCCCACGCCGTGGCAGACAACTTTATCCAAGGATGTGAAACTTTTAAATGACATTTGGCTAGGTTGATGGTCGTCCACATGTAAATCTGGCTGTGATATTGAAAACATGCAAACTTTGAACAGGTATTTATTATGTTATTCCATTGGTAATGCCACTGATTAACGTCTTACATCGTATGTGTCTCATATCACAAACGACAAAGGCTCATTTGCCGATTTTCACATGTCTTTTAAAAACTAATGTCGACTGGGATCTTATGTAGGCTCGTATTTATGGAAAAGTCCAATGTATCCGTGGCGAATTATAGATAAAGATTTTCCGAGTAAAGTGAATGACAATATTTAATATGTTTCCTTTCGCATAATTAATCCTCTCTTCTCAGAAGCTTTTTACTTGTTTTAGAGTGATCGCTATGAGGGTAGAAAGGATGTAAATGCAAGCAAAACCTGCATTTATGCGCTGTGTTTATTTAGTCCAAGATATTCAATTGGCAGAACAGAGCGTGGGACAATGAATTTTGTCAGATTCATGACATTTGTATATTAACTATGGCAAATACAGATCAAGGTGATAAGCAAAATTCATGTCAGATGTATTACATGCGTTTCGACAGCACGGTTTCTTGATCACTGCATAGTGCAGAGCAATGGGAGAGGTGGAGAGAAAAATCCAAAGCAGATATTGTTTTGAATTATTTGACTTAACCCGGATAAACCCATGTGCGCTATAATTTAAGACACGCCTTCGGTTAGTTTCGCTGCCGGTGACGCCCAAACCACGGAACCACTTCTAGAATTAAACATATCTCTGGTGACTATACATGCAACTTCCGAAAGCTTCCTGGTCTGTTTGCCAGATTTCTTTTCTAGAATTTCTGTATACTTCTAGATTGACAAATGCCATTTGCTAGTGCGTAGCACTATCGTGTTGGACGTGTGGTGATATTTCACATATCTTCCTTGTTCTATTACGCTTGTTTTCATGCCTCGATTTGTCTCTCCTACGTAGCTCTCACCGCATCGTGAGCACGGGATTTCATATACGACATTGTATAGTTCCCCTTCCCTTCTGAACTTCCTCTGTTCCATATCTATCCACCTATCTATCTAAGCAACTACCTTCCGTCCCGAAGTCAATGTTATTTTGACGCGTGCCGATTCTAACTTCTTTGCGATTGCGTTGGCTGGTTTTGAATAAGGGATCGATATCCATTTCGAAGGCTTCTTTTTCTTGCCCGTCTATCCAGCCTTGTTTCAGATTTTCTCTGCCTTCTCTTCAGTCAAATCAACAAGACCTTTGGACACTGCAGGCCGACAAATGTTTCAAAAATATGCCGGTTTTTTCTGCAGGTACGCGTCGTCACATATCTTAAACCTATCACTATTCCAATTTTTCCTCAGTCACTAAGAGCTAAAAAAAGCGGACGTAATCCTCCTTGTCCACACCCACTGTCCACACCACGTCACATATCCGAAATGCTCTCGAGAAAACTATCGCTATTCCACTCTTCACACGGTTACTGTGAGCTGAATAAAAGTGAACATAATTCTTCTCGTCCACTGTTATTCAGCTGATCGTGACCGGATGAAGAGTGAATTAGCGACTGGCTTTTTTTGAGAGCATTTAGGATATGTGACGATGGCACCTGGCAGAAGAAACCCGGCTCATTTTTCAAGGATTTTCTAAGATGAAGCACCCAAAGGACTTGTTGATTAAACTGAAGAAAAATGCGGAGGAAATCGGGAACAAGACTGGATAGGCGGGCAACAAAAAAGCTTTTGAGGTAGATATCGATCCCATATGCAAAACCAGCCAATGCAGTCGCAGAGAAGTTAGAACTTGTGAGCATCAAAATAGCAACGACTGCGGGACGGAAGATCATTGAAATAGTTAGCGGAGGTTCGAGGAGGGACAGCACAGTGTCGTATATGAATTCCCGTGCTCAGGATGCGGTAAAACATACGTAAGACAAGATGAGGCGTGAAAACACTCATACAAGGACCGTAACAAAACATCACCGCACATCCAACGCAATAATGTTACACAATGACAGATACCAACATTTGCCCATGTAGAAAAAAAACAAAAAATCCAGAAAAGGAAGCTGGCAAACAGACCAAGAAGCTTTTCGGAGCCGCCCATATAGCCACCAGAGACACGTTTAATTCTCAAAGTGGTTTCGTGACTTGGGCGTCACCGGCAGCAAAACTAACCGTAGGAATATCTATAGTGCACATGACTTTATCCAGGTTAGGCCAAAGAATTCAAAACGGTATCTGCTTTGGATTTTTCTTTCCACCTCTGCTATTGCGCTGCACTCTGCAGCGATTAAGACACCGTGCTGGCGAAAACATATGTAATACATCTGACATAATTTGGATTTTCCTTGCCACCTTGATTTATGATGCCTCTGAGGTTGATATCGCATGAGATTTCCGGGGCGAACTCGTGTACCTAACTGTCTTACCGTCATGTGTCATGTGTCATTTTATGTATCTGTTTTATTTTTTCAAGGACAGAAGTAGTTTACGCAGTCTTTTACAGCAGGTGAAGTTTCCCTCAACTTTTTATCTAAATCTGAGATGGCGATCCTCGTACTTGATGAAATTTTGATCACTGCGGCAACTTATCCTTGTGATGCTGTAGCAATATGGTCCCCAGGGCACTAGATGTCGTGACGTGCCAGAAAACAATGTCGAGGGCATGAGCTTCACCATGCAACAGCCTACTCCCCTCCCGCGTGCCAATTAAAGGGGCAGGGGTGGGACACTCCTGTCACGTGCACTGAGCAGGAAGTGGAAATTTAAACCTCTCTGTGTGCATCAAACACCGTTCGAAAAGTTTTGACGGACAAGAACAAAACTTGACTGACAAACATTTGTTTTCTGCCATTAGAGGGGTCTGACATACATCTGCTCACTGTTACGGGTGTGGGGAAAGCCTATTGTGATGTCCTGAGCAATTAGGTTTTCCGACGCTTCGCAACGGTGGTCGTTTCGTTATGGCCCAAGCGCATACTATCCTGTTCCGGTTTGGATATTGTGCGGTTTTGAAACGAATTTCAACGGCCCTCACTCCACGTCTCACCATTCCCGTAGGGCACCACTGTGACGGTGTTGAGAAGTTATGTGACCCTGTTAGCTAAGTTTCATCATTCCTCATAAAAGCAAGAAATCTGTGGTTGGATACTGTCCTCTCCATTGCAGACACACACATGGAAGTCCGAGAATCGATGTCGCATTTTTCTTGTAACATCCATATGCTTCCAAATCCTATTCATCAACCTTCCATTTGCTGTCTTCCTGTCGGTGGCACACCCAACATTTTGTTAAAGGAGTGGTCCTAGTTCTGAACGTGCGAACAGTCATTTTGTTCCTTGAGCTATGGAAAAGACTACGTTTTCTGACAATACGGGCAGTGGCCCGGGCTATGAGGCGCATATGCAAACACAGCGCAATGTGCGGCCTGCTGCGAGCCATCTTTATTACGTCATCGCTTGTTGGAACTCATTTCCAGTACAGCGCAGCTCGAGAAAAATATCTCTTTCATTTAACAAGCATTTTGCCACGGAATCAAGCGCCTTGAAACGTTTCGTGACGTGATCTCATTTTCATTGTGAAATGCCCTTGGAACAGAAGTGCTCATTTCCTTGGAAGTCACTAAATCAGTAAGCAGTATCTGTATACGAATCCCTCAGCTTTGCTGTACGACTGGCGATGGTGAACCATGACAAAAAGTTTATGGATTTAAACAGCCGGTAAAAAGACACGTTTTCTGTTACTTTAATGTTGCACTGTCACACTACGTTCTCCCTCTATAATTGCTGAACCAGAGCATCACCATTAGACAGTCCGTTCCCTTTCATATTTCAATAAGGTATTCTTCGCTTCTACAACGTACTGCCATGAAAGGCTGTTGCAGTTATACATCCACCTAGAAATTTTCCAACACGTTTTTTTTAACTTGTCCAGATTATGTGACGTGATATGGAGCTGACTCCAGCGCTCTTTGTTCCCCTTGAAAGCGGCGGGAAATGGAACAAAGTGAGGGCCGTGGATCGTATAGTAGGCCACATAGTCCGGGGCTCTCGAGACAACAACTGAGTTGACTTTGCATTTCATCATCTTGAGAAGTTCAAGTTTATCCCATATATCTGAGCGAAAACTTTCCAGCTTTGCAAATACCACGAAACGCAAATATTTCACAAGTGTGTCAAAGGTAATGTGGTTTATGATATAAAGCCCCCACATGTTGAAACCTCCTTTTAGTTTGGGCGCTTGATTTAATTTCATACAGTTCCTTGAGAATGGGACAGACAGCTGCTGACAGCGATGACGTCACACTTGTCAAAGAGATTCAAAAATAGACACTGCATGCAATTTGTCAAAACCTGCAAGGAAGTAGGGGCGACATCTGCAGGATACGTTGCGCCATTTGGATGTCCAGCGGTAATATTATGAAATAATATGCAGCGCGTTAATGCAGAAGTACTCACTCGCTTGGCTGCAATAGAAGGCAAAACTACCCAACGTACGTGAAACCGATTTTAAACATAAACACTGCTTTGATGGAAATAAGACTTTGACATGTTCTGGATGGATGTAGATGTGAAAGTCTTCTACCAAAAATCATTTTCCGGCGTTTTCCGCCGTCGAAAGCACAGAAAAACATAAAGTGTTCTCTCCGACTTTTGTTGTTTCGTTTAGAAAAAAATAACATTAAGGTCCCATTCTGCAGATCTGCAGATTGGAGGGTCGGGGACAAAAATGTACTCCCAGTTACCGGAAGTGGCAAAATTTCCGTCATCGCGAGGTTAATATTTATGCTGAGTAATTTCGAGTCAGGCTGTTGCGTACGGTGCGGTTACCAAGTACGCAAACTGCAGATATAGATATGAGTTGACGCTCTTTTTTTGTGCGCTGGTAGCAGAGTATCTCTGCGTTTTAGTAACATACCCTCCATAATATAAGAGAACTGTGAAACTGTCTTGTTCTTCCATCTTATGCAATGTTCTTCCGTCTTGCAACGCCATCGTTATGGCTGTTTTGCCACTCTCAAATGCATGTGGTCCTTCAGACATTCGCCGCCCTTAATTGTGCCGTGATCTTTCTCGTGGGTGTTCCGTGAACCACCAAGGCTTGATTGGTCACCGTTGGTCTATCTGTGCGTCTCCTTGTGAATGTTGACAGGTCTGGCCTTGAGACGTTCTATGAGCTGATCTGCGTCTGTGGATCTCTGTCAGTCTGTCTGCAGATCTATCTGCATTCTACTGAGTCCTCTTGCGAGTCGGTCTGCGAGTCGTTTCGTGAGTTCGTCCGCAAATAGCCGGGTGCTTCTGTCCGTGAGGAACTGTCGTGGGTCTCTTCGTAAGTCGGCGTTTGGATACTGTGATCCACTTGTGGTTAAGCTCTCCAGGAGCTGAAGCGGCACAGTCCGTGAATTTGTCCGTGAATGTCCGTGAGTATGTGGTCGAGAAGGTACTATGGCTCTTTGCTTGAGCCTGTCCGTAGATCTGCCCCTAAAAATGCTCTCTGACTCACATTTAGGCGGGGCTAGCTTAAGTTTACCTGTGATTTTTCCGCAAATCCGTAAAAAATATTTCTGAGTAACGTGCTTCTCTGTGAGTCTGTGAACTGCCACTTCTGTGTCGTGGAGTTTGTCTATAAAGATCTGGTATGGTTCTGCTCGTGACTCGCTTATGTGAGCGTGCTCGTGACCTGCTGCAATATCTGCCCTGTGGTCGCTGGTGTGAGTTTTCCGTAAGCTATCAGGACGACCCTCTCCCTGATTGTCCGTGAGCAACAGACACGTTTCTTGCCGTGACGTTGTCCATGAGTCTGTCTGTGGGCCAGTGACGCTTGCCTGTCTGCGAGCCGTCCGTGAGGCGTTTGGCGTGATTGTATGTAGTGTGTCCTTCGCTGGGCCGCTGCAGCTGTCTCGTTTCGTCTGTGTGGCTGCCTCTAACTGTTGGCGCAGGTCGATTCGTGAGTCGGTCCGTGAGCCGCTGACGTAGGCCGGTCCGTGAGTCGGCTCGTGAGCCACTGATGCAGGCCGGCCCGCGAGTCGGCCCGTGAGCCACTGACGCAGGCTTGCCCGTGAGCCTGTCCGTGAGCCACTGACGCAGGCCAGCCCATGGGTCTGTCCGTGAGCCACTGACGCAGGCCAGCCCATGGGTCTGTTCGTGAGCCGCTGACGCTGGTCCGTGAGCCGGCCCGTGAGCCGGCCGCCGGGCGGTGCGCGGCCTTCGGCAGTCTATTCTGGCCGTCGGTCGGCGCTGGCTGTCCTCGCTCGCCGGCGGACGGCGCGCTAAACATAGCCGCCGGCCGGCCAGAAATAGACGGCTGACGTATCAGGAAGTAGGTCGCCGCCGCCGAATCGACGCGGCCGACGCGTGCGTGTGTGTAACGCACCGGCGACCGTGCGCCGATCGACGCGGCCGGCGCCAGCTGGCGGATCGATCTGCACGGCCGGCGCCGCTCTGAATGGGAGGTCACACGGGCGGCGGCCGGCCGCCGGCCGACCCGGCTCGCCGCAGGCCGCCCGGTCCGCCGGCGGCGGCGCTGTGGCGCGCAGAAGGCCGCCGAGTCGGCGGGGTCGCGTGCTCCCGCCCCGAGCCCGTGGGCGAGCGCCGCCGGTGCCCGGCCGGCCGACAGATCCTTCCGTGGATCACCGGCTGCGGTCATGAATGAATACTGCCGGCCGGCCCGGATCTGCTCTGTCCTTTGGACTGCTTCTGGGCCTGATGACGTCACCGCCGCGGGGCTGTCGTCATTGGTTCCCGGACATCGAATGGTTTGAACTGAAGGTGGCTTGTGTTGGACGCTTGGCCTTGGTTATTCGTGATCTTGTCTTATACGTCGAGAAGAGAGTCGAGAAGAGACTATGATGCATCAGCCCCAGATAGCTTAGGGTATGATTGCCCTTTGCCGTCCCGAGGATCTTGAGAACTCCAATGATCTCGGTAACTAATGCACCTAGAGAAATGAGTGTGACACCAATCGAAAAGTCGTCAAACGTAAAGGCCGATGAACATACCTGTAATGATTCAATTTAAATTTCAACGGCCGCGAGGCCAAGTAAGGCCACAGCATGGCTTCAGAGCCATTTTGAGAATGGAAACAAATTGAAATGTAGGGGGCACGTTACGTGAGCTCATAACACTGAGGAGGTTTACCAGTGCTCTTAAATGACATAAAGGCTATTTTAAAGTCATCAGGTCATGCCAGGTAGGACTAATGGTCGAGCTGACGGTCAGAAGAAAGCAACATTGGATTATGCCGGAACAACAACGTCGACAGAGATGCCTACATGGAAAGGATCCTTTTTAGATTATCTTGACGGGAGCAATGACGAAAAGTAATGATTCGTCAAACATGTCAAGCTGACGGTGAGAAAAGCCTTTTAGGGTGTCCTTTAGATGACCTTAAACGGCTTTTAGGCCCGATGTTCCTTGTCACATCAAACCGCGCAGGGGCAGATTATAGGCCTTGAATACCACGTAACTAGGTTGAGCTAAGCATGAGACCTAAAAATAATTTGACCCTGATAATCC
This sequence comes from Capitulum mitella, assembly GCA_030062745.1. Classification (NCBI taxonomy): domain Eukaryota; kingdom Metazoa; phylum Arthropoda; class Thecostraca; order Pollicipedomorpha; family Pollicipedidae; genus Capitulum; species Capitulum mitella. The sequence goes on from CP099842.1 coordinate 8,457,802, forward strand.
CATCGGTGAATACAAAGTGTAAATGGCTGGTATTTGATGTCGCGTGTTTCGGCTCGGTCGAAGAATACAAATAAAGCATAGCAGTTTTATGTGTCAAATCAACGTCTCTCCGTGATTTTATAGTGACTAACAGTTTTTACATCACTGTGCTCCCGTGGGAAGCCGGAGGATAGCCAAAACAACACACCACAACTGACGCTCTTGGCGACGTCAGATGTGGTCCACATGGCATGGAAATCAGGTGTCTTGAGGCATTATGACATTGCTTTGAATAAAGGCGATTTTTAGGCATAACGAAAGCATGACGTTCGAAGAAACGAACCTGAATTCTTCTTTGGACTTTTAACGAATTCATTGGCATTCAGTGCCGATTTGATTCATCTACCGCTTTCCAGAAAATTAGCTTCTTTATTTGCGTCACGTTTCCAGGAAGTTCGCGCAAATGACTTCGTGTTAACTGCATGCCCTTTTTACGAGCTGATGAGATGAGTAAAGTGGTATCTGGTGCTTTCCTTGGAGGTTGTCTCATGACCTATGATCAGCGACCTACTCAGGTGGGGAATAGGAGGGGTCCTTTGTCATACCTCCTCCCGCCTTGGGGCCTGCGTGGAGAGTCCAAAGAAGTTTCCTTCGGTCGATGGTGGCGATAGAATAGCCAGCGGTTCCTCCCGCGGATAGGTTCAGGCGTGCAAGGGGCCTCTCGAACAGATTTCCCAAAGACGGGTCTCGGTGGCCCTCCTGGAGGACTCGGAGGCCGTTTCGGATGATTCTGAGGCCCCTCGGGAAGGCCTCGGCGCAAGCCCTGGGAGACGTCGGACGCTCCTTCGTGACAGCCCCAAAGGTCGCTTGGGAGAGGTCTCGGAGGTCCTTTCCAAAGGTATCACAGACCGGTTCAGAAAGACCTCGGAGAAGTTTTCGGAGCGGTCTCAGAGGCCTCTTTGAGGAGGTTTCAGAGGCTGCTTTAGAAGGGCCTCCGATATTGCTTGAGGAAGCCATGGATGTTCCTCAAGGATCCTACCCATGAGAAACCCTGGTTACTGAGGTGTCTGTGAAGCACCCTCTGCACTGGGGAAAAAATGAGAAGGAAACGTGGTCCTCAATAACTGAAAGAGTTCATTCGCGCAGGAGTTGGCAGAAGGTCAAAAAGCACAAACAGAATAACCACAACATCGGTGTCGTCGAATGGTTCGACGGTATATCTGCTGTTACTGCATTCACGTCAGATCGAAGGGTGGTGTTGGCCGCTGTTTGCATAGGTACAGCGGCTCAAAACGCGTAGCTTATCTGCCACAGAAAAGTCACGCATCCGTGCATGCCGGTGGATACGTTGCGATTTACTTTATGGAAATCGCCACGTGAACGTGAGACAAGCCGCCAGATCTGCACTGAAAAATCACCGCGATAGTCTCTACCTTGGACTTGCGGGCGCTGAGCCAAGACCGTTCCGACTAGCGGGACCTTCTTGTAGTGTCGCCCCCCCCCCCCTTCCCCGGAAAATCACATGCCCCAGGAAGGGGTAATGCTGTGTTTGTTTCTGTGAGGCCCGATCACCTAATAGCTCAAGCTGTCACTCTCAGATGTTGTAGTGTACTATTGTAAGCATCAACAGGCGCAGTGACCGAATTACTGATGTATTGAAAGCTTAAGAGCAACAGTCAAAATACGATGCAGTCGCAGTAGCATTAAATGACCATTGAGACATGACAAAGTGGCAAGTGTACAGATGTGACCATAGATATGACATAGACATGGTCAAATATATGCTTCATGCTGCTAGATAGCTCCAAATTACGCAAAATTTTGCACTCATTTGCAGATCCGGGTGATTTCACAGAATAGCAGCAAGCTGGTCCTGTTGCAAAATATTGGGTATTGGGCTTTTCCCATATGTACTGGACTTTTCCCTCACCTACATCAAAAACGTTGTGTAGCGTGGCAACGCCGTCAGGCACCATCAATGATTCCTGAATAGCTCCGCTACTGAGTTTGTGTGCTGAGCAGCCTACTGCTCCTCAACAAGTCTTCGACAAGAAAAGTTCAGTTGCCGCTCGTCAGGCCGCACCTGCATCGTTCTCAGAGCCTTCACACAAGGGCCGAAGACATGACCTTCAGAAAAATGGTTATGTCCACAAGATAAATCCTAACCTCATGGTGTAGGTGTGGCACGTCGTATTTAGGGATGCACCGGATATCCGGTCCGGCCGGATATCCGGCCGGATATTAGGGATTATCCGGTATCCGGTATCCGGCCGGATATTTTTGTGATCCGACCGGATATTGCCGGATACTGAACCTCTCGGTGTACGATCCAGTCGTTGCTTTAATGTTTGCGTCCAAAACCGTTTCAGGAGAAACGTGGCTTGTTGTATTACATTGTCAATGTAAATGGCAGTTGCAGATCGATCTGGAGACCTTGGAACCAATACTTTTCTGTACTGGTCCGGGAGGGTTCGGACATATTTTACAGGCATGGGACTTAAGTTCAGAGCTGTGAAACAATAGCCAGCATGCGGTCAGCATCCCATCTTATGATTTATATCTTCCTTTTTCCAAATATCTCTTATCTCTCTCAAATTCTCTGACACACTGCATTAAGAGAAAATATAACGTGTGGGCACAGGGAAATGAGACAGTATTTAATGTCATACCGTAAGCCCATTTATTACTGTATGAACATTAAACTTTGCAGAAATGTAGTCATAGACGTTGCAGTCAGTTCTTGCCTAATGGGTCATCTCCATCTCCTCTCATCTGTCGGCAACACGCAAGCGCCTGGGCAAGCGCACTAGCATTTGACGCGGTACCTATGGGTCCAGAACGGTACCTGCGGTACCTGTGGGTCCAGAACAGCGATCACCTGGTACATCCGGCGCTTTAGGGCAACTTTTGGTGTTGCGTACCAATTTCCCTGAAACATCCTCTGCTTAATGATGCCCCAAATGTCCTCAGTAGGACACACAAGGGGCACATAGGGGGATTGCTGTCACGCACTCTATCGGCACTCTGGCCTCTTCCAGCAACTTGAGCGTTTTCTTCGCATAATGAGCGCTGGCCAAGTTTGGCCAGATCAACATGTCCCTGGCGAAACAGTCCTCATCCAAACATGGGATGAGCACATCTCCTACGCACTTCTCACGGTACACGTTGCCATCAACATTACCCGTACTCGGCATGATAACCGGACTTGTCACACCCCTTGGAGAGATGGCGGGTCACACGAAAAAAGATTACGGGAAAACTTGCTCTCTTGCCTCAGCTGTACTTTTGCTGGACAGTCTCCACGTGCTCCAACAGAGTGCCCAAGGTTTCCTGGCAAATGCCTCTCGTGATAGGTGAAGTAGCTTTCGTCGTCCATGGCGATGCCACATTCATTCCGATTTCATATGATCCGCGCGACAGTTTCCGGATGCGGGTCTTTTGAGCGACCTCTTGTTTTTGGGTGGCCTGGAGTGACCTCTTGCTCTCTCGGTACCGAACCTTGTTTACCACCAATATTTTTTGTCACGTACGCTCTAGAGATTCTAAATTTTCCAGCCAGAACGCGTTATGACACCCGTTGTTTTTACAGCTCGAATGAGCTGCAGCTGTCTTTTAACACGCGCACTTGAAGGTGGTCTTTTTGTGTCCCCCCACCCGTTTTTCTTAAATATCTCGAGAACGAATGGAAGCTGGTTGCTGTCACCTTGTGACATTTATGACAATTAAATAACTCGTCGAATGACGTAGAAAAATTGGAAATCGTCCGGAAATTTTTGAAGTTTCAAGCATTTGAAGTCACGCAAACATAACGAAAACAACGGTTGTCGCTGACAAGTGGGAACTTTGTGAAGGAACTAGCGTTCTACTTAAGACTACCGTTTGAACACAGTTAAGCGATGTCTCGGGCATAAGTGATGGACGTACCAAGACCACAGCCAGGGTCAATAAGGGTAAAGGGCATCAAAGGTCAAGGCCAAACAGCTTGTGACCTGATCCAGATTTGCTTTGCAACATGTCAGTTTGTATGACATATGCATTCAAAGCCCCAATAAAACACGTGTGCGCACACTGATACGCTTACATATACCAAGGTCCGTGAAGGTCAAGGTCGTTAAAGGTCAAGGCCAAATATCTTGTAACCTGTCCCAGATCAGTTTTGCGACATGTCGATTTGTACGAAATATGCGTTCAAAGACCCTAATAAAGACACGTGTGCGCACGTGGATACGCATACCTATATACCAGAGTCGAAATCTGATCTGGAAAATATGAAAAAATGACGCCATAGGTCAATGGCCTGACATGACCTCGACCCAAAATCCCCAATCAAGACGCCAAATAAATGGAAGTTGTATTTTAAGTTTTAAAGGCCCAACAAACTCCCCGTTTCGTTCGAAAAGTTGTACGGAATGGCCTGTAAGGGCCGAGAAAGTGTGCAAAGTTGGCCTTTTTTACCCTATTTGACCTTGAAGATATCAACCTAGAGTCATGAAAATTGTACACAATGTAAATCGTTATAGCCCCACCCTGTCCACAGGATTTCATGTTTCTAGCTCTTTCTATTGCCGATATCGGAGCGGCACTTTAAGACCCCCCTTCCAGTGCGCGTTAGTGCGAAACCCCCTTCCACTGCGCGGGTTAATGCTCAATCTGGTTGTTTGGTGGTGATTGCCACCATGGAAAACATTACCACGACTCTAGAGGGTTGCCAGCGTTCTGTTAACAGTTGCTCGTGAGTCCCAAAGGGTTCATAGTGCCTCCAGATAAATGATTTGGGCCGTTCCGGGTTCTCACGGGCAAGTCTCGCGGCAATCTCTCGGTCACCTTGCTTTGATATTGCCCCCTGACTGCAAATAAATTGAAATTCCTCGCACATTTTTGCACGATTTTAAGGCCAACAGTGGTTAGCAGGCATGAGCCAAATGCCAGTGATAAAACCTGTAATGTTTAAGAAATATCTGTAGTTAAAAAGTTTTCATTTCTTCATTTCTTAGTACCCACCCGTTACTTCGAGAGGCATACTTTAGTAATCGTGAAGAAGGCTTGTCAAGTCAGGTATTCTAGTTCTACGAAGGCGCTGTAATGGTATTCTGCGTATTCTGAAGCCTTTGCCTATGGGTACCCATGTCCCCCTGTCGTTTTCCAGAAGTGGCGATTTGTCCCCCTAAATTTAAGGTATCAAATAGGAAGTTCCCACTGGAGACACTATTTCTCGCACTTAGAAATCCAAGAAAAGGACATTCTTCCGTAAGTTGTCATGCAACGCCAAAAAGTTATTTCTACCCCTCGCCCTATATGTTCTTGGTGGACTGCGGCCAGCTTGTCCCCCCCCCATTTCTGAATCGTGACTACGCCAATACCTTTGCCTGCAGTGGGAGATGGAGAGCTCCGTTATTATTGTTGTGTTCTTTGCTCATCTATCTATTGATTACAAGGAAACCTAAGGAAACCTCACAGTGAGTTTATGCCCTAGGGGATGACTCACAAACTGTCGATATTTTCCACTATTTTTTCAGTTTCCCACATTTTCTTTTCTTTGTTCAGTCTTTTCGGTTCCATTCTTTCGATAGAAATAGTAAATAACAACACGTAAGCATAATATCCGGTATCCGGCCGGATATCCGGCACCCCGATCCGGCATATCCGGTATCCGGCCGGATCACAAAAAACCCGATCCGGTGCATCCCTAGTCGTATTACATGGAGCTGTACGGAAGTGTAATGCTGTTATAATGTACGCTTCATCGTATCAGGGAAATGTACGTACAAGCATAAACGCAGACCCCAGTCACAAACTTCCTCACTTCGCGCTGTATATAAGTGTATTGTGGAATCGGACTTGTAAAGAATACAAATAAATCCATTCTGTAGCAATAAACGGCTATTCATATTGAGGTTCTTTGTGTGTTCTTTGTGTGTTCTTATCTCACAGGCTTCATTACGTTGCTCAGGTTACATGCCCCAGTTGCACTCAGCATCCAATTTATGGGACACCCCTTAGTATACACTGCAGAGGTTAAAATTATATGAAACATACCTCGGGGGCCAGCCCAATGCCATACTTCTGCTCAAAAACGAAATTTTCTCGCTTCGTCTACGTTTGGTCATGAATGATTTACAACAGCAAGTGATGGACAAATGTTTTCAACACCGTAAGCACACGAAGAGAGTTAACGGGTAGTCGAGGTTGCTGACAGCACAGCAGTCTGTGCGACGATGCTTTCGAATCGAATGATCATTTGTTGGCAGTTTAAATCGTGCAGTGGATGAAATGCAATCCATGACTACTCAGGTTTTCTCAGGATAGCTCGCAAACGATGCATCACGAATGGTTTGATTGACAGACCTGCGAATGGACATCTAGTACGATAAAGTGGATAAAATTGGTGAATATGAGCTTCTGTTGACATTTTGAATGTAACCATCTTGTTATCCAATGCCCGGTGGGCAACGAAACCGTACAAGTACTTCACAATACCACCTTCACTTGTTATGCCAGGAAGATCATTTTTTTCATCTCAGTTCACGTGAAGCTGTCTCCAATGATACCTGCAGGTTAAACCACCATTGACTGGACGGGGGGAGGGCGTTTAACGCCCCCCTCTTGGCGCATTTCTTAAATATCTCCCAAACAGAAAGATGCGGCGTCACTTGCAGTACCTTTTCTTACATCAGTTTGCACATACCGACAAAAATCTGGAAACGAGGTCATTTTAGGTCCCTTCTTAATGACATCCTTAAGACGACCATGTTTTGTGATTCAACGTCCAATTTTTTACAACCGTATTGTCGGTGCTTGGTATGGCAACTTGGTGCTCGCTATGGCAACTGTATCTTGGATGACATATCAGGATAACCTGGGAGTTCAATATGGGGCACATGTGACCTCATGTTAGGTCATGCTGTGCCAAATATGCATTTTTCATTTTTCTGGTCCAGTGAGGTCACATTTTATAAAAGAGATTGAATAAATTGATTTTTTGATACGACCAGATAGACTGTTTAATCTTCTCGCAACAAAATGCGCGTATAGCATGCACAGCAGTTTCTTGCTGCATTTCAGTATTTTATCCTTGTTTTACCTTTGGTGGTTTTATGCAGATTTCAGCTCAGCGAATAAAGTGGTGGCGTCTGTCTAACGTTCTGGATGACCAGTGTGGAGATATCGGCCCTAGCAATGTTGTACAACATTGTGTGGAGGAAAAATGTTGCCATGTTGCATATGCGCGATCATTTAGGCCTCGCATGCCTTATTTGTGAACAGGGCTATTTGAAAGTGTCTTTTTTAGTTTCCCTCTAAAACGGGCCAAGAAACGTGCATTGCATGAACATTATAACGGAGGTCAAATTTGACCCAGACTGTGACCTTACCCTTTTATGATCCTGGGCCAGGTGGCCTAAGCTGCCAGGAACATATTACCACGCAAACTTCATTCTCGGTCTGCGCTTCATTGTGACTAGGTGACTCTGGAAAAAATCATCACTTTTCCACGTTTTATGTGACCTGTGATGTCCGAAATGCGTGATGTCTCAGACATGTGAGGACTCAAAACTAAAAAAAATAATTAACAGGACCGCAAGGTTCTGCGCAGTCGATTGGCGTCTGAATAATCTGAATCGGACGATTGGTGCTCGAGACAGACAAGGGGTCACTAAACCCTCGCCGTCAATGGAAGGTGGCGAAATACCCCAGCCAATGTCGGGTTAGCCTGCCTTGGCCGAAATGCAAAATATTGCTCCCTCCGGAAAACTTTCGACATGTTGCATGAACAATCAAAGGCATCGATCTGACACTTTTATCAACTTCTCTTATCTCAGTTCTTGACATACCGAGATAGAAATTTTCAGCAAGGACATTCAGTCTTGGAAAGATGACGTTACATAGATAATATTGCGAGGTATTTTCCATCCCTCTGCATTCCTCTGTCATTTGCGCAAAACCAGGTGGGCCAAACCTCAGCAACTGATTGGAATTAGATATACCTTCTTTGATTAAAATTTTGAAAGTGGCCAGGTACTGAAATTGACAAAGCAGACCAACAGGAAAGCTATAAGTAAAAAGACTCGGATTATGTGCGCTTGCGGAACCGTTTGATAGGCCCAACAATGAAATATGAATCAACTGTGCAAGCATAGGGCTGACTGAGTTCCTTGACCTCAGGAAAAACCGCGTTTCTTGGAATTAGGAGCTCGAATTAAATAAAATAATATGTGAGTCAGCAGCATATTCAGTTATTTATCTTTTAATAACGACCGATTCTAGAAATTAAGACATTTCCTTTATTGTAGAAATATCCGAAACTTTATAAGCGTCCAAAACGAGCGCTTTGTTCCACTGCTGTCCAAAGCGCTCATTTGTGCGGGGAAGCGCTATCTCCTTTTCATTTTTTTATACAGCATTCTTGTCACAAACCAACCAGACCGTGCAAGGCATCGTATCGCACGCAACCCTTGGGTCCCGGAGCCGTGAACGAAAGAAACATTAAAAATGTACATCGGACTGCAGTTTTAACGCACTCGGTAAAGAGCCTCTAAAAACCATTCACTTTGCTACGAAGGGGATAATCCTCCGTGTCCGCTAAAATATCGGAAACGCTGGAAACAACAAACTGAGTGAGCGGCTAATATGATGGAATAGGTTGTGTGGATTTTTCAATGTATCAAATCAATACCTTTTAATTCAAACACAGTGATACGCCTCAGATCCGCGAATTTCACGTATCGACTTTCAGAACTGCAATTTCGAGAGATATGAAGGAAACCGTAGCTATGATGTTAGAACGCAACTATCCACTCTTAGAGAAGGGTATCCTAAAGTTTGTAAAGGAAGTGGTAGTTGGTACAGCGCTGGTCTCCCCGACCTGGCAAGACAGGTTTGAGTCGCCCGGCGTTCGATATTCGGCCCGAGGGTCAGCTGGCAACTGATCAACGTAGGGCGAAAATGATTACAACACAGCCGTGTCGCGTGATAACTGGCACGTTAAACTTTCGGCACAAAATAAGCCGTTAGTGCTGGCGTTGAACGACTGAGTGTAGGGATCGAAGTTCATGGAAAAAACATGCTTAGCACTGGCTCCGATCCCTAACATCCTCCTATCAAACCACTCTGAACACATTTATATCATAATATAAGGCCACACTATATTCTATAAAGTGCGGCCTTTTATATGCATTTTGTTATATACATTATAAAACAGTATTATTGTAATACACATTACAATATGTTAAAAAGACCACGCTAGATGACGCCCTTTTCCGACTGAGATGATCCATGTCTCTTGTTTGAACCCTGCTACTGATTTTATAACCCACCTCAAAGACATAGCAGGATTTCGTAAGATTTTGCCAAGCCACCATAAAAGCTCGTTCAAGGCGGCAATGTTTGGCTCTGTCTGGCGCGCCCTTGGGACCTGAAAAAACATAACTTAAGGAAAATAATAAGGTCAAGGTCAGGTCCAGAAAATGCATTTTCAGTGGTCGCCGGGGCGCGGTGAGACGCCAACACATTTCATTTATAACCCACAAAAAATAGAAAACTTTAAGCGTGTTAGGCATATCAGCATATCATTATGTCTTTTAGGTTCAGGTCACAGCTTAACCCTATTCCAGGCAGGGGGATGAATCCGCTCGTCGCATTTTTTGCTCGCCAGTTCCAGAGTTTTTGACACGGCTTCACGAAACTTGGTGGCTTTTCCTACCTATTCTTTCTACGTACTGCGACAAAATTTAATAATTCTATCCTGCGCAGGGGCGGGTCGGAGCCAGGCAACGCTACAGGGAGGCACCTCAGGCTATTTTTGCCCTTGTTGAGGGTAAAAGGAAAATGGCTGCCAAAAACAGAGATTTTAAGATATAACTTGAAACCTGATATGGATGTATAGGCAAACAGTTGGGCAACATTCAAATATAATTTTGTTTACCTGAGGTCACTTAACAAGGTCAGGCCAATGTCAAAAGTCAGAAACTGGTTTATAGTAATTATTTTGACGCTGTCTTTTCAAATACCACACTCGGAACGTATACATAGAAGGGTGTCCTCTACTTGTGTTGCAAGTTCCAGCTTGACATCAGGTCGGGTCACGGAGCTTAATGTCAAGGTCGTAAGCTGATCCGACGAATATGCGACCACGGCAGTTCTCCCTTTTCCATGTCCCTGGCAACGCCCATGCGAACATTTTACAAACATTGTGATACGATTTATACTTCCTCAGCATAACATGACTAACAGAGACTAAAACAGCGCTCTAAACGTTTTTGTTAATTCAGTTTTTGAAAAGCTAATCCTCCTATTTTTGAAACCCTGTGGACGTCCATGAATTTTCTCAAAATTTCAAATGCCTGTACCAGTGGTAAAAGCCCTATCCATAACCTCTCGATTCACGCCAATTTCACTAAAATCGGTTCATAAACAACAGAGTTATAAATCCAAAAACATCCCTCATTTGAACTGTTTTTGCTGTCTGTATCCACTCCTTTCAAAATTCTAAAAACTTCTGTTTAAAAACACGTAATTTACGTCATGGCAAATTGATTGCCGTTCGTTGCGATGCAATCGGACGAGTAGTTCTCGAGATCTCAGGCGGGCCGAATCCGCTCTTCTTGCCGGGAATCAGCCATACCGTCTAACTCTCCGGGAACAGGGTTAAGATGGAATGAAGTCATTATCTTTCTGTGTATTATCCCCAAAAATGCCGGACTGATTTCACGAAATCGAAAGTCATTAGTCAACTCTGCATTGTGCGATCTTAAAATATTGGCAAGAAAATCCAGACTCCAACACACACACTAACAAACGTCGGTGACTCCAACTGTAGTTTACCCATCGAACCCCATTCAGAACGTGGAGTTTAGTAAGTCCCTCTTGAGGTTTGTCGTTTTCCATTTATTAATGGTTCCAGGTAGTGTTGTGAAATTTGTTGACTACTCCTATGGTTCTTCTTATTATGCATTATGCTTATTTTATTTATTTTTTGCTCGTTTACTTATTATCATTTACTTATTATCGTTTACTTATTAATCCAACCCATCCATGTGGTACATAGTACATCGGTACATAGTACATCGGCGTCTTGTCATGCAAGGACAGTGATTAACCCTGTTCCCGGAGGTCTAGATGGTATGGCCGATTCCCGGCGGGAGGAAGGCGGATTGCTCCCCGTCCCCAAGATCTCGAGAACTACTCATCCGATTTCATCGTAACAAACGGCAATCGATTTGCCATGACGTAAACTCCATTTTCATAAAACGAAGGTTTAAAAAATTTCAAGGGATTGGATAAAGGGGGCAGCATTCAAAATTGGGGATATTCATGGATTCCTTACAACTCTGTTGTTTATGGATCGATTTTGATGAAATTGGCAAGAATCAAGAGATTATGGGTGGAAGTTTTACCATTGACCCATACATTCGAAATTTGGAGAAAATTCATACGCATTCACAGGGTTTCGGAAACAGGAGAATTAATTTTTAAAAAACTGAAATAACAAGAGAGTTAAAAGCACTTTTTTGGCTTCTAGTAATCGTTTTATGCTGAAGAAGTACAAATCATATGACAATGTTTGCATAATGTTAACATAGGCGGTGCCAGGGACATGAAAAAGGAGGAACTGTCATGGTCACATGTTCTTCAGATCAACTGACGACCTTTGGCCGTAAATGATCTTCAGTGACTTTAAAGTCACATGGAATAATCTCGTGTTCATTTATTATTATCTGACAACGTTTCCAACGATTTGAATTCACTCTGTTTCTAAAATTTCGTTTTACAGCTGTTGTGATGTACGATACGTACACTGACATTTTAGTTCACAGCTCCGTGACCCGACCTTATGTCAAGTTGAAACTTGGTACACAAGCAGAGGGACTCTTTTACGCCACATATATTTCGGATTTGGCATTTGAAAACATAGCGCCGAAATTTTTGCTGTGAAACCAAATTTGGACTTTTAACATTGACCTGACATTGTGAAGACACCTCAGATGAATAAAATTAGACTTGTATGTTGCCCATCTATTTATTTATAAATATATATATCAAGTTTTAAGTTGTATCTTAAAAGCGCTTTTTTGGCAGTTGTTTTCTTTTTATTCTCAACAGAGCCAAAAATGGCCTTGGGTCCCAAAAACGTTGCGTGGCTCCGTCCCTGAGCAAAAAAGACTTACGAAATTTTGTCACAGTACGTAGAAAGAATAGCTTGGAAATGTCACTAAGTTTCGTGAAGCAGCGTCAAGAACCCTGGATTGGCCTGTAAAAAAATTCGAGAGGGGCGGATTCAGCCCCCTGATGGGAATAGGATTAAAGCAGCGAATATGCATTTGCAGAGGTATCCGTATTATTATACCGTATCCCAATTAAGTCGCGAACGATTTGCCGCTCGACAAAAACTGGAAGAAGTACCATTGAGAACGTCGTGGCACGTAAAATCATTTACTTTTCCAGGGCATTTATGCCATTTATGCCCTACATATCTCCTTTCGTAGTTAACTACGTGAACCTGAAAAACGTCCTGGATGTCAAGGGCTGTGATTAATAAAGACTAAGTAAAGGTATACGGATGGATAAATGTCCATACATGGCGATACACAGTTAATTTTTCTGATTTGCTGAATATTTACGCGGGAACTTCGAGTTAAAGATCCCGCGATTTCTGCACCACAACGCCGCGCACGCCAGCGCCGAATTCGGGGTGAAATTGACGTACACTGATTTTGGCGTTCCTTTATTTTGGTGAAATATGCCTTGATAGTTTGTGTTTCTTCATACTGGGGGTTCGTGTTAAGGTTTTCCATGTTTGGGCTTGGGAAAAAATCGGTAGCTACCAGTACACACAATTGGTGGAGCTTTAGTCACGCAAGCCCGGTTTCTTGCGAACTATACTGTTTTTTTTTAACTTTTCGGATTTATTGCTGTCATTAGCAATCTTGAGAGCGAGGTCTACCTTTTCTATTCTTTTCAAGTCATTCATCATCGATTTTAAGGTCGGTACATTTTCGCCCCTACCAGTTATTAGTGACCTAATTAGTGACCCCTACCAGTTATTAGTGACCCAAGGCCAGTGGCCCGGATGTTTCCGAAAAATCTGGGGTAGCAGATTTGTTGCACCTGTCAATATTACTCATCCTAGAACGTAATATTTTGATATCTGATTTTGATTCTTGAAACAAACCTGAAGAGTAAATCGTCTCGAACAAAGCAACTGCACATATCGGTTTCTGTGAATGATTGGGGGCGGGAGGGCGAGCGAGGGCCCGATGATCTAACCTCCCCCAGAATGTGGTTTTCTCGACGGATTTAGCCCATTGTACTTTGATCAACGGAAATTTATCAATTTTTTAAATTCTCTCAAGTAAAAATTATACATGTTCCCATATCAATACATATTTATAGATAGATAGATAGATACATCACATTATGCTTTTTGATATACTTTCTGCTTATCTGTTATTTGTTGAGGCCTTTCTTTTCGTTATTATTGCCCGTTTCCCTTCAAACCGGTAGAAATTATTGGTCGACCCATAACAACATTAAAGGGGCCCAAACCATTGGGAGGGGGCGGAGCTCTCTCAAAAAAATACAAATCGACACCCTTGTAGGTGCGTTTGACCTGATCGCCCACTGATCCGGGTCAGAGACTTCATTTGAACTGAGGTCAAAACTGGGGGTGTCAGCACCCCCCTCCCATTTGGGCCGGGTTAAGTCGGAGTTAGGGAGTGTGGTAAAGATGCAGCAGTACCAGCGCTGGACTTCGAGATAATTCGCGTATTTTTTTACATAAAGTGACGCTTTAAAAGTAATCAAGGTGTCGCATCCAGTGACAGCTGGAGGCAAATGGTACCAGGCTGCGGCTGACCGGTACTAGAAGGCTTTCTGTTTGAAGGACATCCGGGCTTTTGGCAGGTGCAGGTGGTGCGTGGCGTGAATGCTATAGCTGCAGATAGCAGATAGCAGATATCCTGACAGCTGCAGAAGGAGCCTAGGAATCGTTGAAAGTGCGTTAAATTTTGATGCAGTCTTGCCCACGAACGGGCTGTTTTATTATTGTCCATCGATGGGAAGTCAAGATCAGAGATATGTATGTGATCACAGTCCTAGTGCCCGAGATCACGCGAGCTGCAGAGTTGATGGCATTTTGGACGTGGTTCAGTTGAATAGCGGTTGCTCCGTCGCTGGATTGTTCTTCACTGGATCTTACGAGACGTTTTCTGGATTTCGTCTTTGACTTTAAGAAAAAACGTTTAAAAACCTTTAGAGCGTTTTTAAGACACCAAAAAATTTTGGATAATGAATAAATACTCAAACCACTGTTGATGTGCAATCTAGGGTTTCCGATTAAACGATAACCTTACCCAGATCCACAACAGGTCAAAAGGGCCAGTGACCTCCATTCACGAATTTGACCTTAGATAACCTCGACCAAAGTAAGCAGCGCAGTGCAGACGCCGCTGGCACCAGAAGTGACACCCATGTTTAAGAGTAAGACTTAGTAACGCAGAATGCTTTAAACGTACGTTATCCGATAAGGACCGCTGCCTTACCGTTATTTCCCCATGACGTGCCCACGAGAAGGTCAAAAGGCAGTGATTTTTCAAAGCATCGATTTTAACCCGCCCCCGACTGGGAGTGGGCAGTTGACCGCCCCCAACCCCTGAGGTTTTTCTGGGATTGCGAGAGAGCGAACAAACACAGAGCCACGAAACTTTGTGTAAAGCATTCTTTTCCTTGATCATGTTTACACCTTGTCTAGAAGTTTTGACCTCAGGTCAACTCAGGTCCCTGGCCTAGGTCAGGTCAAACGGACCTATGCCAAAAAAAGTTTAACGCCCTGTAACTTTTTCGCAAAACAAGATATCACAATAATACTTCCATGGATTAGTGATCTTGACAGATGCAACAAATATGCCATCTCAGATTTTTTGGAATTTTCCGGGTCGTTGACCTAAGGTGAAGCCCATTTTTAAGACATGTCGTCGTTTTTCGGAAATTGACGGAATATTTCAAAACATTTTTAGTGTGGAGTAAAGCAGACATCTAGTTACCGTCGTTGGGCAAAGCATCAATGACTTCCAGCCATTGACCTGAGGTCAGGTCACAAATAACTGTTGTGAGCCAAAATGTACCACTGTCAAAATCAGCGATAAATTACTCAGAATGGGTAGGAAATGACAGAACTGGCTTGTACAGACGGAAGTAATACCAGGAACCTCAAAAAGTTTGGAAAAATGCATGGTTTGGAAATAAACAGACTCTCTGGAATAAAGCTCTGCCAATTGCGTAGGCTGGTAACTAATGAATTTTTCCAAAATTTAGGCATGGAAAACCATCACAAGAACCAGTAAGATCAATAAAGATTACATGGATAGGCTTTTTTCGCAAAGATAAAGGAACTCTAAAATTAGTTCCGGTCAATTTCTTGCTGCGTACGACTGCGGCGCACGCCAACAGCCGGCGCGAAAATTGCCGTGTCTTTAACTCAACGTTACGGCGTATATGTTGAACAAATCCGAGAAATTAGATGTGTATGGCATCTGCGGACCTTTACTTGTGCGCTGGTACCTTTACCTGTGCGTTATTAGTCACAGCCCTTGAGATTCAGGCTGTTTCTCGGTCTCATGCATGTGGCTATGAGAAAACATATATAGGACGTAAATTGCTTACATACTATCTAAACTAAAAATGAGACCGGTTTCGAGCTCTATTCGTCACAAGCTTTCCAACGGTGTCCTTATTTTTATCGTGCGACCAACCGTTCGTGAGTTAGAGGGGGGAGGCCAACTGCCCCCCCCCCGCCCAGTCGAGCGTGATCGTGGCCGACCGGCGATCGTGCGCGGGTTAAATTTTCGCACAACGCGTTAAAAATTCAAGACTCAGCTGCGCAAAATGCCAGAGCGATTACAACGACCGTTCTATGAAAACCAGCGAAAAATATCAGGAGGGCTGTCCCCTTCCCCTTCCTTCTTGCTGTGAAACCAGATGCACGATTGTCTAAATGTGAATCGGTCTTAACGGCTTTCAGCGTTGACGTTTGGCTGTTATAGCGAATGAATCCTTAAGTGTGCGTACTATGGATACTTTAATTTGCCTTGGATCAAAATAATATCTCCATGACTGACTGCATGGACTCAAACAACGCATATCTTTAGCATGAACCTTGTTGCAGATAAAACACGTAACCCATGCCTTGAACAAAGAACGAACTTGTGGCCTAGTTGTATTTCTAGTCGCGTATGTAAACAAGACGCCACAACGTTTTTCTCGTGTTATGTGGCTTCCACATCGGAAAAGAAGTCGACCAACGAAATTCTGAAGAAGCTGCGTCAGGATTTTCCATCACGGCTGTTCTCATTAACACTGCTTGTGTGGCAGAAATGTTCGCCCAAAACATGGCCTTTTAGCGGATAAACAATGTTTACAATGTCTACCATTGGAAGCCGCTCCTCATTCTGAAGAAAATGCACGTATGGCCTCAAGGGCTGTTTCGGACTCGTTTTAAGTCCCGTTAATCCGTAAGGGGACGCTGGAAAGACCTGAATAAAGATTTCCACGATGCGGGGGTTCTGGCCACGCAGTTGATGTATCCAGAAATGAACACAACCATGCTAATGTTGTGTCAGACTGTCAGACCAAAAGCGTAACCTAGTTTACACTTACTGTTGATAATTTTTTACGAAAAATATCCGATCCATGAGCTACTGGTAAATGCTTCATAACAGGTATTTAAAATCCTGTAATTTCAATTTTAGTCTCAATCATAATTTTAACCCTCGCCGGACGCCAGAACTTTTAATCACGTCCCGGACGAAGGTGTGATTGCAATCCTCATCTCATTTACTCTGACAAAAATTGGGTTATGAAACAAAAACGAGCTTATAGCACTTATCTTTGTGACCCGTATGACGCCTGATTTAACCCCTCAGAGTATCTGATGACTTCTCAGGTCACGGGGAAAGAGTGTTCACCGTTTATGATCCTCACTATCGTAATGATAGTATTCTAGCACTTCGGTCGGCAGACCATGTTTTCGTAGCGGCCTGGTTTTGAAATTGATCAGTCGTGGTTCGTGATTGTTTTTTTTTACTTCAAGGTCAGGTCAATGAAAGGTGAGCTATCATTGTCAGCCTTTGGTATGCCGCTAGCGCATGAAATGATGTTGAATTACCACAGACTGGAGTTATGATGACCTAGAAAAAAAAAATACTTTTAAAAAATAATGATATTCGTGGTTAATGAAATCGGAGACCAGCAAACATGTAATCGGCTCAGAGCTGTTTGAAGGTCACAAAGAATCATTTACCTGAAATGGCCTGTAAGAGGTCACTGCCCTTTGCAAGCCTGATATGTTGTCAGGCATATCCAACCATGTGGCTCAGATCCAGAAAAACGGCTTGCAGGTCATCCATAATGACGTCATAAATGCTTGACCTGACATGTCTTGGTTAAAACGTTTCTTTAGATGACGTTTGGAAAAGGTGTAAGGCCGGACAGTGCAAATTTCAAGCTCTTACTCATGGGCGCAGCCAGGATTTTCTTAAGGGGGAGGGGAGCTCGGTGGGAACTGGAATCGTACGAAAACCGCCTGCTGAGAAGGCGATGAGTAATGGGTTTCAAAAGAAAATGCAGGCTTTAGAGGAGGAGGCGCCACCCCCCCCCCCCCCGGCTGCGCCTCTTTACGCAGGTCTGCAGTCTGAAAACCTTAACGAGCGAGCTACCTCGCCTCGTCTCGCCAGGAGGTTTAACCCTATTCCCGGAGGGCTAGACGGTATGGTCGATTCCCGGCAGGGGGGGCGGATTCGGCCCCCCCTGAGATCTCGAGAACTACTCGTCCGATTTCATCGCAACAAACGGCAATCGACTTGCCGTGACGTGAACTACATTTTTATAAAAACAAATTTTCAAAATTTTGAAATTTGTGGATACAGGAAGGCAAAAATGTCAAAATGGGGGGTACTTTTGGACTTCTTATAACTTCGTTGTTTATGGACCGATGTCAATGAAACTGGCATGAATCGAGAGATTATGGATAGGGCGTTTACCATGGGTCCCCAAATCTGACATTTTCAGAAAATTCATGGGCGTTCACAGGGTTCCAAAAATAGGAGGATTAATTTTCTAACAACTGGATGAACAAAAGAGGCAAACACCCTTTTTTGGCTTCTGCTAGTCATGTTATACTAAAGAAGTAGAAATCGCATTAAAATGTTTGTATAATGTTAGCATAGGCGGTGCCAGGGACATGAAAAAGGGGGAACTGTCATGGTCACACGTTTCTCAGATCAACTTGCGACCTTTGACCTTAAATGACCTCCAGTGACCTTGGGGTCACTTGGAATGATCTCCTGTGCATTTAATATTATCTTTAAACGTTTTCAATCATTTGAATTCACTCTATTTCAAAAATTTCATTTTATGGCTATTGCGATATAGGGTACGTGCACTGACATTTTAGGTCATACCTCCGTGACCCGACCTGATATCAAGCTAAAACTTGGTACACAAGTAGACAGCACCGTTCTACGTCATACGTATTCCGGGTTTGGCATTTGAAAAAACGGCCCCGAAATTATAGCGAAAAAAACAAATTTTGAGTTTTGACCTTGACCTGACCTTGTAAAATGACCTCAGGAGAACAGAACTATATCTACACATTGCCCAACTATTTAGCTATACATCCATATAAAGTTTTAAGTTCTATCTTAAAAACTGTGTTTTTGGCAGACATTTTACTTTTACCCTTAACATGGCCAAAAATGGCATGAGGTGCCTCCCAAAAACGTTGCCTGGCTCCGCCCCTGTGAAAAATAGAACTTTGAAATTTTGTCACGGCACGTAGAAAGATTAGCTAGGAAAAGTCACCAAGTTTCGTGAAGCTGCGTTAAAAAGCCTAGAATTGGCAAGCAAAAAACCCGAGGGAGGCGGATTCCGCCCCCCCCCCCTGCCGGGAATAGGGTTAAAACACAGGACTCATTTGACCTGTTTCGCATGAAAATCGGACGGGTAGATCCCGAGGACCAGGAGAAGAACAAGCCCCCCGCCGAGATTTAGCTGTGAAACCAAGGACGCTGAATAATCGAAATAGTCAAAACAACTAAACCGACGGTATCCGATCTCTAGGAAGCCTATACTCCAGCTGTGTCTCTCCCCCGTCGACAGTCAGCAACTGCGGCTGCACCAGCGTCCCAGAAGACCTTTTCGACTTCACTTCAGCTGCTGGACGCTGCACAAGAGATGCTTGAACTCTTGTGCGTGTGACAACAGCTATCGTGCTGTCGTCTATCGGCGGTCAAGAAAAGTACAGGCCTTGCACATCTGCCGCCAGGGGCACCATCGTCGCCCGGTCAATGCATCTCCTTCGCTCTCTCGCCACCAGGCGTCTCAGCTGCTGGGACTAGCTGCGGTGGGCGGAGCGACAGGCGTCACCGATGGCCTTACGCCACGCCCACTCACCAAGATAGACATCAGTGGAGCGTGGCATGCATACCAGGGGCATGGTCGTCGGGGCGATTGTTGGGGCGGAGCGAACACGGGACAGACATTTGTTTTCTACATGCTTGCTTCCCCCTCTCCACTTGGCGCACATCGAGGGAAGTGAGATAGACCGATTCCGATGTCGATGACAGGTCATCGGCCATGTTCCGTGCTTTTCGTTTATTGTGGACGCCAAATCCAGGGGGACGTTGCGCTTTCCATAAAATGTTCGGCACGGTATGCATCGGCGTGATTTAAGCTTATCCCAGTTGATGGTTTCCTTAAGCCGCCACTTGCAGGGCCGAGACGTTGGATGCCCTACTTTCTTGTCTGCCGTATAACTCCTTAAACAAACGGCACAGCGTCGTCAGATCTGCAGCATCCCTCGGTACATCAACGGTGCACATTCTAGTGTCTGTGAAGACATCCAAGGTGATGTCAATATGGCATCACAGAAATAGTATTTTTGCGATTTTGTTGCTTTTTTCCAGGTTTACCTGACCATTATCAATAAAATAGTCATGCAGGGTGGTCGGTAGTAGGCATGCAATATGTGTCATAGCATCACCAAACGTCGAGGTAGACTACCATGACCTCACACAAAGCCATCATGAGATATGTTTTCATAAACGCGATTTTTCTAACGCGTCGCCAATTACGTCGTAAAACAAGTTGTGACAGTCATTTGAGGATATTCTGGTACAAACACGAGGCTTAAAATGCATTTGGTGGAGTCTGATGGTGTTTGCGCCATGTTAGGAATACTGCGTAAAATTGACTTCAGTTTTCCTGTGCCCCTAATTTCCTCACATAGACGTGAATTCTGTAATCTCCAATTTGGGCGGGAAAGACGCGCGGTCAAATATTGCCCGTCGGTGCAACATGTAACTTGATGTCCTTGAGGTTCAAAACAATGACATACTTGAGTTCGCACCATCAGGGGAAACCGATTATCTTATACATCCAATCGATCAACCGTTGACGATGTGCGTAAATAAATAGATAAATAAATAGACGCATAAATGTATGACGGAATCAGTATATTGATTGCCAGTGCAAAGCTTGATCTCCACCCCTGCAAGTCCAAAGTGGCGAATATTTCAACAGCTACCGGCATAAAGATCCATACTGCCTTGTTTATTTTTCCGTAATCACGCTCGTATTTCCATAACATCCGGTAGCAGAAAATATTAGAACCTTGGCAAAGCATTGGTAAAGGCCACAATGGAATGTACGCCGCGCAACACGCGCAGAGGAGGATCTTGGAATCACTTGCAGATACAGGAGAGTGGTCAAAATCTCCTTACAATCTTTGAATGCCTAGCAGACCTGTAAGGTTTGTGTTTTTGTGCAGCGGTTGCAAATCTCTCACTTGTTCGCACCCCCGTACGTAACAGGATGGATGATGGATAACACATACGGATGATTATAACTGGTGGATGTAACAGGATGTAGAATGAACAAAAAGCAAGCAAACACTTGCATTTTCCACAAACGACGTTAAACCACCCACCTAAATTTATGACGAGGATCGTCTAAAATTAACCGTATTCATTCGATTGCAAGTGATGATAAGGCTTTTTTGATTTACTTACATTTACTCCCTTTTGGTAAAAAGCGGATTCAACATTTTCCCCAGCACTGTTTTTGTGTTTCTGCTGGTTGTAGTGGGAGCACAAAATTTGCGCACGGGGTGCAGACAATGGGTGACTGCGGTTTGCAGGTTCCAGATTGGGCAATGAAACTTCCAATGTTCGTGGTCAAGACCTTCCATGTCAAATGAGGTAGTATGTCCAATATCTGTTTTGACATAATTGCTTTTTAAATAATAAAAAAGAAAACTCTTTCGACATACGTAGAACAGTTGATTTTAGCTCAGTCGATTTCGGAGTCCATATCATCGGACTGAGAGCCACAGTCGGCCGTTATTTGTGAACAGAGCCAAACAAAGCGACATGAAAGCATAACGTGCGCATTTTCTTTTGGGCTCCTCCATTACTCCTACCTGTATCTGACGAGACTTGAATTTGTCGAAAAACGGTGCTTTTTCGGAACTAAATTTCAAGATGACAAAACACGTGAGATGGCCTGGAAGACAAAAACATGTCAGTATACTTGAAATCAGGATAACGGCCTGTTTTAGTCGGATGTTTAATTAAAAAACATATATTATGGAAATGCGGTTTTTCTTAAAATAAAACCCAAATGCTGTCCCAGGATAATGTTGAAAGGGGTAGTCTTTTCTTTTTTATTCCTGAAAAATTACGATTCGAATTGCGAAATGAAGCATAGCTGTCACCATGTAGTCATTGACCCCTCTTTTTCTGGTACCTGGATCCGCCTGTGAACACCTGCAATATGTGCATGGCATGGCATGTGGCACACATGGAAATATTTCCTTGACACACACAATCTCACCTGATCCAGAACATAGGACAAAAATCTTCAGATTTTCAAAAAATACCCCTTTTATGTGCTCTGATTATCTTCATCAGTCTATTATTTGGAAATGTGATGCGCTTATGATCTCAAGCTGAACTTTAAGCACAATACAAAGTCGCATTCACAATATGTTTGAATCTGATAGCCAGCTGGCAGCAGCTCTACGCATGATGTTTTTTTTTGCGGCATTAGCGACTGCGGAGAGGGCGTCCATTAGCGCTCGCTGCATAGACATATGGAGACATTTTTATCTTTATCTCATAACTGTAGGAAACCTACGCACACTTTATGAAATTTAAGGGTGCCGTCGAAATCAGTGACTTTTTTACGTATGATGTTATTATTCTAGTTATCAAAGCGACGAAAACGGATCCGCACTTTTTGTTTTACTGAACCTTCGCAGAGGCCAAATCACGCTGTACACTTGGATTTCAAAGTCTGGAAACCGTGTCTAGCGATAGAAGAAGCTTCTGCAGTTGCAGCTACTTCCATTTCGACAATTTGTAATGGCCAAACATACATATTGAATGTGTGGCGAACCGAAATGTGTGATTTCTGGCACACTCAACCTTCAGATGCACCCGCACTTTTTAATCTAGCCCGGCACTGGCTGGGGTATTTTGACTCTTTCTATCGACGGGGGCGAGATGTCTAAGGCCCACCCGGTCTATCTCTAGAATTAGTCGATCGATTCGGCTGATTTAACCGGTAATCAACAGCACTCAACCGTGAGGTCTCATGATATGCGTATTCCCTGTTTAGGTCACCGATGACATCATAGGTCAGGTCAAACATCCCCCAAAATTGTTTTCCTTTGAGCCGCCTGATCAAAATCAAAAGTAGACGTACACTGAAGTTTCCATAATAGTATGTCTCAGGCAGCTTGCATTTTCTGCGTGGCACCTGACGGAAGGTCATCAAAGGTCAAGATCACAGGCGAGGTGAGATTTGACGTCCGTGCTAGCAAGTTACGTAATGCATGTTTCTCCCACAAACTGTCATTTGACTAGGTTTGATTTCAATCATTTCAATGAGCTTGTGCACAAGCTCGTGCCTTTGATCATATGTTCAGTGGCATATGTACACAGATACATTTAGCATACGCATCAGCGAAATGAGCTACCCTATTATAACGCGCAAAACATGCACCGAGGACGTCCGGGGGACTCTGGCTAGCGCTCCCCATCTGACGAGCTTGAGGAAGCTGCAGCTTATCAGCTGGACGGGGCTGTAACAGGTCCAGCATTGTCTAAAGCTTTTTCACCAGCGTCCCTTCAGCCGGCGTCACACCAGTGCGGCGGTTTTCCAGATCACATAAAAACGAGGACGTTTGGAGCTGGAGAAGCCTGTTGTCTCCGCTACTCGGTGAGGCCTTCAGGCTGGACCTCATTGCTTGCACCATTTGATCCAGCGGAGCATTGGACTGTGGTCTGTAGGGCGCTATTCTGATGTTTGATGTCTAGCTGCGTCATGAAATCTTCAAAGTCCCGAGGTCATCTGCGGCTGTTGTTGGTTACTTTTTGTACTAGGATTCTGCAGTGCTTGAATATCTCTGACGGTTTTTCTTTGGTCTTAAGGGTGGTTCTTTCCTCCATTGATAAAATTTCTGGCCATTCTGAATGAAAGTCCACTTCCGCCAAGCGGACCGGCATTTAAATGGCCGCTAAACGGGCCCAAAATTCAGATGTGCTCGTTGCCATGGCTTTTAAATGCACTCCCAAAACTGAAGAAACACAGATGATCGCTCACTTCTCACAACTTGACATCTAGCGCAGTCCTGCACGACCTTTTCGATCTGATCATTCACCTCCAGCCACCGCTACAGACTACTGACGCGGTTGATGAAAATTAGGGATCATTTTGTTACAGGTATTGTTGGAAAATTATCAAATTTATCAAACCAGAATTATCAAAGGTTATTTGAAAATTAATTTACAGAGAAATGTAGTTCTATAGATCGGGTGCTTTAATATTTCTACGTATTTCCTGAAAGCAAGAAATATTATCTATTTTGTAGCGTAGCATTCCTTAGCTATCGCCATCTAGCGGATACCAAAGAAGCTATCGAGATCTGTTGGTACTAATATGTACGAACCCAAAGTCGCTAATGCCGCAGATGGAACACCATGACGTAGAAAGCTACCCCATTTTTTCTGGTAACTGGATCCGACCACGGTCATTGGTCATATATGTATATGTATATATATATATATATATATATATATATATATATATATATGACATGTGACAGATGTGGAAATGTTTTATGAAAAAAGATAGCTCGCCAGACTCAAACTATGTTGTACAATGAATTAACATTTCCAAAAATATTTACGCAGTTTACGTGCCCAGGAAACTTTTATAAATTTTCCAGATCGAAATCTTCCTGGCATATGCGACAAATAAACCAATTTTCGGCAGAATGGCATAGAGAAAAAACAAAATCGGTTATAAAACGTAGTCAGACAGCTCGTATAAATAAACCACTATGTAAACCCCTCTTTGGTCCCCCTATCCCCAGTTTTCAAAATGTTTAGCATTTCCTTCTCGGAAATATAAATCTTGCTACAGCCTATGGAACGCCGTTTTGTACTACAAGATGAGACTAATAGTTTTCGAGATCGCAGGGGGAGGGAAAAATAGGCCCCCTCCCCGCACGAAACTGTACGCACGGTCAGAATCGCAGAACAGCGTTAAAATTCTTTGGCCAATCTCCGTCGGAATTCCATGTTTTTTTTTAGAGTTTTTAAAGATTATCTGTGCTTGATTAACACACCTCTTCGTCATAACCAGATTTATGAACCGACTCCGTTCAACATGGTAAGTGGTGTATCCTGCTGTTACAGGTAGATAGCTGACAACAGATAGCAGAAATAAGGAATTTGGTAACGTAACATTGGTACTCAGTTTGCTCCGCTTCTGGCAGCATACGTAGAATGTTTGAATCCGAAACAAGCAAGCAAGCAAGCACGCTCGCTCGGATTCAGAGGTCTCCATTGCGCCACCTATATGACTGAGGAATTCAGTCACTGTCTTCGCTCGCTTCCTGACTCTGTCTGAAACCAGTTTCTACATCCGACAGACTGCTGAGGCAGAGTACTGCACTGAATTGCAAAGATGGTTCCGTCCGCGTAAATGCATCAAATCGGCGGCAAAAGCCAGAGTTTGCATTTCTATGAATATTTCATTTTCGTCCCCATCTTAAGACTACAGGGTGCCGTGCAACACGGGCGGACGACTAACATAAAATTGCTTTCTCGAAAGGGCTGCTGTTGATTTTTGAACCCAGAATTCCCATCTCAAATTTCCCATTTAGATTCGGTTGAGTTTTTGTGGGCCAGACATCCAACATTCCGTCTAAATCACTTGGAACAAAGGTTCCTTGCACTTCATCGTAAGTCCGGGTTAAATCTATTCCAAAACTGTTCTAAATCCAAACAAATGAACAGGTCAGGAATAGCATTGCCAATCTGTTTCCTTAGAAATGTATATTATACTTTACAGAAAAACTCCCAGTTTTATGAAAATAACACATGAAAACATGTTTGCGTCCAGTCATGTTTTTAAATGATAACGTTTGCGAAAGGCAGATAAGTTGCCTTTGAGGCAACATAAATCACCTGTAAAGAATACTTGTTCTTAATCTGATCAGACGAGAAATTCGGGATCATCTGCAATTTTCGGGTTCTCCGTGTCTTTCAACAAGTCCATTTGGTGGAATGAAAATAAATCATTTGTTCCTACGGTACGTAACATTACATGACGACCAATATGTTATTTTGCCATCTGAAAAGTACTCCTTTAAATTTGGCCCAAACCCTTCGAAATGAACAGCGTTGGGATTAGCGTTCATATTAGGTAGAGCTGGCTGTGCAGACCCTGACCACTCCGTCCTATTAGGCCAAGACCGGCGTCATTTTCTTCTAGGTATCGGACCAGGTAATGCCTAGGGATCTTTTACGCATCGTCAAAGTACTCGACCATCACGTCCGCGCCTTGTGAGCAACGAACCCACGGTGGCTGCCGCACGCCGTTATTGGCCGAGCTCGTTACTGCAGAGCCTCAGAGACGACTTTCAGTTGTTCCCCCCCCCCACCCACACAGTCAACCCAGAGGAGCCGTATCATGTGGCGGAGATCCTTGGCCTCTGCAGCGGAGCTGCTCTCTGGGGAGACCGATGTAGTGTGTGGAAGCGTTAATTATTCGTACCTGCGCTGCGCTATTTTGGGTTTCGTCGATCGTACCATTATCTCAGGTGGCGCTGAGAAGCTAATCATAGCTTGTGCGTCGTTTCGAGGTTACTTGACTGCGTAATTGGCCCATGACCTTCATGAAGTTGCATAAATCTTGCTCGGCATCCGGATAGTTTCCATGGTTCGATTCATGGATTGGGCTTGATTGAATTTTCAAATAGTCAAGATGTGAATTAGAATGGCTACGATCATGGTTTTACTCGATGCCATGGATTATAATGGGTTCGATAAAACAAAACTGCTTGTTCTGAGGTCATAATAGCTTATAACTTTAAAATAGTTAAACGCATAATATTTACACATTGACGCTTTGCAAAACGGCGCAGAATTAATTCGGTTACCTGGCTGTGTTGTATTCAAAAGTATTGGTGGCCACAAGTAATGACGAATCATTAAGTCCAACGCAGACCTGAGAGTAATTAGTATTTGTTATTTTGGGATTATAGCATTACTATGATGTTTCATTAGTCATTGGTGGGGCCACAGTGAAATTTCATGTGCGGACTGGTGTCAAAATTTATCGTCATCCTACATCTTGTCTTTCTAAAACAATGTAAAATCTCCAAAAGTTGCGATGAATCGGATATCAGGTCCGACTGCAAATGTTCCGGCCGCCTCCTGTTGGGTGCGCCTCTGCCAAGATGACCTTTTCCAACCAGGGGGAAGTTTCTGGGTCACTTGTAAGAGGCTACTTGACCTTTGTCGATTGGACAGCTGATAAATCTCAAGAGCACAGGCATGGTACGCCTGGGTGCGGGCTGCGATGTGGACAGGCCACTGCTGACGGGGAGGCTACTGCTGACAGGGATGCAAGAAAATACCATAAACAGTACATGCCAGGGAGACGATAGTGGTGTCGGGGTTTCGTGGAGTGTGTCGCAAACTCCTACAGCTTGTGTATGTCCTGGGCTCAAATCCCCTCATCGCTTATGATCATTTTTCTTCTGTGAACAAAGCAATTTTCCGAGTACCCAAAAATCATCCCCGATACATGGTTTCCTAGCACGTCAGTAAGGTTTTGGGACAAGACAATTACGTCACAATGAATCATGTCTCCTGCATAGTAATTTTACACAGCCCAATGGTCCCGAACAAAATAAAGAACTTTCGGAATATATTAGCCGTCCTTAGATATCGACCTGTGTAAATGATTGGGTATAAGCATTTGCATTTATTTCCGTGTATATAGGTGTGTATATATGTATATATGCATATACATAGAAGATAGAAAGATGAATGGATACATCGCTTTAAACTTCATCGTTTATGTTCCATTTCTTATCTATTGCGGCCGTTTTTTCGCTATTATTTCTCGTTCCCCTTTAAAACGGCAGAAAGTATTGGGGGGCCCAAACCAACATTAGAGGGGTGCAGATCAACATTGAGTGGGCCAGGGCCCTCTTAAAAGAACACAAACTGATACCCCTATAGCCTTCGACAACATTTCCAGGGCTTTCAAATTTTAATCCCGCGGAAAGTGAAAGCTCCAAAACGCCGAAGCGTTTTTCCGAGACTCGACTATCTGCAGCGCTCCCCTCGCTTGGTTAAAGTCAAGATGTAAGTGATGGTGCACTCGATGAGTCGATGCTAGACCGGAATAAGTAAAGTGGCCTTAATCCATCTCACTTGCAACATTAAAAAATGCTCCATAATCTACGAACCTTCCCTGGTCGTCGTACCCAAGGTTGCTGCAAACATATAACGTATACTATGTAGTGCAACAGATATGCGTGTTTTTTGTGTTTGGAAGGAACGATGACGACTATAAAATAATTATGCCTTTGTGGTCAAGGTGAAATGGTAGTTATCTAGTGCTTCGGTTTATGATGCTATTGAATTAAATTAACATTTACAATATAGCATAATGAAAGTACTAACTAAACTGAATTCTGAATTATGAATCCCTGTATTGGGCTTGTAACCAGAATGATGGCAACGATCTGCAATGGACTTTTTGTGGTATCATTAATGCTACCTTCCTTTCACCACATGTCTTATGCCTGAGCGCAGCACCATACTTGAAGCAATGCTAGGAGGGACATCCGTTGTCGTGTCTTCAGCCGGTATTCCCGAGTCATCTTCATACCACTTCCACGTTCATACCAGTTCCTCGTGTGTAGGAGTCTTCTTTGATTCCTTAAATCTTTCGTGTGTATTATAACCTCGGTTTATCGAGTATACACTTGCGTACAAGTGCAATAATATACAACAAATTAATACATCAAATGCGTCAGATGGACAGTTGTGCTCACTGAGTTCCCACTGATGTGATATACGAAAATCCTTGAAGCATGTCTCGCCGACTTGTAAGCCCGTGGCCAGCTATTTGGAACTGCGAGACAAATCCAGCGCTCGATATCTGGTTATCTGCGTATTTAGAAAGCATGAATACTGGTGGTCTCAACATGATCAGCAATTCATCAGGAAATAAGTATCCTAATCAGCACCAAGTGCATGTGAAGCCAGCTGTTTTACCGAGGTGAAACAATGAGAAGCCTCATATGTAGATGTACAGTTCGTCAGTTCACAACGTTATTTACTATTCCGCTTTACAGGAAGGCGAGATGATATAGCTTTTGCATTACGACCGATGCTAGCATTTTTGTTACCAGTGAAACCGATTGAATATGGGGAGACCTATTGCTTCAATAAACCGATTACGCATATGAAGCAGTCAATAGCTTTCCGAGCTATTCCTGTGAGTAGCAACCTTAAATGCATTTTTGCATTTCTTCTGCTAAACCATGTGTTTGCCTCCACGCCAACCAATTTCCGGGGCATGTTACCTTAAAGTTGCGGGATGGGTGTCGCCCAGGTGCTGACAATATCAAAAAGACTACATGCGACGAATGTCCGAAATAAAAATCTCATAATGGGAGTTTGTGCATTTTCCAACAAAGTTCATGCTGTCGCTGTCATTCCAGCTATGCCAGTCTCCACTTGCATAGCTGTGAAGTCCTGCGATCGCCACCCATGGTTATTTTTCCAACACACGCATAAATAGCAAGGGAAATGTCTGTGAAAATTGGACTAAGCGATGACAACCGTTTTGTCCATGTTTTAGGCACCTAATTCAATCAAAAGTGTCGGATTCTGCCAGGTCATAGAGTTAGGACTTTATTCGCGGGTTGTGACACTTGCCTGTGTGTCTCTCAAATTCTCCGAGTCGCACATCTGATGATCACGCCTTTCATATATTACTAGATAGTAATACTTCTGACTGCCAGCTACTCGAGTTCTTGCACGACATGCAATACTAGGACCAAAAAATGTGAGGTCCAACTTAGCCATCGCCAGCACAGCGGTTCAAGGTCAGTGTTGATGCCAATGGCCCTTTTGATTCTGCAATGGTCTCGAAGGGTCCATTAGCCCGTCACCGCCTGGGGGTGTCGAATAGGGCAACCCCTTGGCTTTTTGTGAATAACTTCCGAACTGTTACAGTCAGCCCAACCAAACTTTTAGTATCTGTTTATCAATCAATTTTACATATTTCGACATCAAAACCATTTCAATGCTAGGTCAGGTTATGAATATATGACGTCATAAATTAACACTTGCATGGATGTTGTCGCGTCTTCGGGCGGTGACGCGAACACGCTTCTTTTTTACATAATATTGGCGTATAAAATACATGGATTATTGGGATTTCACAGGATACGGCCCCCAAAAGGATGTAAAACCGGGCACACCAATATTAAAGGTCATGCTAGGTCCCATACTAGGTCACTGACCTTCCTCATCGTTCAAGCCAGACAAGCAAATATATTTGCGCCGTGAGGTCATGCCAGGTCACGTCATAGGTTGATGTCAAAATGAAATGAAATACGACATTGTCTGTGGAAGATCGTTCAGTCGCAGTAGAGAGCAATTCTTGTTTCTTGCCAGAAAACGAAAAATGGCTATCTGTCCTGATCTGACTTGACCTTGACCCGATAAGGAACACTGAGCAGATTTAATTATCACGAAATATCACTTCACTTCTGTACGTGACGCAGTTACGAATCCCAGCGAGTAACTACTTCCCTTTGTCAGGAGGAATAATGCAACCTTATCAACCTTATCTGACCTGGCCTAGAATGACTTTGGCTGGATGAAAAGCAAGTAATGCAAAACTGATCAGCAGAAGGTTTCATTTCCGTTCTTTTTGTGACGTGGATCGAAACTGCTGCAAGTATCGACCTTTGGCATGTAAAGTAAGAGCAATCTTCCACACGACCTAAACTGATCTTGACCCAACATTTTTTAAACATTTTGGCATGCTCGTGATGCAGAAAATCGTGGCTTTTCGTTCAATACCCAGTTAAAGGTTCTAAGGCCAGTACTGCCGATGATACGATGTACGAGCCGGTGTCAGTTTCTCCGACGTCGTGTTATGCGTTTTGCGCGACCTGTGGTGTCATCAGTCACGTGACCAAGGCTAACACAGTATTTTCTGAATCGCAAGACCCAGGGCTATCGATTGGTGCTATCGGCAGTTCAGATCCAACGGTTGGACCCTGAGGTACCGGGAGATTGCTCTTTTTGGCACCCCCGGGCGGTCGTGAGTATAAAAACACGGCAGGCAGTGCTGGGTTAAGCATTCTGAAGAGCTGAGTGGAATCGTGATATCAATTTTAGTCCTTCTCCACCATCATCAGGTGTTCTGGGTCACCCAGAAGCACCTCATGGGTCGTGCTCTAATAATATAATTTAACCCGAATCCACTGGCATGATGTAATGTGAGGCTGACTGTAAGGTGACCGAAAAGAGTCGAAGAGGGTATCATCGCATAGCCAAGGAAAGGAGAATTCAACTCGTTTTTGTTTTATAACAGCACCACATCTGGTCTGAAAACGGCGGGCGGTCGTATAACCATCTGTTCAGTTGGAGCTGGCCAAATGGCACCACTGGGGAGGGTTAAAACTAACTCCATTGTTAAAGCAATGATTTCCATAGTACTTATGGATAACAAAAGTTACATGAACACACACGTTTCAAAGCTAATCTGAACACAAGCTCAAATTAAATAAATGTATGTGATTCTGCCGAACTCATAAGACAGCTTAAAAAGCGCATCGGCGTTTGCACTTGCGAGAAGCTGTTTAACCCAATGATTGGACATAAATTTTATTGCTAAATCTCGCCGGGGAAGCGGGGGGGGGTTTGCCCTCCCTCTCCTTCATGTCTCGGGAATGAACCGTCCGATTTTGCTACCAGACGGTCCAAACGAATTTCTGTGACCTAATCTATAATTCTATGTGCTTCAAAATGCCCAAAAAAACTTCAATGGCGGCATAAGGAACCAAAAGGGGAGTTTTGTAGTATCTCTACTGGCTGTCATTACATCGGTTACGGCTGGTAGGAGGTTCTCATTAATGAATCACAATGCCACCTAAGGGTGGGAAACACATTTTTAAGGTCAAAATATCTTCAAACACTTATCAATGGCGCATCCAGGGTCGATGCAAGTGAGGGCCATGTAAGTAATGACCTTTTTCTATTGTAACGGCGTTTCGTTGTGGTGGGAACTTTCAGGCCTTCTGGCGGATCTGCACCTTGCGAACATGATGGCGGTACCCGTTCGGATCCGCTCGACAGTGCCGCAACTGCCAGCCGTAGCTCTGGCTGCTCCACTTCCATCCCAGAGGAATGGTCACCTGGCGTGACCTGGGGGCATCGTATACCGTCGAACTGCAGATGGTCAGCGCATGCCGCCTACAACCGAAAAATCTTCAGAGACCTTGCAAATTCCGATCGATCATATAGACAGTTCATCCTCAAGGAAAGGATTTATCAAACGAGGGGTGAGCGGAGAAATCGGGGCGGCAGGGTGGATTGGTGGGTGAGTCCACCTGCATCCCACAGAAATCCGGTGATTTGCGGTTCCCAAAACAGTAACAGGTAAACAAACATCCCCAACGGTGTGAGAGTAATATTTGGGCGGATTGGTCCCTGCCATGGCGGCATGAAAATTTATTTACCTCCAAGGTCACTGTTATCGTTCATTCCTGCACAGCACCCACTTGCTCCATTTGGGTCCTACACCACCTCCCTGCGCCATCCGTCATCAGTCGCTGTGTCCCAGCATCCTTGGTCAGTTAAACCAATTTTTGCTCCAGTAGCGCAGGTCAAACAATACGCCAGGTTCCTCCGAGGCAGAATAGATGCTCAAAACCCAGAATTCTCGGCAAAGCTGGATTAACCCTATTCCCGGCAGGGGGGGCGGAATCCGCCCCCCTCGGGTTTTTTGCTTGCCAATTCAAGGCTTTTTGACGCAGCTTCACAAAACGTGGTGACTTTTCCTAGCTATTCTTTCTACGTGCTGTGACAAAATTTCAAAATTCTATTTTGCTCAGGGGCGGAGCCAGGCAACGTTTTTGGGAGGCACCTCATGCCATTTTTGGCCATGTTAAGGGTAAAAGGAAAATGTCTGCCAAAAACAGAGTTTTTAAGATAGAACTTAAAACTTTGTATGGATGTATAGCTAAATAGTTGGGCAATGTGCAGATATAATTTTGTTTATCTGAGGTCATTTTACAAGGTCAGGTCAAGGTCAAAAGTTACAATTTGTTTTTTCGCTATCATTTTTTCAAATGCAAAACCCGGAATATATATGACGTAGAAGGGTGCTCTCTACTTGTGTACTAAGTTTTAGCTTGATATCGGGTCGGGTCACGGAGATATGACCTAAAATGTCAGTGCGCGTACCCTATATCGCAATAGCCAAAAAATGAAATTTTTGAAATGGAGTGAATTCAAATGATTGAAAACGTTTAAAGATAATATTAAATGTACATGAGATCATTCCAAATGACCCCAAGGTCACTGGAGGTCATTTAAGGTCAAAGGTCACAAGCTGATCTGAGAAACGTGTGACCGTGACAGTTCCCCCTTTTTCATATCCCTGGCACTGCCTATGCTAACATTATACAAACATTGTAATGCGATTTGTACTTCTTTAGTATAACAAGACTAGCAGAAGCCAAAAAAGGGTGTTTGCCTCTTTTGTTCATTCAGTTGTTAGAAAACTAATCCTCCTATTTTTGAAACCCTGTGAACGCCCATGAATTTTCTCAAAATTTCAGATTTGCGGACCCATGGTAAAAGCCCTATCCATAATCTCTCGATTGATGCCAGTTTCATCGAAATCGGTCCATAAACAACGGAGTTATAAGAAGTCCAAAAGTACCCCCCATTTTGACTTTTTTGGCCCCCTGTATCCACAAATTTCGAAATTTTGAAAATTTGTTTTTATAAAAATGTAGTTCACGTCACGGCGAATCGATTGCCGTTTGTTGCGATGAAATCGGACAGGTAGTTCTCGAGATCTCAGGGGGGGGGGGGCCGAATCCGCCCCCCCTGCCGGGAATCGACCATACCGTCTAGCCCTCCGGGAATAGGGTTAAATCCAACCTGGCGGGTTTGGGATCTGCGGACAAGATCGTTGCACCGTAACCCGGTTCCCTATCCCTTTCTCTGGAGTAACCTGGACGCCTTTCTGGGCGGTCCTTGGCACTGCTGAAACCATGCGACAGAGCGGCTCAGTCGGCAACGGAGTGACAGAGACTCACGTACAATCTAGGCACACTCCTCGACCCTGGCCCCAGTAAAGTGACCTTATCGAGTTACCACTCCTTGACCGGTAAAGAGCCGTTTGCTCCTTGGTCTGACCTTGATCTTTCCTGGCGCCTTCCTTTGTTGCTTGCCTCGCGAGCAGGGGTCACCAGTACTGACTGGGACCCTTTTTTGTCGCGGCCTCTTAGCAAGGTGCAGATGGTGCTGAACCGGGCCGCCGCCCAGCAGTGCGTTGGGCGGAACGTTTGTTCAATAGTCCGAACCGACAGTACTTCCACCTCCTGGACCTGTTCAGCGAGGTCATGTGGAAACGCTCGAACTGCTAATGGAAAACTTAATGAGTCTTGAAATGATTATTTGCGGAATGAGTTTCCTTAATCCAAACATCGAGTTTTTGCCCAACAGAGCCAATTGATGCGACGAGACGACCCAGATTAATAATGTACTTCTTCTGTTCGAATTGTTCACCGTGGACCCTTTAGCGCGCGTTGAGGAAACTGACATAATTTTCGACCCATTGTAAGGTGGATAACTGTGAAATGAGTTCGCGACTTAGGACCCTCGAGGGGGTACTGCAGCTGCATTATTTTTTGTCTAACTGGGAATATCAGTGGATTGGATTGGATTGGTTATCATTGGTTGCCATTGGATATCATTAGTTATCAACATTTCTTATCACTAGACAATCATTGGATTTCACTGGATATCGTTGGTTACCAATATTGGTTATCATCGGATAATAATATTTTCTAATCGGGATTATCATTAGACTGGCTATAAGATTTCCAGAATTTATCACTGGGAACCTTCGTCATAGGCCAAACCAAATCATTCACCAAATTAGGCGGCATAACGTTTGGAGCTCAGTGCCTGGTTGAAAGTTTGTAACTGGCATCATTTTAGGCAAAGTATGTTTATTAAAAATTGTTCAGCCCTACTGGGCGTCTCCCTTGGGCGTGTCTGGAAGCAGAGACATTTATGGCGTAAATTGGGAAACTTTGGCCAGCGAAGGAATGTTTGATACTCGCATCATTTACTGTAACTGACATGCTATGGGATCTTTATTCTGGAGTTTTAGGAGAAGTGCTGGTTGAGTTTCATGTCCGACCGGTAAGTTTTCTTCCTGACGCTGTAATATGTGTTTAAAGTGGACGTTGCACATCTTAACGAAATAAGTGGTGCAGGCCAACGGAAGTGATACTGCTGTGCCTAAACTAATGACCTATTCCACCACCGCCCCCCTCCCCCTACAGTGTTTATTTCATGAGGTATCTAGCGATCCTTGTAGGTACTGCAAATATCAGCGACATCGACAGAGACAAAAACTGCGAAGTGGAGATCTATTTTAAGGTTTTGGCTGGTTGAGTATTGATGATGGTCATTAAATACATCAGGTGTCTTTTGGTGATGATTAAGGACAAGCAAATTGAGCAAAGCCAATGAGTATGGCCCTACCGGAGTCCAACAGGGATCGTTGATTCAGCATCGCAGACGAGGTTCATCAACAAGCTGTATTCGGGCCTTTCGCGGGAGGTGAGACGCGGGCGGCCGGCTACGGTAACGCCTACTGCAGGTGACGTCACGGTATGGGGACCAAGGTTCCCCTCAGCCGGCGAGCCGAGGCGAGGGGAAGGGCAGGAGGGCGGTCACGCGTGATGATTGACCACTTACGGCTAGGACTGCAGATCCAGAAATCACTTCCCTTATATGGCGTGGTAAGCTGACTGCCCCGATCTAAAGTGCTGCACGTTGCCTAAAACCACAACTGTATTGAATTTTTAGTCCGTTATGTTTTTTTTTGTCATGAGGGTTCAAGGATATCGTCAATTTATGACTGAAATCTAGAACGTTTTTTTAGGCCGGAGGTCCACGGGTTTTTGCTATGAGCATTGCATTTATTGCATGGTGTCATTAAGCCGAGACTATCTACAATACTGCCACCTTTACTAAAATTGCCACAGTGCTGCTTGAACCTGAGTTCGTCATATTTCATTCAAGTTGTGGCAAAAACTGTAGTTTGATTGAAAAATGGGCTTTTTGGATATATTAACTGCATAGCAAATTCGTAGCATTTACAGAAACAACCTATTAGCAGAGATGGTTAGCATGGGATAACAAGGACTGCAGGTTCTGGATTATAATCCTCATCAGTTAGAAAAAACAGTCCGTCTGAAACCACTTAACTGAAGGCGCTGTGCCACGGTGCCAGCCACGTTCGGCCGTCGACTGTCCAAGATAAGTCCCATAAAAGAGACGGTAAAGGTGCCCTGTTGCGATACTAGCAGTCGGGAGTCTGAAATACCAATGGTTTTGAAACAGCCAGGTAACTATATGGGCCCAGTACTTACCAGGGCCAACTCAGTGAGTTGGTCCTCACTGCGGTCGATGCACCTTAGCATGGGCATCACCCGAACCGATATCGAGTCGGCCACTGGACGATCACCAGTTCCGAAACCATGCGACGTTGACGCTATTGCCTTTGAGTGCCAGCGGAACAGAATGTGGACGATCACCTGGAGCGTTCAGCTGACTGGTTATTATTATTGTTGATGACTGACTTAGATGATTCACTTGTACCTTGAATATTACACAACATGGCTTTCCTTTACGAGTCATAGAACCTGAGACGCAACGAGTCTGTTACAGACGTAGATATCAAGTTACATCAGCTTTTATTTATGGTGAGCAGATTATCACCGCTGGCAACTTCGCGACACACATCGTGGCACATGACATTAGGGCTGGCAGACGGGAGGACTGCGCTAGTAGGTGTGGTCTCTTTGGACCGTAAGCACTTTTTCCTGTCCGACGTCTCTTGCGCAGAGCAGCTTGACCGCGACGGGCATCCGAGGTACTCGTCCTCTCAAGCGTTGCTGTTTCTTGAGAACGATTGTGGCGCTTGGATTGGAATGGTGGCTACGGCTGGATCTTGGCACTCGGGTAAAGCTACAACTCTTGGGTTTCTGGAAATGAAGGCTCTGATGGAACCGTGCGAGTCGTGATCACGGGCGGATCGGGAGGGGGGGGGAGGATCTCGGCCATGCCCCCAACCGCAGTTGGCGGGGGCAAGCAGGCATTTGTTCACCCCCAAAAAACGCATGGCTGTTACTACACAGCCAGAGTTCCAAGTCGCTCGACACTCCGAACCCAGTCCCAGCGTCTTCGACCCCCCCCCCCCTCGGTCGCTGACCTACCATCCACACTCGGCAAATTCTTGTTTGCTCCCCCCGCCCCGAAACCGAGCCGCTGGATCTGCACATGGTCGTGATCTGTTCCATCTCTCGTATTTTAGTGATCAGCATGAGCTGCGCATCTCTGGGCAGATGGGCCGCCGCACCAGATTTGGCCCGTTCAGCCAACGCTGTGAACTTGTGTGAGATCGTGTACGGCAGGTCGGCAGTTCTGCTCGTTGGCAGGTGGGTCAACGTCGTGACGATTGTGTCATCTGGACTGGACGCATGGTCCAGTCGTCATATTTCGAAGTCCGGTTCAGGCCAGCCAGCTCTCCCGCCGCTGTAGCGACAGCGGCACCGGACGTGGAGAAGCTGCTGCCAGCGCTGCAAGTCGAGGCGCCACCGGCCAGTGCCTGAAGCACTGCGCGGGAAGGAGTCATATCGCTAGCACCGGACATGGGGGCACCGTTCTCGGCACTTGACAGTATTGAAAAAAACTGATACATTGCATGGCAGGAATGGACCAGACTGAACCAGACCAGACTGGGCCAAAATGGACCAGATCAGCACAGGCCACACCACTGAGCAGGCTGGATCGGAGACAAAGGCAACCAGGAAAGCACAGGATTCACGGTTGGATCCTTTACCGCGATGTCGATTGGATTAGAGACACTGCATTATTAATTTAGGTCGTCCAGTCCCGTGTCCCGTGAATGGGCCCTGTTGAGTAAGGCCTCGATGTTAAGATTCAACCCGGCACCGCCTGGCGTGTTTTTGCGCCCGCGACCGCCTGGGGGGTGTCAAAAAGGGCACCCGCCTGCTATCTCAGAATCCAACCGTCGGATCTGAACCGGTTTATCGCCAGTGGATAGCCTTGGGTCTTGCAATTCAGAAAATACTATGTTAGCCTTGATCACTTGACTGATGACGTCACAGGTCACGGGGGGCGTCAATTTTTGTAAATGATGGGGTGGGGCGAGACGAGGGTCCGACAGCCTAACCTCCCCAAATTAGGGTCTCTTAACGGATTTAGCCTACTTTGTTTTGATCAATGAAAATTTATAAGTGTTTTGTTACTATTTTTGGAATAAAAAATTCCATGTACCCCATGTATATAGGTATATATGTAGATATACAGATAGATAGATACATCACATAATCCTTTATTGTATACTTTCTACATATTTCTTATCTACTGCGGTCGTTTTTCATTATTTTTGCCCATTCTCCTTTAAAACCGGCAGAATTTGTAAGAGGGGTCCCAACCAACATTGGAGGGGTCCAAATCAACACTGGGTGGGCCAGGGCCCTCTCAAAAGAATGCAAATCGACTGCCCTGCAGGTCACTTAAAACGCATCACACGGCGTCGGATTAACTGACACCGGTCCGTATATCATATCATCGGCAATTTTCTTAGTTATTTTTTTATAATTAGTCTTACAGTCTTCAACTGGGTATCAAAAGAAATGTCACAATCGTCTGCATCGGAAGCATGCCAAAATGCTAAAATGACAAGCCGGGTCAAGGTCAGCCTAGGTCAGGTGGGATAATGGTTTTACTTTACATACCAATGCTCGGTACTTACTCACAGCTGTTTTGATTCACGTGCCAAAAAGGACGAGAATGAAACCTTCTGATGATCAGTTAGTCAAGGTCAGTCTAGGTCAGGTCACATAAGGCTGAATAACTCTTCCTGACAAAGAGCAATAATTACTCGTTGGGATTCTTAACCGGGTCAAGTGCAGAGGTGAAATCATATCTCGTGATAATGAAACCTATTCTGTCTCTTCTTTATCGGGTCAAGGTCAAGCCAGGTCAAAACAGATAGTTATTTTTTTCTAACTAGGAACAATAATTGTTCTCTGCTGCTACTGAACGATCTTCCACAGATGGATGAACCTTACTAAGAGGTTCATATGCATTTGCTTGTCTGGGTTAAATGATCGGGAAGGTCAGCGGCAACCACTTCTATCACCTACAATGGAAATCAATCCAATTGACACCATGTATATAACGTGACATGACCTTTAATGCTGACATGTCACGGTTGCATATCCTTTTTGGGGACTGTGTCTTACATATATCCAAATAATTCATGCATTATATTCGCGAATATTATAAAAACAAAGCATGTTCGCGCCACCGCCCGAAGAAGCAAAAACATGCACGAAAGGGTTCACTCAAAACATCATATCTTCATGACCTGGCCTAGCATGGAAAAGACTTTGATGTCAAAATATGTAAAACTGATAGATGAACAGGTACTGAAAGTTTGGTTGGGCTGCCTTTAATAGTTCAGAAGTCATTTACCAAAAACTGACGGGTGTCCTATTTGAGAACCTCTCGGACGGTTCCGGGTTAAAAAAAACTCTTTCCGCAAATAAACTCTTTCAAAAACCCCACTCGCAGTAATGACGAATGAATAATTAGAGATCGTAGGAAATGGATATCCTTCCTTAAATCTGGTGAAACCTACCAATGCTATCTTTGAACGTGAAACGTCTGAATGAATCCTATTTTTAGCGGCCAGCCGTGGATGAGAATTAGCCCGTACCAGATCAATGTAGTCAAATTAGCTTTTAATTTACTGCGACAATGCATGATGGCAAAGTTTGCTGTACTCCTACCTGGATATTTTTGCATGTTGATGGGGCGTAACAGTTTTGGGGCGAGAACGGTTTTCCCGGGGTAATATTTTCACCACTTCATCACATACACTCCATACCCATGCAGACACCTATTACATACAGGCATAGAATCTCACCGTTGTCGCGTTCAATGGGCTGGACTATAAGGGAACCAGTTCCATTCGCATTCGATATTCCTCATTGTCTTAAACAGTCGTTCGCAGCTTTCATTTCCGTAATGGGCACATTTTTAACGTCCCCTGCGTAGGCCTGAATACCAAACGCTCGATCATTCCGTTTGCACATGTACAAACACTGTTCAGCGAACATCATTAACAAATTTATAATCGGTACAGCATCGGTAATGCCAAACAGCATAATGTGTGCGTTGAGTGTGTGCTGAGATGGGTGAGTGTTTGTGCTTACAAACCTGACAACCTTATCCTAGAAGGTGCAAACAGTTTGGCAAGAGAAAAAGTAAAGGATAATGGTGTCGTTGCAATTACAATGTTGGCAGGCGGCGTCGTTCGTAAGTCCGCGCACATGTAGAAATTTAGTTGTGGGTATCAGGTGGTGGATTACTTAATACTGGAATGCTCGAAAGTTAGTGAGTCTCGTACAGTTGTAAGGGATGTACATAATTTCAGTCCAGCTCTGAGGTCTGAAGCTTTAAGGTTGTCATCGTTCAAATGCGGTAAGAGTGACAGTTTCTTTGTTTATTATTTATGAAGTTCTAAAGTTTTGATTACGGTAACAGGAATCCCTTTGTCGCGGCAATTAATGCCAGGTAATTTGTCTCTCTCGTCTGTGGGTATATGAACTCCGACGGTTAGCAACATTTCCTTCCACGCTCAGGGAATAGAACTGATCACACCAGAACATCTTGAGAAGCTGGTGTTGCACGTAGGAAATCTTTGTTTAAATCCCTCATAGGTTAGTGTCCTTATTACATACCTGATCCAGCGTATTTGATGTCACGGCTGTAAATGCTTTCGTCGAGCAGGTACATGTTCTCGTTTTCAATATCTGAATTGTACCACAGCATTTCGCGCAGAACTTGCGTCGAGTCACGCAGAATAGATAATCGATGTGTCCTAGTGTGGTGGTCAATAAGTGCCTCAACATAAAATCCAAAATCTATGTTTCATCAGGTGTTTCGGTGTTCCTGTTCTCCCATGTTCTTTCTGTACCTGCTTTTTAAGAGGTTCTCCGCAACATCAAGTATGTATCGATATCTAGCTTACAACAAGCGGGCCCACTATGCATTGTGATTTAGCATACGCCTAATCAAGCTGACGTGGAAACCTTTGTATATCGCATGTACATCTACTGCAACCAAGCCAACATCAGTGATGTTCTGGCAGATTACTTTGGCCTTGAATTTAAGGGGCCGTCCACGCCAAACGTATTTCATAATCAGATTGTATGGCCTTCAGCTGCGCTCCGGGAATTATAGCGCACGACATGACATAAACAATTTTGGTTTTCAGTAGGTTTTTGCCCACCGTTACTCTTCCTTCCAGGTTTAGGTTTCTTTGGGACCACATATGTATTGCGTTCTGAACTTGCTTATTACGGGATTCAGGTTTTCCGGAACACATTTCGTACCACTGAACCGTATTCCCAGTATTTTAACTCTGTCTGCAAAAGGGACGCAGCAGAACTGAGAACAGTTACTGTTTCCCGGCAAACAAACTTACACAAGTACTAGCTACCAAAGGTGATGCCAAAAGTTCAAAAAATGAGTGCATTATTTATTTATTTATTCATTTATCTATCTATTTATTTTATTTTATTTCCATTTTTGCTTGCGCATTTATCACTCTTCTTTATAATGCTAAGTATAGTATGTCGTGCCTGGGGCGATATATGGACCCCAAATAGGGTTCCCTGGATCTACCCCTGGTAATTTGTGCAGCAGATTCTATGCTAAGACATATTCTTGAAACATAGTGGCAGATCAGTCCAAAGACGTCTCTGAAATCGCATTGTTTGGACGTTAGGCTAGTGATATGGTCTAATGTGTGCCACGTGTGGTCCCCTGATTCCGCCCCTGCCGTCATATTGCTGCCTTTACATCTCAAGATAAACAAAAAATATGGTTCTCAACTTGCTTATTACGGGATTCAGGTTTTCAGGAGCACATTTCGTACCAAAGTACACATTTCGTACCATTTCGTACGTAGAACCATATGTCCTTCATCGGGCCGTGTAGATTAGCCACTTTGCCGAAGTAATACCTTGGGTGCCCCTTTTTCCTCGCCAGGATCCGTCACTGCGTTCATGAAATTTAACAGATGTGTCACAAGGCATGAAATGAACATGAGTTTCACCAAAAAAACAACGGCGTTATATTTATAACAAGGAACAGAGCACTTCGGGTGCTCTGCCTCAAAAGTGACGAATAACGGCCGAACGTATCTCCCAAAGACTAGTTCTCGACCGTCTGATCAAGTTACAAACTCAAATTTTGCAGCTGTATGCGAAAAAAATGCTGCAAAAAGTCACTAAGTTTCATGAACCCATTTCAAATCGTTCAAAAATGGCAGAAAACAAACCTCAAGGGGTGGTCTCATTAATCCGTCCCCGACCAGGGGGGAGGGGGACGACTGGCCGCCCCCTGAGGTTTTTCCGAGATCGGGAGAAAACAAAGAAACGCAGCGCCACGAAAATTTGGGTACGTTTTGTTTGATCATCTTTAAATCTTGCGTCTTGTATCTTGTATCATGTACCAAATTTTTTACCTCGGGTCAAGTCAGGTGTCTGACCTAGGTCGGGCGAAGTGGATCTATGTCCAAAAAAAGTTTAACGTCCTGCAACTTTTCCGGGAAACGTGATATCGCAATGAAACTTGCAGTCGTTAGGGGTTTTGATAAACGCAATAAATCTGATGTCACGGATTTTTCGGAAATTCCCGGGTCATTGGTCTAAGGTGAAGCTCGTTTTCGACAAATGTCGCTTTTTCGGAAAACGACGGATTTTTTATGACAATATGAGTGTGGGGAGATGCAGACATCCAGTTTTCGCCA
Source organism: Capitulum mitella (assembly GCA_030062745.1). Lineage (NCBI taxonomy): Eukaryota > Metazoa > Arthropoda > Thecostraca > Pollicipedomorpha > Pollicipedidae > Capitulum > Capitulum mitella. The sequence continues at coordinate 8,500,321 of CP099842.1, forward strand.
ATGGGTAAAGTCTCACTGACCTCTGATCACCGACCTGAGGTTAGGTCACGAATAACTGTGATGAGTGAAAATGCTTTGCCATCAAAATCGGCGATGAATGACTCAGATCAGGTAGAAAATGGCAGAACTGACTCGCACAGTTGCGAATGATACTAATGATACTTCTAGTATACTAATGACACTTCTTTTGAACTAACAAGTTCAAAAAGTTTCAAAAAATTGCATATTTCGGAAATAAAGAGGCTCTCGCGAATAAAGGTCCACGAACTGTGTAGAATAATAACTACAGAGTATTTTCAACATTTCAGCACGGGAAATCATCCCAAGAACCACTAGGATCAAGAAACAACACTTGGAAATGCTTATTTTGCAAAAAAAAGAAACATTAAAATTAGTTCCGGTTAATTTTAGACGGGTTTGGCTACGGCGTCAGCCGTGCAGCGTTGCAAAAATCGCCTTGACTTTGACTCATCGTTTCGGCGTATTTATCAAACAAATCAGAGAAATTAGACGTGTATCGGGGCCTGCGGACTTAAACCTGTCCATTGGTGCCTTTACCTAGACTTTATCAGTCACAGTTCTTGAGATCCGAGCCATTTTTCGGCCTTATGCAGTTGGCTATGAGAGAACATATATAGAGCTTACATGTTATTCAAAACTAAAAATTTCGGTTTCGAGCTTTGCTGGTCATGTGCTTTCCAACGGTGTGATTATTTTCATCGTGCGACCAACCGTTCGTGAGTTAGACAGGGGCGGTCAACCGCCAGTCGGGCGTGCATGGTGCGGATTACCAGTTGGGCGTGGGTTAAGTGCTCCCCCAGTCCGGAATAGGATAAAAACGTTTGAATCACGCTGGTCGCCGTGATTATGAATATGTCGTCGTGCAGAGATGAACTATTACTGATGGTTTGGAAGACCGAGCACGATCATGTATTTTCAGGAGCGGTGGAATCTCTGGGGAGATGGGGGCAAACGTGATTCTTGCCTCGTTTTTTCCCATACAGTGCCACAGAAATAATGCTAAATGTTGCCCAAAGTTGGGGGAAGCTGCTTCCTGCCCCCCCCTCCACCCCCTCCCTCATTACCAAGCCCCTTGTGTAGTTTGAAGGAAGTTAATTGCTCCAACCCCGTTGCACCTTTTCCGATGACATCGAAAACCTGTTTTATTCTGGAGAAGCAATGCCTTTTTGGATGCTTTTTCCAGGACACGACAAGCAGGCAATGGAGGGTAAAGAATGCCGATTATTATTTGATGTGGCTTAATAAGGGCACACAAATCACAATTTAGAGTTCGGACGTTTTTTTCTGCGGCTTTTCATGGTGTGTCAAACTGCGCAACGGCTGGAGCACAATAGATGACTGATGCTTGTTTAGTATGAAGTATAGTGGTCATTTAGGAGTAGATATGGTATAAAATTCCGTCGCATTTTTTCTCATTTAACGGTACAAATGGATAATACAAGTTATTGCAGTTAAGAAATAGCGATTTTTCGGTATTAGTGTCATTTAAGTCATTCATTGCTTAAATATCACCAAAAGCTCCATTATATTTTTGGTTTGAAATGACAGTTGATAGATGCTAGTCTGGCAATCTTCTCTGGCAGCACTGCGGCGTCTTTGGGCAATAATCGCCGCCACACCGCTGAGGAGCGACGAAGGATCACAAAGAAACAGTCGAAATCGGAATTAGACCAGTTTCGCCGTTGTTTTCTGGTCAAGATATCCGACTTTGTTTAAAGAATCCATTTTTAGGCTATTGGGCGCGTTTTTCTTGGCATGAAGCCGAAATTAGCTTCATGCAAAGAAATATATTATTATTTCAAGAAGTATATTATTTCCATTATTACCCAATTTATTATTCCTGCCAAGATATTATTTCAATGAAATATTATTTTCTGCGAAGTATTTAAAAGAAATACTGAAGGTCCGCGTAACTGAATGATATCTGATGTCGCAAATGTTCTGAGACAGGGCGTATTTTAACATGTTAACGTGGGGGGGGGGGCAATCCCCACCAGTGACCGCCAAATCCCCCAGTACACAGCGAAATCCCACCAGTGAAAACGTTGTTTTGCCAGCAGCGCTCTGCCGATCAGGTCTTTGACACGCTTCAGGCAGAGACTGTGCCTACCATATATGCATGTTGAAGTAGCTATTCCTGAATAAAAAGATGAAAAAGGAAAATGAGCGCACAGGCGTTTTTCTTCTTTCGAGAGAAACGTCGGACAGGTTTCAAAATTCGTCAGCTAAATCTGCTTGCCGTAGATAAGTGCAGAGATTAGGGGAAGATAATACATAGCATATAATATAGAGCATAACCAAGAAGGGCTCTTATGCCTGTTTAGTGCTTGTATAGAGCACAGACAAGTGCACAGATTAGGGAAGGATAATATATGGGATATAATAGCCGTTTTCACGATGGCTAATTTTGCGTTGGTACTCTCCAAAAGTACCAAAATTCTACAGGGAGCAAACGTAGCCTATTTTTTAGTTTACTGGTAGTCTTTTATGGATTACTCGACACATGCCACATGTTAGGAATGAAGATTACAGAAATTAATTTTTAGACCCAAGAAAGCATCTGCATGTAAATTTCGGAGCCATATTTGCCTGTCTGTTTCACGGAATCATATTTGGTATCCTACTAGAAGTTTGTAACCTGGCAATTGAAAGTGCAATACAGTGATGGGCCAAGTGATTCCGGCGACGGGTGCAAAGCGGACGACGTGAAAACCGGCGAGAAGATCGAAGGTGAATCCAGGCAACCGTTTCGCGAAGTTTGATTTGCACATCATGATGCGGTCTGCAGAAAGCTTCAAAATGAGGTGCAAATAATTATAAAATTCAGTCTCATTCACATCACAGCATGAAAACGTTCAAGACATTAGACCTGTCCGTACTCCTGACCCCTTTCTCTATGTCAGTATAATAATGCAGAAGACCAAAAGATGAGTACACATCCAACATCTTCAAGAATGGCCTTGAAATACTACTGGTTTTTAGAAATGGTATATGTCATATTTTGGTATATATGAAAAAAATGTGTTTTGCATTGAACAATATACGTAATGATAATGGGAGCAGAAGCGAAACCTCTGTGGAGGTTTGGGAGGAAACCTCTGGGAAGAGGGGGCAAACATGCCTTTTACCTTTTTTCTTTCCATGCACCACTTTTTCGCTTTTGCTTAACCCTATTCCCGGCAGGGGGGGGCGGAATCCGCCTCCCCTCGGGTTTTTTGCTTGCCAATTCCAGGCTTTTTGACGCAGCTTCACGAAACTTGGTCACTTTTCCTAGCTATTCCTTCTACGCGCCGTGACAAAATTTCGAAATTCTATTTTGCTTAGGGGCGGAGCCAGGCAACGTTTTTGGGAGGCACCTCAGGTCATTTTTGGCCATGTTGAGGGTAAAAGGAAAATGTCTGCCAAAAACAGAGTTTTTAAGATAGAACTTAAAACTTTATATGAACGTATAGCTAAATAGTTGGGCAATGTGCATATGTGATTTTGTTTATCTGAGGTCACTTTACAAGGTCAGGTCAAGGTCCAAAGTCAAAATTTGTTTTTTTGCAATAATTTCGGCGCCGTTTTTTTCAAATACCAAACCCGGAATATATATGACGTAGAAAGGTGCCCTCTACTTGTGTACCAAGTTTCAGCTTGATATCAGGTCGGGTCACGGGGCTGTGACCTAAAATGTCAGTGCGCGTACCCTATATCGCAAAAGCCAAAAAATGAATTTTTTGGAATAGAGTGAATTCAATCGATTAAAAACGTTTACAGATAATATTGAATGCACACGACATCATTCCATGTAACCCCAAGGTCACTGGAGGTCATTTAAGGTCAAAGGTCACAAGTTGATCTGAAGAACGTGTGACCATGACAGTTCCCCCTTTTGTATGTCCCTGGCACCGCCTATGCTAACATTATATAAACATTGTAATGCGATTTGTACTTCTTTAGCATAACATGACTAGCAGAAGCTAAAAAAGTGTTTTGGCCTCTTTTGTTCATTCCGTTATTAGAAAACTAATCCCCCTGTTTTTGAAACCCTGTGAACGCCCATGAATTTTCTCAAAATTTCAAATTTGCATACCCATGGTAAAAGCCCTATCCATAATCTCTCGATTCATGCCAGTTTCATCGAAATCGGTCCATAAACAACGGAGTTATAAGAAGTCAAAAAGTACCCCCCATTTTGACATTTTTGCCCCCCTGTATCCACAAATTTCGAAATTTTGAAAATTTCTTTTTATAAAAATGTAGTTCACGTCACGGCAAATCGATTGCCGTTGGTTGCGATGAAATCGGATAAGTAGTTCTCGAGATCTCAGGGGGGGGCCGAATCCGCCCCCCCTGCCGGGAATCGGCCATACCGTCTAGCCCTCCGGGAATAGGGTTAATATTGTCCAAAGCGGGGGCAGCTGCCCTCACCCCGCCTGGGTTCCAGTGCCCTTGGATATTGGTATATGTGAGATCTGTAGCTAATTTATATAATAATATGTCTCCTGGTGTATTAAGGTCCGTAAATTAATTGAATATATACGACTCGAACGCAAGCAGTTATGAGCCCCTATATCAATTTGATACTAACCAGTGTCAGCGGCGGATAAAATCAAGTTACTCGCACAAAATACGACATTCTAGACCAATGCTTACGAGCCATATCTCCCACTATCTTCCATGAACTTTTCCACGAAGCCAAAACGCAAAAACTGGGGCTGACTCTAATTCAAAGCCAGGAAGTTCAAACCCCATGGCTCTTCGTCAATCAGGTTTCCGGAGTCGTTATAAATCTAAGCTCTGATTGGTCGAAATTCGGCGGCGACAAGAGCATTAACAGACTCTAAGGTGAACCCACCGGACGATCAGCGACTTCATAACCGGGACGCTGATTGGCTGGCAGAGGATTTTAGATCGTCCTTGCGGTTGGTCCCAGCCGCATTTTATTGGAAGCAAGCTACCAGATCAGATTTGGTCCAACTACGCGAGTGGGACGAAACACTTAGTACCCGTGAACTTCGAATGCAGAATCTGGACATCGCGTTTTCAATTAGGTCCCTGAGGACTTTACGGGCGGTACTTTCCGAAATTAACCATCGTGAAAACGACTAATATATACGGTAACCAAGAAGAGCTCTTCATGATTGTGACCATTCTGTTGGATTCCGTTCTGATTGGTTCAGTTTCCTGAACTGCTGCAATCGCAAGCGAGCTAAAACAGGTCGCGCAAAAATACGGCACATCCAGTTGGCAGGCCCATCAGATATACAAGCGGCAGCCGACGGCCTTTGTCCGGCTTGCCTCACCCATGAAAACCCCAAGGCGCGACTCCCCTTGGTCCCGATGCACGCCACAAGGCGCAAAAGCCTTTCTCGGACGTACCGGCCGCTTTTTTTGGCCATTTGCCACGTCGTGCATCTACAGTCCTTTGCGCGTCCGAATCTTTCATTCGAATCAACTTTCGGGCGAAAAACTTATCAAACTGATCCCGGGACCGCCCCAGGACTGCATTGCACACTTCATTGCCAACAAACGGGTTCTGTTTAGTTCGCCAAATATCGGCAGTCTGGTCTTCACAAAATTTCCTCTCCAGCACCACAGCACCGATCGACAATCGCCCTGTGCGCTTCAGTCTGGTTATCGTTGAACGGTTCATCCAGCTGCTCAGTGTTGTTTTGCAATCGCGCAGCGAGTTTCCATGGAAACAGACTGCCTTCGTCCGTTTGGTCTTCCCGTATGTCCGCACACTTCGCCCTCGGACGCACGTTCGCTTCGAGCACGCTGCGTCACGCTGTCGTTTTCAAATGTCATGAAAAAAGCATAGTGCGCTTCAGTCAGAATCTTTTTTCGACAGATATCATGAATTAATTCCCCTTCATGCAGCGTGCTGGGCTGTGAAGCAGCCACTGCCGCATCCCTCCTCTTTTTTCGCTCCCCCTGGTTGGACGGGTGCGAAATGTTTTTTTTTTATCCCATCTTCGTCAATTCTCACCGCCCCAGTTTCCGTAAAGATTGCTCGCCTTCTGTCTGTTTCCCATGATGTCAGCAAGTTTTCCTCGGTGCCCCTGGATCTCCATCCAGTCGATATCCTTCGATCTAGCTCGATCTCCATTAATCTCTGTTCGTCTCCTTTGGTCTCCATCAGCCCATCAGTCTTTCGGTCTCTCTAAATCTTGTTTGATGTCCATTGGTCTCTGTCGGTCTCAGCCGGTCTCCGTCGGTTCCTCTTGGTCTTTACCGGTCTCCACAGCTCTCCACCGGTTTCCGTCGATCTCCGTCGATCGACAGAGGTCCGTTGATCTCTGTCATTCTCTGCCGGTCTCCTCGGTGTCCCTCAGTCCCCCACGTTTACTAAGTCTTTTTCTGTTCCCCACAGTCACTCTTTTCTATCTACCTGTGTCTTCCTTCTGTCTTCGTCTCTTTCCCTGTATCTGTCTCTGTCTTTCAATATCAGTCCGTCTCTGTGTAGCCCTGTTTGCATTTGTCTGTCTGCTTCTGAATCTAACCGAACCTATATGTCTATTATGGCGACATGTAATGTCCTGTAACGCATTTGAAATTCCGAAATTAGAGGTTGCGTCAAGGTCAAATCAAGCACGATGGGATCATACAAATTTTAGTTAAGAGCAAGAGAAGCTGATTTTCAATCGGGATCGGCAAAAAATAAACATGAAAAACACAACTTACAGACATTTTTTGTACCAGCTACAACGAAGCCATCTGGCCACTATAAGCCATCTGGTGAACACACCAGATGGCTTATAGTGACATGTTCACCATTGATTGAGGAACAAAGTGGTAGCATTTTTAATGGTTTGCTCCTGATGGAGTCACCGCAATCTTCAATCGAACACACAGATCTCGGAAAATACCGAATTTGTGCAGAATGACGACTTGCAACGGTTTACCTGATGCACGATAGCAAGACAAGTTAGGTGAATTATGATTATGTTATGGTAGCGTCAAAACGACGAACATCCGTCTGTTCCATTACTGTTAACTTTGCCGGCAATGCCACCCTCCATACTACTGCAATCACAGTGTAAACACAAAAACCCGAAAACCGAAAATGCCATCACTTTGGGCGCGTGCCGCGGCTGCCCCTTTTGGCGGACGAGGTCGGTTCTATGGAGTGGTATGCAGTCGGTACCTTGTGACGTGGGGCTAATAATTGCCGAGTTGTTATGACTGAAGGTTAAAATTAGCTTGCAAAACGGCCTTCTTTAAACTTCGTAAAGCTTGCTAAACGGTCTTTGTAATGCTCCCGTGGCAAGCACGCGCCACATGCTGGTTCCCGCGTGTGGTGTCGTACATAATGCTCTACTCCAATCGATTCTCTGTTGAACGAACTAGATTTGGTCTTGGTGCGAACCACGACTGGTGTTTAGGCGCCGGGAAGGCCGCTGTGTCGGCGGTTGGCAATGTTCTCGAGCTCAACTGAAAATGGTCGAAATTGCCTTCTTCATTCGTTCGCATGGCGTCGCATGGCCGGAGCGGCAGCGGAACTCCTATGTTTAGCCTCATCGGAACGGCAAAAGAACAGGCTTTCCGTTGGTTTCAATTTCGTGCCAGTCATTGGCGCCTTTGCATTCGAAACCACAGTAAAAACCACTTTGTGCGCGCGCCGCGGCTACCCCGTACGGCGGATGAGTTCGACTCCGCTAAATGATTTCCTGCCGATACGTTGTTGTGGTTGGCCGTGGGCTCCTCAGGTCCGTATCTTTAACGGTTTCCGAGATCATAACGCTGTTCTGAAACCTTGAAAAACGGGTATTTTTGTGTTCCCGAGACCAACAAGTACCACGTGCCGGTACCGGCTCCACCTCTTCCAAGCGATGCAGTTTTCCAATCAATTGTCGAAATCACCCGTTTTTGTGTAGGTGCGAACCACCATGGAAACATCATGGAAAACATGTTTCCAAGATCGAGCGCGCGGAAACAGAGTGCATCTCAGTTTTTCGAAAATGCGTCGGATTTCAACAAACTGACGTTCCGAAACCCGAAAATTTCACATAGTGCCATGTGCCAAAAAATCCCTGAGACGACCAAGCTTCAGCCACTTGTGACCGCTAGTCTCGCCACGCCAGCTCGTTCAAAGTGATCTCCGACAAGGTCAGACAAAAAAAGGTCGGCGAAATACCGGGGTTTTGTATTTATATCGCCCATCACTCGACGAAATCCCCCCAGTGATTTCCTTTTAAAATACGCCCTGTTCTAAGGTTATGTGATTTAACCGTGCTGAAAATAAGTGACAGTTTCAAAAACTTTACTTGCGCGGCAACCCGTAGTTCGGATATTTAATCCATGCAGACTACATTGCACAGAGAGGACCCGTCGCAACTCATAGTTTCCCACGCTCAAGTCAGGTGACAAAAGCAGGGATGCCACCCGCCCCTGTGCCCATGGAATGCACCACATTTAAGAGGTTCGCGAATTGCCGAGTGAAAGGCTGGCTGCGTCTCCCGAGTTAACCATTTACCACTATTGTTGGTAAATGGTAAATTTACCACTATTGTTGGTAAATGGTTACTATACAAAGCGACTTGTGACATCTTAGCGGGATTTCTGTAACACTGTCTTGGTACACTTTTATAAAAGACGTTTCTGCATCACCTCAGGTTGGGGGAACGCTAGGCGCGGTTAGAACAGTCTAGTCTAATAAAACAGAACCCCGCCAGTTTCAGCTGTCAAACACGTTAGCTCGGAAAAACTTGCGAACTGCAACACTACACAAAAACGCAAACATCATATGGAAACATATATTCGATTGGCATATTTCTCCGGGCGCCACATAAAGTGTCCGCCACCTTGCACCCACCATCCCCTCTTTGCATTCAACCGTACTTGGTATATAGGGATCAAAACGAACTGAATTAAATTTTTAGGGATCGTTTGCGTTTGACTTTAGTCTGCACGACTTCGTAACTAGTGAAATGAGATATATCACTTACACGGCGGAATTAACCTTGGAATGTTAAAGAATCAGAAAATCCGGCCTAAAACCCCGTGCGGACGGTGTCATTTGGTCGTGCAAACGTTCATAAACAAGGAAACGATGTGCCCGGAATTAGACAATGAAGCATAGTAATGGTTACCGACCAGGGCAGTATAATGGTCGACAGCGTGTTAGAGCTAGTTAAACGCTATTGCGTGCTGGTGTCGAATAAATACATGGGACTGCGAAAAGAGGTGATTTCCTATGGCATTGGACGCCTGAAAGACGACCCGGCGCGCCGGCTGTTGCGCGATTTGACACCATGTGACCCGTATAGGTCAGATGTCCAAAAAGTCCAATCAGATCTAATCATTACGTAACGTGAAACAGCATCCATTGTTTCGAGACAGGTCATAATGGACCGCGTTACGTTTGCTGTCAAGTCGAAAACTGTCAGTGGTAAACCGTGTGAATTTTGAGACGTTCCAAAATAACATTTTTGCATTATCCTTTGAGCAATGTTTTCAAAAGTCAAGTTTCCACCGACGTAAGTTATGCAAGCACCGGCGCAGCCAAAGTAGCCAACCTGGCCCCTTCTTAGACCCGCATTTTTTTATGAAAATCATTGCGCATCGTCTTCCTAGCAGACGGTTTCCCCATTCCACTTCGCAATGGACTCTGTCCCCCCCCCCAAGAAAATTCTGGCTGCGCCCCTGATGGCAAGGGACCGACCACTTCTATGTGAACATAACGCTGCTTCTCCGCTGACCTCCGGTTCCTCAAAACTGTCCCGTTATGGAACAAAGCACTCATAGCCTCGTCCGGGCGGCCACTGGATGCGAGGCGTGCCATTGAGAATAGGGACGAAAATAGGACTAAATGACCTGTAACAGTGAAACTAGATAGGTCTTGACCGATCTTCACGCAGCTTCGCCAACAGTGAAGCATTGGCCACAAGATGCGCTATGGCTTATGTTTCTGACATAAGTACTTAGCCGGCCCGATTGCACTAAAAATACACATGCAGCGTCATTTTAGCACTGTAACACCCGCAAATATCGGGTATGCTTTCAATGCAATCGAATATACGAGGAAAATATGATCGCATTTCCTCTGATCTTCACGCGGATCAATATAAAAAAATGTCAGAGGAGGCCGGAAATGGCACTCAAATCGATGCAGTCATGCAACTGAACGGGCCCGATTGCACTGCAATTGCATCGGATTGATGACATGAAGAATATCATTGCCAGTGACGCAGTAAATGATGCAGGTGACCAATCTAACCGATAGGAATCATCCGAGATGATGAAAAGATGTGCGACAGTTGCGTCATTTACGGGCAGGTCCTTTCATGCTGCATGCAACATGCCCCGATTATGGTGTTTTTAATACGTCTCAGGAATCGCAAGGATGATAACATTTAGCCATATTTAGTCCGAGATTCATGTGGATCTGCATTTAAAAATGTTCCTGGAAACCGAAAATGACACAGAAAATTCGTTCTGTTGCAACTCGACGGGCCCAAATCCATAACAATTGCATCCGAATTGAAGGAGAGCAGAATAAGAAGACTAGCGATGCAGTTAATGGCGTAAGCAACCAGTTCAAACACTGGAAATTATCCGGGATGGCGAAAAAATGCGCCAGCTGCCATATTTACGGTCGGGCACAGTAATGTTGCATGCAATGTGCGCGGGTTGTAGACTTAAATTTCAAGGTGCATTTCAAATCGCCGGCACGACAAATACGTATTTTCATTAATCGCGAGGTGGATTGGGGCGCAGGAATGTCTGTGGGATCTGAAAATTAGGGCTAAAATAATTTAATGTTGCAACATCAATGCGCCCAGCTGCGTTCCAGACACAATGCAGGTGATCGCTTTAACTGCGATTTTGAGCGGGCAGGGTGGTGGAGAGCTGTCATACATTGTAGGTGATTATATCATGCTGGCTGCGTGCAAGAAGTGTGCACTATAAGTATACTATAGATGCAATAGTGAGTCCCAGGGTCCGGCGCCGGGACAAAAAAAAGTCTTGGTGCCGGGAAAAGCTGAGAACGCTTGCGACTTACGGTGAGCCAGGATCATTAACCACATGAAAACCATCCAAAAAAGTTATTTTCTTTCCATGACCGAATGGGTCAACTGCTTGTACCAGATGTTTCGCGATGTGTGCACCTCTAGACTATGCAACAGTGATTCATTTCGGGAGGGCTCTGGAGAGCCGTAAACTAAAAACCGCAAACAGACGACCAGTTGAAGGGGAGCAGACATGCACGGCCATGACGGTGTATTACATAAAAAGTTTCTGGGCAAACAAACAGGTTCAACGGGTTCAGCAGTGTAGGTACATACAATGCATCGTTGCATCTCCACACAGACGATGGCTGCATCGCAGACATGGTTTGGTAGTTCTTCCTGCGCAGCTTTCTTTTTAATTCGGTGATGATTGCGGACAACTCACATACACTTAAGGACGATTTACCTTTATCAATGTCCGAATCAACACTCTGTGATTCCTCGCACTATATCGGAAAATTAAGTCACAAAAGTTGCACAGAAAGAGCAATCTTAATGCATAATTTTTCGTCACTGTTAATGCAGAACTTGACAGGCCAATTTGGAGGAAACGTTCGTTACGTTCGCTGAGCTCCGTAAAAACGGTGAGGATCCATCTGGAATAAAAAGAAACATTCTTTAACTTCAAGTAGTATGCAAAGGAGACAATTCAGTACAGATAATCAAACATCCATATGACATAAGCTGCGTCTCCGTCAGAGGCGGATCCCGGATTTTCATGAGGGAGGGGCGGCTTGCCGGAGGATCGCCATTTGCACTGGGTGACCCCAGCCAGCAATCTGTTTGGGCTGAGGGTGGGCAAGTTGGCCACAGCCTGGGCAGAGCCCAAGTTAGCCCAACCCCGACGCATGGATGGGAGAAAAACGGCGTGGACGCAGCCCGTTTTAGGTTGGGCAGAGCCCCAACCTGGGCTCAGCCCAACCCTGCTCAGATATGCCTGATGGGGCGCAGCCCGCATTAGGTTGGGCACAGCCCCAACTTGGGCTCAGTCCAGCCATGCTCAGATATGCCCGATAGGGCTCAGCCCGCGTTATGTTGGGCAGAGCCCCAACTTGGGCTGAGCCCAACCCTGCTCAGATATGCCTGATGGGGCGCAGCCCGCATTAGGTTGGGCACAGCCCCAACTTGGGCTCAGTCCAGCCATGCTCAGATATGCCCGATAGGGCTCAGCCCGCGTTATGTTGGGCAGAGCCCCAACCTGGGCTCAGCCCAACCCTGCTCAGATATGCCTGATGGGGCGCAGCCCGCATTAGGTTGGGCACAGCCCCAACTTGCCTCAGTCCAGCCATGCTCAGATATGCCCGATAGGGCTCAGCCCGCGTTATTTGGGCAGAGCCCCAACCTGGGCTGAGCCCAACCCTGCTCAGATATGTCCGATAGGGCTCAGCCCGCATTATGCTGGGCAGAGTCCCAACTTGGGCTAAGCCCAGCTAAACGCAGTTATGCCCGCTTTCAGCAGAACAGAGCGAGGAAGCGAGCATTTTCACAGGAAATACCCGCAGCGCCCAGGCTCCTGCAAATAAACGCCTCCGCGCACAGTTGCCACGTCTTTTTATTCCGAAAGCGGGCTCCGACCTGCACCCTACCATGGGAAACCCACACCCGACCCGGAAGGAATTTTCAATGAAGTAACCGACGAAGACCGACAGATTAAAATTTAATTGTAACTTTTAGGCCAAAATGATTGCTTCATAGCCTTCTGTTGGCTGTTGAATATTTCTATGAAGCGCTGAGGTGATCACCGTATGGCAGCTGCATATTTTCCAAATGTTCAACTCAATTTTAATATTTCGTGGCGTATGAAAGCCCAAAACAAGCCCGTAAAACCCCAACAACTGGTCAGGAAAGCATGCAGATCGCCCGGCGGGCCTTTTCAATCCACGCGTTGTGAGCCTGCGGGTTGAAAAGTGACAGTTTTACCGCCGCGCATGTAAGCGCGCTTTCCTGCAGCTGATAAAATGTCGTTTAAAAATTATTCGACATAAATAAAGGTTGACAAGACCTTGTATCGCGTAGGACTGCCCGGAAAAGTTATAGGGTGTTTTCTTCAATGAAAAGACATCTGAGGCCAGACTTTTTGCATCGAATATGACGTTACTGGGGAGAAAAATGAATGACAATGCTGACAAGCATAAGCAGTTTGCCTTAAATAAGGCAGTGATACAGATCTTGACGGGATTATATGAAGATGGTACTGATTTTCCTTCGGACATCAACGGTTCGATACTGTCCCGCACCAGTTTTGCTAGTTCCTGTCCCCCACCCTGGATTAAAGCAGCGTCGGGCGGCGATTTCATTTCGCAGTCACTAGGTAGAGCTACAACCAGACGCCTGAAGCTGCGTGCGATACCAATGGACGTCTCAAGGATTTCAGCGCAAGTGTGCGCTACGCGGGCAGGCGTCAGGGGAAATATTGCCCCGGCCGGTTGAGGACAACGAGTGAGTTGTGTCTGTATAACGAAGCATTGGAGAAGACGCTGTGCGACCCGATACAAAATACCTATGCGCGGCGTGACTGTCGCATCGGCTAATGAAAACGCATGAATGGATCTAACACATCATCTTTCTTACAACTTATATAACCCAAAGCAGGATCTGAAGAGATATGATAGATGAGAGAGATAATCAGATCGGAAAGCGTCCTTGTTACGCAGTAGATACCTCTACACGGCAAAATGGGTCGAATAATCCTTAATCTCCAATGCCGCGCTCTAAATGCCCGCTCACGCTTTGCAGACTGATCTAGAGAGTCTGCGACAGAACCCGCAGGCAGTCAGCTGTTGCAGACCCCTCGAAGGTGTGACGTTTTACACGTATTGCATGACGCCACGCCTTGGCCCGGGCTCAACGTCGTCAGCAGCAGCCTGCGCAGACAAGCTAAGGAAATCCTGGTCATCTGCTGCAGACCGGTGTACAATCAGCACGAAAAGTGACAGGGTATCGTCCCGAGCATGATGAAACTGACTAGGTATAACAAAGAGCTATGCAACTGGCAGGAAACATTAAATGTGAAACGCAGCGAGGCTGGCCTCGGACCAGCCCATCAGTCACTTGACCTGTCCGCCCTGGGCCACAGTTCGGCGGCCGGATTCAAACGGCCGCAGTGGCCCACACTACGTGGGCCCAGGTACAACAGAGACAAAAACCACTTGGCAACAGTTAATTTTATTTACACGCAATCAGTTGTTGCAATCATCCCGGTCATCTGCTGCAAACAAATCAGGAGACGTCTCCTGCGTTTTTTTATGACGTCGCACCCCCTGGAAGAAATCTACAACAGCTGACTGCCCGCAGATTCTGCTGCAGACTTTGGAGCCAGGCCGCAGTCTGTGAACAGGCCTTAAAGAGCTGGTACGCTCAATGTCTAACCAAATGAAACGCCACTTCCTGATCCAGGGCCCAAAATAACCTGTTTTTTTATAACTTTGCACGTATGCTTACCATTGCTATGTTTTATGACGACCACTCTCGAAGGACTTCAAAGTGACGGCCATTAAAGAGAACAGTACTGGCCGATGTAATGCAGTGGTCAAGTGAAGCAGTTTGTGCGTTCACTGTCGGAGTTTTGTGCCTTGTCTGGATGGCGTAAGTCTTCTTTTCATATAACCGAACCTCTTAATACATATTTAGCATTCTCTGGACAGGCAAATTTACCTCCATATACCATGAATTCCACGTAAGCCGATTCCATTTATGCAAGATTTATCTGTATCATGAAGTAAAGCAAGCAAAAAGGCTCACTGATTTAGTGTTCACGTGCCATTCACTGCCATTATTTGGAAAGTCCTGCTGCTAAAATTGAGTCTGAAACCAAGAAGATGGCTCCTAAATACTCCTGGCTTTTAGACAATGTATATATTCAATGAGCCACCAGCAATTTACCAGAAGACACAGTAGGCACTGCATTGTTATATAAACCAGTTACAAATCAGAGATTAGAGTAACCCTAACGTCTCGAACGGGGGAACATTATCAGGAGTAATCTAGAGCATGAAGTCAAAATCCAAATGCACGTTTAAGAAAGGCGCGTAGCAAATGGAAAAGCCACCTCCACACTGCAAGCACTAAAAAATGAGTACAGTATCACACAGCAAGGCACTGCGAGCAATAAAAAGGGCTCGACTTCCAAGCGGTACAAGCGAAACTAATCATATTATGTAACAATATGTTGTCTGTGTGTTTAGCTGCGGCAGGAGACTTCTGATGTGTAGGGATTTCAGATGTTTCAAGTCAGCGTTGTCTCTCGCTGTTGCCAGAATTTCCACTGTGAAGGTGGCATTCGTGTAACTGTATTCCATGTCAAGATATTTTTCACTCATGTGCTCATCTAGGGGTGTGTATGCTCTCCGAAGTATGGCATGCCCCAGACGCTCGTTGTATCGATCTCTGGTGCTACGCTTTCTTCCTCCGACACAAAAAATCTAGGACAGGCGGAACCTGTGAAATTGGTGTCACACGTCCGTAGCGAGTGGTAAAGGTAAATTCAATTTGTTCGGAGCGACAGCAGTCATTGCATGGATGTTCCTTCGACAAGAACACCTGTAGATAAAGGCCATACCCCATACCTTCTCCCCGTCATTAAATCTAGAACGCTCCGCGCTAGCACAAAAATCGGCTTCCTTGCCATACTGGCTTCTAAGGTCGCGGAGGGGTGCCACCCAGGGCGAATGCCCATGCTGCCGCAAAGTGTAATTCCACATGTCGGCTGGACAGACCACGTGCAGACGGCGTGGCATCCGTGCCCGTTTCGGGTATGGACCAGTGCCAAAACTTTGCAGGACCAAACGTGGAAAAAATGTTACGCAAAACCGCACATAAAATATAGCTCATGCTGCACTGTGGCACAATTTTAGCTTTCAGCGTTTCACATTGGATGGTGAAGACAGTTATCAAACATTGCAATACTTTTTTTCAGGCGTACTGTGAAATTTTGTGGATGATGTTGACGCTGCGCACGGTGAAGGTTAACGTTAAATATGCCTGTTGTTTCATCAACTGCATAGTTCGTTCCACGTTGCATGATTTAAAATCATCTACTGTTGAATGAACTAACCGCGTTTCATTTTGGGCTTTATTTCTCCGTTCCATTTGGGTTTTATCCCTCGCTCTTATGTTCTCACGGTCGCAATGCTCACTGAATAGACGAGAAATCGTACAAGTATCAGCCGCGGCACACGACGATCAGTCGCTATCTTGTCATGGCATGTCATGGCATAGGCGTAGGGAAAGTCGACCCTAAATATCCTTGTTTCACCAGTCACATAGTTCATTCGACATTCGATAATTTTCTCCGTCTCATTTTGGTTTCATCTTATGCGCTTACGTTCTCATGCTCGCAGTGCCCACGAATAGACGAGAAAGGGTACGAGTGTCATAGCGGCGAATGCAACGATCCATCCGAACATACTTTTGCTCTTTTGGGTTAGGTGAGCGAAATGCAGGTCCAGATTTAATCACCCCATGGATTAGCCACGCGGGCGCCGGGACATTTGCGGCGACCGCATGTCCTTCCGGAATTGTCGACAGACTAAAGGGAGCCAGCTCACCGGGCCCTCGCTCGTTACCGGCGGGACGCCGACAGCGTGGGTGTCCCAGCACGGCGAGACCCTCCAGGACCGAAATAGACGAGCACGGTGCGACGGCAGCGGTCCCCTTTCGGCGCGGCCGGTTTGAAAGGGCCGAAGCTTTCTCTGCTAAAACAGCGTATCGGTGGCAACGGCGCCGAAAACGGGCGGCAATTTCTGAACTAAAGCGGCCTCGGCTTTCGTCATCTCGAAGTTTTTTGGATCAGGCGTATTCGGAGTTAAACAAATGCAATTTCCCTTCGAAAATACGCAATTGAAAGATGGTTATGTATGAACACTTGGGACGGCTGTGAGCGACAAAACAAGCCTTATCTTTCTCCAGAGGGAGAGGAGCCCAGTGACACCCCGCTTTGTTCAGTACTGAGAAGATGGCCATCGAGGTCAGCTGCGTTGCCCTGTGCTTGGCTGTTGTCTGCTGGTGCGTGATTGCTGCGGCAGTTGGAAGGTAACGAAACATTTTTAGGGCGGTGGTGTTCCGTCCCTGTGTCGTGATTCGTCTTGCGCTACTTCTGACCGGTTTCAGGTAGAATCATAACATTAGGCTTTCCTTCTTTTTCGGATGTGCGCTGTACGTCTCTAAGGGTCTTATCCTTACCAAAGACAGATTCAGGAGAGGGATTTGGGAAGCATGTATGGTAATTTCTGGAAATATTGCAAGCAGCATTCCCTACTGTTTATCTTTGATTTTATGTCAAGTACGAGACCTTTGTTGCAACGAAACTATTCGTATCATCCCTTTTGACATATTGTAACGGCAACGACGGATCCTGGGAAACAAAAAAGGGCAACCTGTACATAGCTTTTCGAAATATGCGAAATAAACGTTTTAACAAAGTAGAAGAACGTAATGTCTTGCTGGAATAATGTAGTAGGCGTTGTGTTATAACTTACGACTGTAGCTTTTATTTCGGAACAAGTTATTTTTATTTCGGAAGACAGTTTTTAATTCGACAAGTTGAGGAATCGTCCAAAAACTGGGCACGTTAATCGCCGTCAAAATCAATAACGGTTCTCTTGCTTCTCTGCATTCGTTTTCATTCGCTTGTTGCGCTCTTTAATCCGTGTTGATCTGTGTGCTAGGTTCTGCTGGAAAAGGGCAAAAACAGCAACCAGGCTCGAAGAGAATGGTTCAGTTGATTCGGTAAGCAATGGTATTTTTCACCTTTACTCCGATCCTTGACAGCATAGAACTCACGCTGTTATCGCTTTGGCATGCCATTGGTCATTGTTCTTATTGCACTCCTCGTTTAACACTCCTTAGCTGGTACATTTCCAGTGTGTGGATATACCGATTGTAAAGAAGATATTCAAGATTCGTCACGTATGTCACCAAAAACACAATTGCTACAAAACAGCTTTGCAAAGCTACGGCTATTCTTAAACCAGTTCAGTAGACTGGATATTTAATTCACTATGTCAAAAGTGACGTATTTTGCGCACCAAGAAATTCGAAGCAGGTGAAGATGGAGTATCCTATGAAGCTTACAGTTTGAGTTTTCCGGAATCCAGCTCGGTACGCATGCATGTACCTGTCGTGAGTGTCGATGCTTCAGCACCTTCATGCAGCTGGCCACAGAGGTGCAAAAATATCCTAAGCTGTCACAAACCAAGTCTGTTTCGGCGAAATCAATCACGAAAGTCATGGCATAGCCTATCACAAACACTGTCACAAATATGACAGCAGTTTGAAGGCGAAAGCCAAGCTCGTGTTAAAACAAAGGAGAGAAAAAAGGAAAGGTTTTGGCAGCGCGAAAAGGATAGGTTTTTGTAGCGAACCTTTCAGCGACCAAAACTAGATGGAGAGAGTGTCATCGGTAGCAGGAATATCTATCATGGTGCTGGTATCTCATTGAAGAATGAAACTGAGGCCCTGGTTCTGAAGGTAATTTCGCATGTCGATATTTTGTGTAGCCGCTGATGTACAATTATGAAAAACTCAGCTTGTCAAAAATTATAATAATGCCTTCAGAAGCCGCTATCCTGTCATACGCAGGTAAGTTGGCTGCTTGTTTGCATCTCTGGTTGGTCATGCACTGTGTGGTGTGGAGCTGTTAATGTAAAGATTTTTTGTTTTGTTTCTGTGTTATCGATCTTTGTTTTATCTATCTTTTAATCGGAAGGCAATTTATCTTGCTCATGTTGTTGTTATGGGTCGTTTTGAATGTAATTAAGGGATGGGAGCTTCTTAAAACCTCTTTGCAGTTACCACTTGACCTGGACGTGTCGGTTTCCTTTTTCTGTCTATCACCACAGTATTAGAGCACATCGCATCAAGTCATCAACTCCCTGTCAAGGAACATAGCTACTACCGAAACTCTAAATGCATAAAACCGCCTGACCATTTTGAACGCGATGAATGTAGGGGTTCTTGTTCTTTGTAAAATGTCCATTAGCAGAATAATGAGGCTTTGTTTTTAGCAGAACTTTCTGCAGGCTTTTCCTGAAGAAACTGCAAGTAAACCCGGATATCAGTGCCGCAGTTTGGAATATTGGTAAGTTTCCAATGATCGAATTACTGAATTCGAAATGATCTTGATTAGCAATCGTGCTTTAGGCATGATGATTGGAATAATCAACCTTTCTTATGCTACATTCAAAAGAAGTAAAATACGCATTTCCTGTGGACTACTTGTGGTTCACGGGGCCCGAAAAACCAGCACAACCTCAGCGGTAATGTTCGCCAGCTGGCGCGTGATCTTGCTAACATCATTCTATGAAATGAAAAGCCAAAAAAAAAATAATGAAATGAAAAGCCAAATGGTGTATATGTAGTAACTTATCTTGCTATCGGTTCAACAATGAAAGCCAGATATCAAATGTAAGATGTCTTCATCATCGCCAGTTCTATGCGGCAGTTTTCGAAATCATTCTAAACTGGACCAGATATCATCTTAACGTCACGATCCCTTACGTAAACAATTACTTTTTCTTTCGAAGTCTAATGGTCTAATGGTCTAATGGCACCAAAATCAACGCAAACCGCCCGAGAGCGCTGCGGCGCACGGACGCCCAGCCGGTGGCCATCCGTTGCGCAAAATTCCATGAAATTCTAATGAGCGGATTCAAAGTTCGATACGATGTGGCACGAACGAGGAGAAAACTCAGGCTTTACCAAGCGAGGAAAGCAACGGAGACTCATCTTTTCGGCTCTCTGAAATGCATTCCTGACTCATCTAGTTTAGGAAGAATGCATTGCCAAACTAATGCATTGCATGAAGTTTGACATGCTTGCTTCCTGGACAACAAACGATAATACTGAAGCTCCTATGTCAATATGTTTTTTTCCGTTTCAGAAAAGTTCTCGGGGCCACCAGCACGCCGGGTTCACTGTTCTGCCATCGCTTCGCTCCGCTTCAATTTCCGCGTGCGATGACCACTGCGCGCTTCAGTTCATCACTTCAGAACGTCAATCAGTTCAGCCCGCACCTGCGATGCCCTCCCGAACGACATACGCACCGCGGCCACCCCTCTCGCCCGGCGCAGCGAGGGCTCCTTCAGCCCCCACCTTCGCCCCCCACATTGGCATTCAGTCGGACGGTCTCGACACAAGTCCCTCTGGTTTGCGGATTCACGGAAAACGGAGGAGGGAAGGGGTTCCTTGAACCTCTCCCCAAGTACGAACAGGGGGCGGGCACGCGCTTCTGTTGGAGGGGATGCTGGCGCCTTTAGCCTAAAGGAACCAATGAGGAAGCCGGTGTGCTTGAGACCGTCAGGGCGTTCGAAACGCTTTTTGCTGAAAGGCTGCAGACTAAAGTTTGTCCTTGCTCTCGGTGCATTTGAGACAGCTTGGTCGACCCGCACGAAGACTTACGACCTCCATCAGCTGCGATCACCGTAAATACTCATATGTGTTGTAGGCATTAGTGTGTTGCTTGGCGGATTTCATTTATTTGTGGAGACCGTTACCCGTTTGTTTTTTTCCCGCTAGAAACGGACGGACGGACGGACGGACCGCTTCAGTTAAGCATACCGAACTTTCTTTACGCCTTCCCCAATAAGGTGGATATAGCGACAAAAAATCCCTTACGCCTTGAAAAATGTGGTAGTTGTGCTCTGAAACGTTCTATTGGACTGAAGCTTCCTTACGGGTTTCACAACCGTGATCCTTGGGTGCTATATAAGGCTGATCCTATGACCGGGCCTTAATAGATTAATGTAATACCTTAAAAAGCAAAAATAGACAAAACATAGACAAATAACAAAATAAAATAATACCTCAATAGACGTGGAATCATGACCTAACTTGAAGCACGCCTGGGTTTCATCATTTTAAGCCTAGATCTGCTATTAGCTCATGAAATGGACCCGAGAGATAAGGCTGGACATCTGGATATGAACTTAGCTTAAACCATAGTCGCCTCGCATGACGTAAGGTGGCGTAACGTAAGGCCTGAAAATTACGGCAGATCAAAGCTCTTGGCGAATATGATTTTTTTTTAATTCCGCCACCAAATCCCACTGCTTCTTTGTTCGAGGCAGCCACGTGGACTGAAAAATAGGCTGACCATTACCATTTTTAGCGTGAATAGTGAAATATATCGGTTCTTCACTCCAGAAAACTCCGTACGAAAATCGTAATTCTTATGGAGGTTGTCTTATATATGTAATCTTAACTTTTGTCCAAAAAGCCACTGATCATTCGTTATACCAAGATTAATTACAACACAGTTCAGTCTGCACTGAGTAACGTGAAGTGACCCAACCGACGTCACCAGAACGTAAGCATGAGCGTAGATTTCTATTCTTCCGGGCGGGCCACAGCCCCCATGTTTAATTTGACCCCTCCAAGACTGACTTTGGCCCCCTAGTATGTGGAGCCCAAGATGTGTAAAGACTTAAAAAAGGGAAATCAAAACGGTCGAAATTGAAGGCAAAATCATTAATTACCCTGGCTAAAAGGGACC
The DNA here is from genome assembly GCA_030062745.1 of Capitulum mitella. Classification (NCBI taxonomy): domain Eukaryota; kingdom Metazoa; phylum Arthropoda; class Thecostraca; order Pollicipedomorpha; family Pollicipedidae; genus Capitulum; species Capitulum mitella. The sequence continues at coordinate 8,521,828 of CP099842.1, forward strand.
AAGAAAATCAGAACAAACTGATTGCCTCAGCAGATAATGTTAGTTTTTTCTTTGTTTTCGCACGATGGAGTATGCGACATGGTTGGAAAATGTGAAACCTGGAGCAAAATATGGAAAATGCAAAAAATGGGATAACTACAAAAAACGAGCAAAATCCGAGGAGTTTTTCGAAGTTACCCCCTTTCGGCGACTCCTATGACTTTCCTCCCCCAAGCAAGTTTGAAATATTAGCGCCCGTAAACGCAAGACGATAAGTGCAAAATGAATCTGTGAGAAAGGCTCATACAGGGAGCTTGTAAAAAAAAAAACGTTACCCGAGTTTTTGTTACCAACTGTTGTTGTAACTCTTCTAAATAAACTTAAGTTTTACTGTGGTATCTCCATTCTGTGTGATATGTTTGGGAAATTTCAACAGCGTAGATGAAATGGTTTTCTAATAACAGTTAATTATTTAAAAGCGTTTTTTTCACTTATCTTAATGATTCATATATCTGACGCATAATGAAAGCGCCAAAAACCAAGTCTTCGCTTGTGGTCACCATTCAGTTTTTCTCTTCATAGCCGGCTCTGTATTTGTTGTGGAAGCAGCCAACCCTTTGCCATTTTAAATGGCACCCTTGTAACCGCGTTGTGTTGGATACCGAACATGCCATGGTCGATTCGGGAGAAGGCATTCAACGCAGAGATTTACGTGAATACCGGACCCTTTATGCACACCAAAAAAAAAGAACAGTTCTAAACTAATTCAACTGTAGAGAAATTCCAGTGAGGACAAGAATACCGCGATGGACTAACAAATTCAGGAATCACTGGTGTTTGCGTAACCTTAACCCTATTCCCGGCAGGGGGGGCGGAATCCGCCCCCCCTCGGGTTTTTTGCTTGCCAATTCCAGGCTTTTTAACGCAGCTTCACGAAACTTGATGACTTTTCCTAGCTATTCCTTCTACGCGCCGTGACAAAATTTCGAAATTCTATTTTGTCGGGCGGAGCCAGGCAACGTTTTTGGGAGGCACCTCAGGTCATTTTTGGCCATGTTGAGGGTAAAAGGAAAATGTCTGCCAAAAACAGAGTTTTTAAGATAGAACATAAAACTTTATATGAATATATAGCTAAATAGTTGGGCAATGTGCATATGTAATTTTGTTTATCTGAGGTCACTTTACAAGGTCAGGTCAAGGTCAAAAGTCAAAATTTGTTTTTTCGCAATAATTTCGGCGCCGTTTTTTCAAATGCCAAACCCGGAATATATATGACGTAGAAAGATGCCCTCTACTTGTGTACCAAGTTTCAGCTTGATATCAGATCAGGTCACGGAGCTATGACCTAAAATGTCAGTGCACGTACCCTATATCGCAAAAGCCAAAAAATGAATTTTTTGGAATAGAGTGAATTTAATCGATTAAAAACGTTTACAGATAATATTGAATGCACACGACATCATTCCAGGTGACCCCAAGGTCACTGGAGGTCATTTAGGTCAAGGTCACAAGTTGATCTGAGAAACGTGTGACCATGACATTCCCCTTTTTATGTCCCTGGCACCGCCTATGCTAACATTATACAAACATTGTAATGCGATTTGTACTTCTTTAGCATAACATGACTAGCAGAAGCTAAAAAAGTGTTTTGGCCTCTTTTGTTCATTCCGTTATTGGAAAACTAATCCCCCTATTTTTGAAACCCTGTGAACGCCCATGAATTTTCTCAAAATTTCAAATTTGCATACCCATGGTAAAAGCCCTATCCATAATCTCTCGATTGATGCCAGGTTCATCGAAATCGGTCCATAAACAACGGAGTTATAAAAAGTCAAAAAGTACCCCCCATTTTGACATTTTTGCCCCCCTGTATCCAAAAATTTCAAAATTTTGAAAATTTCCTTTTTATCAAAATGTAGTTCACGTCACGGCAAATCGATTGCCGTTTGTTGCGATGAAATCGGATAAGTAGTTCTCGAGATCTCAGGGGGGGGCCGAATCCGCCCCCCCTGCCGGGAATCGGCCATACCGTCTAGCCCTCCGGGAATAGGGTTAACGCAGTTTCTGGACTTTGCATCTTTTGGTGTGTTTGAAGAATCCGGTTTCCACGTAAATCTCTACGCAAAATGACTTCTCACAGACTGACCATGGCATCCAACACAAGACAATGAGGAAGGTTCCATTCAACTTTACAAAGGTTTGGCTGCTTCCACAATGACTACTGAGGCGGCTGCCAAAAAAGACAAAATGGTGACCAAAAGCGAACTCTTGGCATTGGGTGCTTTCATCTCATCTGATGAAAAATGAAGACAAGTGCAAAAAATGTTATTTCAATAATCAGCTGTCATTTTAGAGCCATTCCATATACGCCTTGCAAACACGGTGAGAAAAAATTATACCCAGAGCGGAATGTTTGGTGTATTTGGTGTATTTTTTTGGTGTATTTGGAAGAATTACAACAAACGTTATTAACAAAAACTCGGGTTCCGTTTTTGGTACCTGCAAACAGATAAAAAAGTAAACAGCCAAGCAACTATCTGCATATATCAATGCACTTCAGTGGTTAGTGCTGATTCACAGATCTGGCTAGGGAGTTCCAAATATGTCTTTCCGCCGCCATGTTCAGAGGCCAGCTCTGAGCCAGCTAGTGAAGCGTTAAGCAGAAATGTTTAAACATGCTGTCATGAACATGACCCAGTCGTTTCTTAGTTTGTTTTTTCATCGCTGGTGAAAGCATCACTTATATGCCGTAGCTTTCGACCAGCTCATATTTTCCCATGTAGTTTCCTGCATTATCCTAGTTCTTTTCTTTTTTGTGGAGGCCATCTATGGAGGTGTTGACGTGTACATCATGTACAGAATTCCAGATGTACAATTTTCATAGGCAATCATGGAACATACAGTGACATCAGGTTTTTGACAACAGATGAATCCAGTGAGTCGAACTACGGAGTATCGACGAAACAAACGAAGGCTGCAGTATTATTCTGCTGATGCAAGTTGAAACTTACGAGGAAAACGTGCCATCGCATCTTAACCCGCGCACGACCGTCGGTCGGTTACGATCATGCCCGACTGGGGGGGGGGGCAGTTGGCCGCCCCCTCTAACTCACAAACGGTTGGTCGCACAATAAAAATAAGGCACACCGTTGGAAAGCTTGTGACGAGTAAAGCTCGAAACTGGCTCCTTTGTTTAGTTTTGGATAATATGTAAGCAATTTACGTCATATATATGTTTTCTCATAGCCGACTGCATGAGACCGAGAAACGGCCTGAATCTCAAGGCTTGTGACTTATAACACATAGGTAAAGGAACCAGTAAAGCACAAGTAAAGGTCCGCAAATGCCGATACACATCTAATTTCTCAGATTTGTTCAATATTTACGCCGAAACAATGAACAGCAATTTTCACGCCGGCTATCGGCGTGCGCCGCAGCCGTGCGCAGTAAGAAATTAACGGGAACTAATTTTAGCGTTCCTTTATTTTCGCGAAAAAGCCAATCCATGTACATTTTATTGATCTTAATGGTTCCTGTGATGGTTTTTCATACTTCAGTTTTGGAAAAATTCATTAGTGACCCATCTACAGAATTGGCGGAGTTTTATTCGCATGAGCCTGTTTATTCTCCTAAATATGCAATTTTTCAGGCTTTTTGAGCTTCCTGGTATTACTTTTGTCTGTGCAAGCCCGTTCTGCCATTTTCTACCCATTCTGAGTAATTTATCGCTGATTTTAACGGCGGTACATTTTGGCTCACTGCAGTTATTCCTGACCTGACCTCAGGTCAATGGCTGGAAGTCATTAATACTTTGCCCAATGACGGTAACTAGATGTCTGCTTTACTCCACACTAAAAATGTTATGAAATATTCCGTCAGTTTCCGAAAAAACGACGACATGTCTTCAAAATGCGCTTGACCTTAGGCCAATGACCCGGAAAATTCCGAAAAATCTGAGATATCAGATTTGTTGCATCTATCAAGATCACTAATCCCTGAAAGTATTATTGAGATATTTTGTTTCCGAAAAAGTTAGAGGGCGTTAAACTTTTTTGGACATAGGTATGTTTGACCTGGCCTAGGTCAGGCACCTGACCTGACCTGAGGTAAAAACTTTGACACAAGATGTAAAAATGATGAAGCAAAAAGTACACAAAGTTTTGTGACTCTGTGTTTTTTCGTTCTTTCGCAATCCCAGAAAAACCTCAGGGGGGCAGTCAACTGCCCCCCAGTCGGGGGCGGGTTAATGCAGCCGCACTAGACCATTCGTCTGCAACGGCGGCAGCCTGCAGTGCTTCAGGTGTCCCAGCTTTATCTCAATAGCCACTTGTTGCCGAAGGTGATTACTAGTGGTTGTGGCCCACATTTGAAACTTGTCATCTTTGCATGTGCTTGAGGAGCCATGTGCATGCCATTGAAAGAGATGATGACCCAGGAACCCCAACACCAACAACTGAAGGGGATGGTGGGAAAATTGAGTGGGGACCAGCCATCCCACACCTCCATTTACTTTAGCTCTGCATGGTATATCCAACCATTTACTTTAGGCTCTGCATGGTACATAACAGGTTGGTGCAATGTTCATGGCCATCACATTGCTTGTGCATTGTTTGTTTGACTACTGCAAAGGCCACAAGAAGGTGTGTTTTCTCACTCTGGTTTTCTCATTCTGCAGGAGCCAGTAATCATCAGTGGATCTCCCATCAACCTCCTCCTGCTTGGCGACCCTGCGTACCCGCTGCTGACCTGGCTGATGAAGCCATACCCGTCGCAGACGAGAGGCACTATCACGCCAGCACGCCAACAGCTCGCTGACGTTCAGGAAAATTTCAACGTTTACCTGAGCTCGGGTCGCATGGCTGTGGAGTGTGCTTTCGGTCGCCTCAAGGGTCGTTGGCGAAAACTACAAAAACGGATTGACATGCACCACAGTCATGTGCCCATGCTCGTCACAGCGTGCTGTATCCTGCACATCTTCTGCGAGCGCCAGCACGAACGCTTCAACGATACCTGGGAAGAATCCGTCGAAGAATCATTCCGCTTCCCCCAGCCATCAGTGCGTGCCCACGATGCCGCCTATGGGCAGGGGGCGCGGGGCATGAGGGATGCCATTTGTGAATACCTGGCTGCCAACTTCCCTCTTAGGCAGTCGGCGATCAACGCCCTGTAATAACTTCAGCAAGTCGCACTGTTTGCGGTCGCGCGCTCTTTCGCCGCCGCCGTACGAGCGGTGTGTGAGCTTGCTTTCCGCAGCCGTCCCAAGTCGTGCTGTTTGCGGCCGCGCGCTCGCGCTGTCACCACCGCAGCCGCGCCTACGGTGCCACCGCCGCCGCGCGCTCGCGCTGTCACCGCTGCCGCTCGCGGGTGTTGGGTGACTGTGCTGTCTGCATCCGTCAGAACCGAGGTCACCGCCTCAGGTTGTGCTGTGGTTGCTGTCGCTCTCGCGTGGTATTAGCCGCTGCACGTTTGCCAGGATGTACAAAATAGATGGAAGAACATGTGCATCTTTTTTCAAAGACGAGCAAGGAAAACGACCAGCAAAAAACAACGTATATTCACAGCCTGCGAATGACTCGATTAAAACAGCAGAAAAATAATGTATATTCGCAACCTGCGAATGTCTCGACTAAAGCAGTAAAAAATGACGTTATTCACAACACGTGAATGTCTTGATTAAGACCTTTACGCACTTACTCCCGGCCATGGGCCACCAAATCAACAAGCGCGTCGACGGCACGCCCCACATGTTGCGCGAGCCGCTCCTGCAGAGCCAGGACGGCGGTGTCATTGGCGAGCCTCGTGCGCCTGTCTTCTGCCTCTAGTGCCTCCATGTTGGCACAGTGGTCCAGCAGTCTCTCGAGCACGCTCTTCTTCTCCTTGTTGGAGCGGTCGGCGCGCCGTTTGGCGGCTCGCGGAGTCTGACTGAGGCCAGTGGCGCCGTGTCCAGCGGTTGCAGGACAACCTACCTTACTGGCGGAGTCATTGGCCGCGTTGGTGGTGCTTCCAGCATCACTGCCGGAGCTGCCAGGGCTGCCAGGATCAACGGGTCTGGTCCCTACAGGACCACAGACTACAGAGACGCTGGCCGGACCACTGGCGGCGCTGGCCGGGCCGGCGGTGGCGGCGCTGGCCGGGCCATTGACAGCACTAACCGGGCCGGTGGTGACGATGCTGGCCGGGCCGGCGGTGACGATGCTGGCCGGGCCGGCGGTGACGGCGCTGGACAGGTCGGCGGCGACGGCGCTGGACAGGCCGGCGGTGACGGCGCTGTCTGGATTCGCAGGGGCTTCAGTGCCAAATCCGATGCCAAAGTCACCCATTGCCATGTTAGCCCCCATCTCTGGAAACGTGAACTGCTGTCAGAAGAAGAAATGTGAACTGCAATCAGAAATTATGAAATGATGTGGTTATGACTCTTGTGCCATTTGACGACAAATGACTGCTGATCGAATGGAACAAAAACATGACGAGCATCAACAAGAACACGTCGCCATGTCTCCTATGACGTAAAATGGTTCCTCGATCAAAGCATGAAGGGTGCGTGATTGTGAATGTTATGCAGCACTGACACAGACATGACAACAACTGGCAGTACCAAAAAAAGGACTGGATTCAAATGGGGCATGGGCATGGATGTGACTAATGGGGGGGGAGGTGTCCACACAATTCGGCCTCAGGTACGCCCACACACCTCTTATGTGCCTTGCAAACGTCAGGTCAAAACTTTCTGACGGCAGTGCTGCTGACGGCCGGCTGCCCAGGATCTCCTCCAGCAGTTGTTGGTGTGGAGACGGGTCCTCGGCAGCCGCGCCAGACACCGCCATTCTCAGTTTCCTCTTATTGAAGGCGGCACGTAGATTTTTCATTTTTGTGCGGCACTGATCGGCGCTCCGGTTGACACCATACTTTGTCAACTCCACTGAGAGGTGTTGGTATATCTGAAAAAATGATAAACGCCGAAAAGTTGTTAGCTAAACTTGTCATCACACATCTGCAACACACAGGGATGTTACAGCATGTGCCTGTCAGGGATGACATTGCAGGTAATGCCAGAGCAATATCAAGATGCTAAGTTGCCTGAACACTGCCCATTGCTTGAATTATGTATGGACTATTTGTATCTCCTTTCTAGGACTTATACCACACACTTTACTTACAGCTTGATTCATTCTGCCTCATCTGCACCATGATCTGTCATGAAGCCATGAAGGCCACAATTAGTTAACATCACAAGAGAACGCTAGATGCCACGTCAACTGGTACTTCAGCTCATCATAGGCATTACTTAGTTATGGAAATTGCAAGCATGTGGAAGGTTATGGAACTGCATGATTTGTTTGTCTACATTTAATATACATGGCTATCATAGAAATAACAAGTACATGATATGTTTAGTCTCGACTGTTATCATGACAAACCATGCCGAATCCTTCAAAGTTATCCCAACAAGTCTATGCTACGTCAACTGTCTGGACTGAATGATAACTTTGCATCCACAACACTTTCGTTATTCTTTTTCAAAATCCGCCAAACATAATAAAACTAGTTTTTTGTCTTTGGGTACTTCTTCTGCACCAAAGAAATGACCCACATCACAGTTGATTTTGAGATCTGTTATGATCTGTAATACTTGTCATAAATTTGGCCAGTTTATGCAGCCCATGCCAGACTTTTCCAATCATAGCCATGCAACAATGACATGGCCCTTTTTGGGTGCTCGTAATTTAATATTTGCCAATCATTTAATTTCATGATGAACAATGTACAAGACACCCTTAGATTTTGTCAGTTTGCTTCTTTGTGCATTAAGAACTTTCTGCTAGCAACAACTACAAAAGCAGGCTGGGCTGCAGTCATTTTGTGGCGCAATAAAATCATTGCTTTAGGCCATTAAACAAACCAGCCTTAGCCATAACCCACTCTGGCTAGATTCACAAATTTGGGAGAAAAATGACACCTTATCAAGAAATTAGATATATCCCAATTGTGGAAATGTTACATCTGAACATCATTATGGCAACTGATTGCATGCACCCAAATCTTAATGATGCATCCATACACTGCAAGTCCCAGTCCCAATGTATCTTTCCTTCCTGGATTCTAACATCCATTAGTAAATTTTGCAACTGCCCACCTAATAAATAAATTATAGAAGATTGAGGCTGTTGGCAGTATTCATTTCTGTCATGTCCATTTAAAACATCTACATTTTTCGACTTCTCCTTTCCTGCATCTCGACACCCAATGCAAAATGAATTTGGCCACACTGCCATAACCTGATGCCATATATCATTTCAGGTTTTGGCCACCCATTGTATTTTTCAGCAAGGCTAATGTTGGAAAATAAATGGCAAGTAAAAACAAAGTTGGATGCAATTTACCAGAATGGGCTCAAGTATCATTTCAGTTTCTGATTCAAGTTCTGTTAATTGAAAAGAACAATGCAGTTGAAGTTCAGCTCATGGCTGAAATTATCCAGAGGTCCCTAACTTGCAATGCTCATAATATCACAGACGTGCAAGAACTCTGTGGTTGATACTCTCACAATAATCTGTCTTAAAATACTTTGTTTCCAGATTGCACTCACGTGGGCATTCCTATGGCGTTTCCTATCCAGAGCTTTAAAAATCTGCAAGTCTTGGATCACATCGAGCATTGTAGTTATCTCTTCTTCTTGCCAGTCTTTTTTCTTCTCTTTGGTGGGCCTGTCTTGAGCTTCCATTCCGCTTTTTGCTTCATATGCACCCGCCGCCCTTACCTTGAACTTCCCGCAATCTTCTCGCATGTACCAACACCCCCAAACAGCTGATCAAACGAGAAAACGCGCCGTACAAGGGGGTTAAAAAGCAAAAAAGTGGTGTGGAAGCAGTACAGAAAAACATTATTAGCAACTCTGTCAAACATAAAAAAAGATGCTTTCCTGGAATGGTAAAATATCAGGATGACAGTAATGCAGTAATGCATACATATCTTTTTAGTAGTCTTTTACCTCAGCTCAATCCAAATAAAATCCCTTCCTAAAGGGATAATCCTTCTTCGGGAGAGGATTTCAGTCGGCGCGTGATTCGAATTTACCGAACGGCTTACATGCGTTTACATGGGACACTAAACGCGACTCTGAGCCGACCGCAAGGTCCATCCGGATTTCGTCTGCCCATGTAAACAGGGTAACTGGTGCAGTCCCTAGATTACATGGTCGGTTTTTGTTTCATTTCAGGTATGTAATTCGGTCCGCAGTTACTGATATGATAACCACCTGAATACGAGACAGCACAGCATCGTCTTTCTTACTGCCGTTCCGTGCATTAATTGACACCAGGCTGCATGTGTTTTGTTCAAATGTGACATGTCGTCTCGTAACCAGGCTAGGCAATTATACTTTGGAAGTCAAGACAGTAGCATAGTAAGATAGACACTAGTCAGTCATCTCAAAGCGAGATATTGTGGATGGGCTATGATAAAAACAGCGGGTACGTTAAAGCTGTGGAGCTATAGTTTAAACAGCAAGAAACCCGACAAGATTAGTCTCTTGCGACACCAGAATCTGCATCATATAATTGAGTGCGTAGAAATGGATGTAGGGATCTGGCAGTGACATGTAAACAATAGATACCTTACTTACAGTGGTGGAGATCGAGAGCGCAACCAATAGAGCACGAAACCAGCAAACTATATACGTATTTGGGTTAACGAGTGCTCCTATTTGAAGTGTCATTCGGCCTATGCGTGGCGTTATTTAAGCTGTAAAACGCGTTTTTCATTTTCCTAGGGAGTTTTGACCCCTTAGATTTTAATGGCCCATAGGGTTTCTTCAGCCAGATTGATGGGCTTGTGTCGGTGATTTCATATGTCAATTTTGGAGAAAATCGTAGGGGCCGCCCCATTGACATGACTTTTTTGATCGTCTATAACTTTCCCCATAGACAAGGTAGGTGATTTTTCTTTGCACAGTTGTGTTTGGGTTAACGAGTGCTTTCGTTTGATGTATCATTCGGCCTATGCGTGGCGTTGTTTGAGTTATGAAACTTGTTATTAATTTTCCTATGGGGTTTTGACTCCTTAGATTTCGATGCCCCATGGAGTTTCTTCAGCCAGATTGATGGGCTTGTGTCAGTGGTTTAATGTGCCAGTTTTGGAGGAAGTCGCAGGGGCCGCCCCATAGCCATGATTTTTTCGATCGCCTATAACTTTCCCCATAGACAAGGTTGGTCTGTTTTCTTTGCACAGTTGTTTGGGTTAACGAGTGCTTTCATTTGATGTGTCACTCGGCCTATGCATGGCGTTATTTAAGCTGTAAAACACGTTTTCAATTTTCCTATGGGGTTTTGACCCCTTAGATTTCAATGGCCCATAGGGTTTCTTCAGCCAGATTGATGGGCTTGTCAGTGGTTTAATGTGTCAGTTTTGGAGGAAATCGTAGGGGCCGCCCCATAGCCATGATTTTTTTTATCGTCTATAACTTTCCCCATAGACAAGGTAGGTGATTTTTCTTTGCACAGTTGTGTTTGGGTTAACGAGTGCTTTCGTTTGCTGTATCATTCGGCCTATGCGTGGCGTTGTTTAAGCTATGAAACCCGTTTTTAATTTTCTTATGGGGTTTTGACCCCTTAGATTTCAATGGCCCATGCGGTTTCTTCAGCCAGATTGATGGGCTTGTGTCGGTGATTTCATGTGTCAATTTTGGAGAAAATCGTAGGGGCCGCCCCATTGACATGATTTTTTCGATCGTGTATAACTTTCCCCATAGACAAGGTAGGTGATTTTTCTTTGCACAGTTGTGATTGGGTTAACGAGTACTTTCATTTGATGTGTCATTTGGCCTATGCGCGGCGTTATTTAAGCTCTAAAACTTGTTTTTAATTTTCCTATGGGGTTTTGACCCTTTAGATTTCAATGGCCCATAGGGTTTCTTCAGCCAGATTGATGGGCTTGTGTCAGTGGTTTAATGTGCCAATTTGGAGGAAATCGTAGGGGCCGCCCCATAGCCACGGTTCTTTCGATCGTCTGTATAGACAAGGTAGGTGATTTTTCTTTGCACAGTTGTGTTTGGGTTAACGAGTGCTTTCATTTGATGTGTGGCAAAGCCAGGTTTCCCAAGTTCTGTGGGAGTTATCGGCCCGTAAAGGGAATTCCCTATCGAATCTGGGCTGGGCCGAATCTGGGCTGAATGTGGGCTGTCTTCCGTTACATCATTGTTAGGCGAGTAGTGATTGTGTTAATTCGTATTAAATTTAAACAAACTGTAATATGTTTCCAAGTGGAGCACCTTGTCGGGTAGTGCGACGGTGACGAGGAGGCCGATATGAGGGCCGTCATGAGGGCCCTATCTGCAACGAAATGGCCGAGCGGCTGTCCTTTTCCGGACGCAGTGGAGAATTGTGTCTACGTGGCACCAATCTTTTACGAAGTGATAGCGGGTAAGTGTGCAAGCAGATATGCTACACAGAATATTTAGCAGTTTGCTCTATGGGAAATGGTAAGCTCGGCTGTTGGCACGAGCGTATGCCTTGGGTCCACGAGGTGCCGAGTTCAAGCCTGGACGTTCGTGTATGATTGTTCTTGCCGACACGCGGGGTAATGGCTGCGAACCTACTATCCGCAGCAAATAACCCAACGTTCCAACTTGTAACGATACCTTGATTGCTGCACCACATAACGTCACAATGGCAGGGGTGTGGTGTGTCCTACTCAGGCGAGGGGACGGTTGAAACTGCCTCCTGAACTTCGCCATCAGCCGCCAACTTCGAAACGAAAGTGTGTCACATTCGCGGAAAACTGGGTTTTGTGTGCATTTTGATGACATTTTTAGCCCTTTTCACCGGGCCTAGCCCCATCAACTGATTCTGCGAAACTGCGCACCTGCACACTGGTATGAAAGTGAAGACAATCCATCTGCCCCTTTATCAGCCCAACAACGTAGTATTGATTCAATCTATTTTTTTTTTAACTTTCACAGAGACACTGCGTCGGTGTGGCGGTGGCAGCAGAGTCGCCATCAGCCGGGCGGTGGTCCGCTGGCTGTCTGGCAGCCGGGACCGCATCGGGAAACGGTTGCAACGTCTGAAGAAGGCAGTTGCAGCCGCAACGCCATCTGGCCCGGCAGCAAAAGGACCCGAACTGGACCCGGCTGGCACAGTGCACCAAGTCGAGGTGGCAGCGCACCAGGAAGAGGTGGCCCCAGTGGACCAGGATGGGGTCGCCTCAGTGGACCAGGAGGTCGAAGTTCCCTTTGGCGAACTTTGATGGAACGAAGTGTTGGTTTCGTTACGTAGTTTAGCAAGTGACACAGATGTAAGGTTTATCTGAAATAAACGTTTGCCGTGTATTCGCCGTGTTCTTCATTCGCTAAAAGCGTTCATTCGCGGTGCTCAAGAATGCCACGGAAGAAGAAACCTTGGCCATGGCATGCTAACCTGAGCTTAGTTTGGCTAGCCGTGCAACGGGTTTGGGTTAGCTCAGGTTTCAGGCCGGGATAGTCCGGGCTCCGGACTGGGCCAGCCCAGGCTCCAGGTTAGGCCAGCCCAGGCTCCAGGTTGGGCCAGCCCAGGCTCCAGGTTGGGCCAGCCCGGGCTCTACGCTGGGCCAGCCCAGGCTCCAGGTTGGACCAGCCCAGGCTCCAAGTTGGGCCAGCCCAGGCAACAGCGTGGGATGACGGTGCAGAGCCCGATCGGGCCCCGCTCGGTTAATGTTACGGCCGGGTTGGGGCAGGCCATGTAGCAGCTTGGGCTCCGCCCAGGCAGAGTCCAATGGGCCGTGCCCGAGTCAACTGGGGCTACCCAGTTGCGCAGCTCGGGCGGAGCCCAAACAGAGCCCGAGCGGTACTTCACTACGCAGTGTGGGCTTAGCCCAAGATAGCTTGGGCCTGCTCGGGTTCTGGGTGGATTTGCCCGTGCGGGGCCCGGTCGGGCTTTGATCGAGTTTTGGTTGGCGTTCCTGCTTCAAACGCCAGTCAAAACCAAAGTTCTCCTTGGGCTCTGCCCACAAACCAACGTGGGCACAGCCCTAGCTCAACCCGCTCGGGCCCCGATCAGAATTGCTGGCTGGGACTAGGGCACCACGGTCCCGATAGGCGCCAAATTGAGCATTTTCAGGCTTCACAGACGTCTTTTTGGGTTTCTGAGATCTTTTTAAGCCCAGTGGGTGCCTTTTCGGCAGTCAGTAGGGCGCCAAAGGTGCTCCTATTCGCCTGTCCGGCGCCTCTGCGCCTTAGGCTTAGGGGCGCAAATTTCCATCACGGAGGGGCGGCCGCCGCCGCCGCCCCTTCCCTGGATCTGCTCCTGGTCTGTGTGAAGATGAATGCTTCTGACATCAAGACTAATTTGGTCCAAAGGACATGAAATCGATCTGCATGGGCTAATGTGACACAATTTCATGTTAATCAGGAGCAAACCTGGGATCATTCCAACGAATCACTAGGAATTCCAAAAATCACATGACCTAACCAAGCCTTTACCATACAAAAATATTTCAAGTTATGAGACAACCCCTCTGTTTAAGTATGCATGACACCACTTGTAGGTAATTTCCTTGCAATCTGCAGCCAAGATTCCTCCAACGGGGTGGCAAGCTAATGTGATAGCATTATGGAGGGGAAACTCCAGTGTTCAGGCAGTTTCAAAGGGAAAATTAAAACACTGGCCCCAATGGATGGATAAAAATTGCTTCTTTGTCAGGCAAAGAACCAGGGGGTGGTGCATGAACAGTCACAGCCTTTGGTGCAGAAAGAAATATGAAAACAGCACCCTTACAAGAGCAAGGGCCAGTTGTCTAAAAATAACATTACTACATGAGTTTTCCTTCTACAAGCATCTCTGACCAAATCGCCATCCAAGGGCAGCAAAATGATTTTACAAATGGCATGTCTCACTGCCCAAAGCTTTAGACACTGCTACTGGTTGCTTAAAATCACAGTGAAGGCCATGTCATTACTATGAGTTTTTTTTCCAGAAGGGCACTGCTGCCTAAGCAATTCTGCACCAGCCCAATTCTTTGAACAAAGAGGATTTCCATTTTACACAGGTACAGGCTGTGTAAACTGATACAAAAATTTTGTTTGGCAAGAGTTCTTTTGACAGCAATTACTGTGAAATGACTAGTAAATAACCATTTTGTCTGACATGTCCATTGTGTGCAGCAGTTGGCTGTCAAACAGGTTTACAATGAATCTTGTGCAAAAAATTCTGATGTCATACAGTTGTACTGTTCATTACATATCAATGATTGAGAAATTTTATATTCCTCATATGGTTTACATTTGTGCAGGTGCACTGCAACATAATACAAATTATGTTCAGGGCAATAATTTGGACACAGGTCAGGCAGACTAGTCATTATGTTCTATATTTTCTCACAACCACTAGGCACAGGCATAGTCAATGGACATGAATGGGCCATGACCCATCTGGGGTTGACCATTTCATGTCTTTGGGCATCAACAACAAGAATAAATGAACTTCTCAGAACATGGAAATAAAATGGCCAAAATCTGACAAGTTTCCAGTTTTGAGAGGGGTTAGGTTTGACCTGGGCTTGTCCTTGGCAAAATCCTGGCAGCACCTCCTGAAACTGGGAAAGATTAGATGTCACAATTCATTTGCCATGTGTCAAAATTAATTTGGATGCTTCAAGTGTATTCTACACATTGACACTGTTTATATTTGCCAAGGCTCAGGTCAGTTGTCAAAGTCTCTCTACCTCATATGTTTTGGTCAGTAAATATTTGCACATCATCCCAGGAGAAGGGAATTAGTAGCATGGATGAGATATAGTGGACCCTAGATACTTGAGTACAACAGGCTCCATGTCCTGATGCACAAGCATAAACAAACAAAAAATCAACTTTTTAACACTGGTGAGATGGGGCACCTTTCACTTTTCTTGCATATATTTCTGAAACCAAGAGAACATTTTTTTTAACAGAATGCAAACATAGTTGTCAGGACATTGAGGGTCATGTGAACATATGAACTTACCCTTTCTATTTGCAATAACTTTTTTGAAATGTGGTTTAAATACTGTCTCCTTGATTAACATATGCTTTTAGGGATATAGCATTATTGTATCTAAGACAAAGTTTTTTCAAATCCATTTATGGATAGAAATTGTTTGCATCATCTTTCAGTCTTTCTTATCTCAGGTGTTAGGGAGTGCAGCTATCATCAATTTAAAACTGAGTATGAGAACATTTAACAAAATGGGTTTCAATGCACAGAAATGTCAGTGGTCACAGAACTTCAACATATTTTTATAAGTTCCTGTGAAATCAGGATATTGTTTGCTATGCATGACAAATATGTGTGTGGGTGCCCCAAATTTGCCTTGATAATACTGAGAGCAATTCTGCATTAGGGTTTAACCAGAATGGTTGGCAGTTGCTTGCTGAAACTGATTGCTACCACTGGCTTAATTGATTAATACTGGCCAACTAAAAACAGAAGTGACAGCATGTGCAAAAATGACAAAATATTTTGCTGAAAAATTTCATTTTCAAAAGCATTCTTGAATGTTTTTAAGGGTGGTTGATAAGCTAAAAAAAACATTGAAAAATGGCTCAGGGTTACAGGAACTACATATCTGAATTTGATTTTTAGAATATGTTTATAAAATAATCATACCAAGCAATTTTCATTCCATTAACATGGTATTTAAACATCACTGAGGTAGTGCATTGACAGCAGCTTATTGATTAATCAGCACAAAATACACATATTTTCAAAACCTACTATTATATGAAATCTTGAGAAGCATAGTGATATGGCTAGCCACATTCCTCACCATTCAGGCAACAAGTGAAGACCATCCCCACAAAACAACTGGTATGTCCGAACTACATACTATAAGCTGTCCAAGCTGCCATAATAAAATGGCAATAATATATGAATGGCAGCCATGAGTATGAAAATAAAGCTCAGAATCCATGTGAACAAGGCATATCAAATTTGTGTTTCAGTAATTATTCATGGAAAGATATACCAGATTGGTCTGTATGGTATATTAACTATGCTAAGTGGGCACTTGCAAGGTGGATATGGTGCTGAGGCATATGAAAGATTGAAAAAGAAAGACAGCACCTGATAAATATTGTCTTTCTTTCTCCTTCAGTCATTTCTTATGGCAATGTTCTCTTCAAAATCCTAGCTGTTTCAAAAATTTTGCAGTAACCTTACATGCATCCTAATGGTTAGTGCTTAGCAGTCTTCATTCCAACATATCTCTCAGGTTAAATGCACACACTTCATCTGCCCCATCTGTACATATTTTTTACTATATACTGGGTTAAAGAAACTATTTCTTGCACAACATAATTTCATGTTTGCTGAATACCTGTGCCAGCCATGCCGAAGCAATATTTAAACCTCAATTTAGAAGTTTCTGCTAGGAAATGGTTCTAATGCTCACACGATTCTTCATGTCTTGACGGTCACATTTCTGTCCTGGGATCCACAAAAACCCCTTCAGAAGAAGTCGCAGAAACGTGAAAATTGTCCTACCTCACCCATGTTAAAAAGGATTGTTTGTCTGTTGTGGTTAGAACGCACCACCTCTTGAGCCCAAACACCCATATCCTGGGTCCGGTCTTGTGTTTCGTCATGCACTTGTCAGCAATCTGTAAAAGACAGCCGGTTTTCTTTGCCCGCTGCGCCGTTAATGCCGCAAAAGGACCATGATTCCCGCGTTGAAAGGAAAGCTGCTACTAAAACAGCCCGGGTCGCGAAAAACCGGGCTGTCGCCGCAGTATGGCCCATGGAAGACATACGTTGATATTGTATCCAGAATGGCGCGATGAGTATTTTTTTCGGACATCTCAAATCAACCTCAGCAAACTCCATTTTCATCAACTTTTGGATGACTTGATTTTAGACGGAACAATTTTTTTGTTTTCGGAATTGACTCCACGACGCTCGTCCATTTCCTCTCCGCCCGTCCGCTGCGCAGTGTCGGGGCTGGTCGTGTGGTGAAGTTGGGGTTGTCGTGTTTCAGGTGTGCTAGGTAAGGACGATTTGATTCAAAATGTGATCATTTTGAGAGGCAGCTGCAGTTACCATATACATGGTGGTAGTTCAGTGCCGAGACTATTAAAAAAAAACTCTTAAACTTCAGGGCAGGGTAGCTGACAAGCCGCGTTTATCATTATCGGGTATGCCAGTGTCGTTAACAGTGGATGACGGGCTCTCGGGTCGTTGCAGAGTTGAATCTGGCGGTATTTGTTCATGGTGATGTAGAAGGTAATTCGAGTGGGGTACTTCGGTCAAATATCTGGTTCCGGATGCCGGCGCGGTTCGCGCGTGAACCGGCGAGCTGTTGGTGGCGCTAGCGTCGCGGCTGTTGGCGCGAAGCGTCTTCTGTACGATGGGATTGATTGGTACGTTAGGTTTGCTAAGACTGCAATTTCCGAGTGTGTTGGGTCATAATTTGTTTTAGGGTAATGTGTGGGATAGGACTGATTTGAAGATTGTGAGGGGATTCAGGTTTTTCACTGCAACACTTCACTGGCTGAAAAGCCGCTAATGGTTGAGCAGGCTTCCCACTTTTCATAACTCTAAAAACCCACGTAGTTGCCACGCCATATTGGTGCCAAAAGACGCGCAATTGAAAAATAGGTCAAATGCAGTATGTGTGCCGTATTAATGCCACAGCTTCTCCAAAATAACCTTTTGAAGTTGTCCAGTCACCGACCGCCTTCACAATCAGCACGACGGCAAAGCACGGAGCATCTCCGCGAAACAGATCAACGCTAACCCACAAGGGTCGACAGTTTGCGAATGTTTCGTGAAATATGACGTCACTGAAAGATTTACTAAAATGCAGCAATCTCGGAACTCGAAATAAGGAATCTGGGGGTATTGAAACGGGACAGGTCGAGGTGGACTGGGACCGATCAAGGACGGGCGCGAGTGCCTGGGAGAGAACAGGGACAGAGAAGGGTAACCGGAATTGCACATGGATATGGAATCGGACCGGGATGGGATAGGGAGAGAGATCAGGACTGCATGGGGACGGGCATTGAAGGGTATTGAAACGAGATGGTGAAAAGACGCTGGGACAGGAAAGGGTCAAGTAAAGAGATGGTGGCGGTACGGGGACAGAGAGGGACGGAAAAGGGAGGGGAACAAGAAGGTTTGGTAACTATGGAGAGGGATAGTAACGGGACAGGCGCAATGATGGGGTATTGGACGTAGCCAGCGACCCGGCGTTGGCTGGGGTGTTTCACCACTTTCCATTGACGAAATACCCTATCTATATATACGTGGGAGTTGGGTAAAAGCATGCCCTGGAAGTTGAGTAACACACCATTAAAGTACTTTTGCATAGAAATACCGTTCCTTGGTAAATAGGTCCTTCAGTAAGTAGGATTTAGGTCTTGTAGGGGATATGCATATTTTCCTGTCATTCCTTTGGCATTGTCATAATTGTTGCAGCCAAATGCTAAAATTTGTAGTGCCTTCACTAAGTATTTGAGGAAGCCCAAAAATCATTGGCATAAAAAGGATCACCTTGGCCCTCAGGCCTTATTTTGGGGATAGTGGATGTCACAGCATAAAAATGCATCATACTGCATTTCATTACCAAATACCAGTCATATTTGTAGATGTATCAGCCATTCATGGCTTACACAAAACAGTTCAATGGTTCATTGCATTGTTGCAGAATCTTGGTCCTTTGATCTGAAGATGCAGTATTCTTTTAAGTTCTGTGGCAAAGTACTTATGACCATTGAATATAGGTAGGAGGTAGGCATTCTTGATCAGTGGTATGATATGAGAGGATCATGTCTGATATGCATGTAGGTCAAATAGTTGTTGGAAGTCATTTTTTTCAGGGGCACATTATGCAGAAATGTACCTTATCATAAGCATTCTGACACTAACGTCATGATCTTCAGACAATCGATTATCCGTCGGTATGTCTAATTTCTATTTTCTGTTTCAGATCAATATCCAAAGAATGTCTGGCTACTACAGAGGTGGCGGAGGCGGTGGCAGCCGCACTTGCTACAAGTGTGGTGAAGAGGGCCACATCTCTCGGGACTGTGTTTCCGGGGGTGGCGGCGGATATGGCGGCGGCGGATACGGCGGCAACCGCTCCTGCTACTCGTGTGGCGAAGAGGGCCATATCTCTCGGGACTGTCCCCGAGGAGGCGGTCGCGGTGGCGGCGGCGGCGGCGGCGCCTGCTACAGGTGCGGTCAGGAGGGCCACTTCTCCCGGGAGTGCACCAGCGGCGGCGGCGGCGGCGGCGGATACGGCGGCAGCCGCAGCTGCTACAAGTGTGGAGAAGAGGGCCACATCTCACGGGACTGCCCCAGTGGCGGAGGCGGAGGTAGCCGCGCCTGCTACACATGCGGCCAGGACGGCCACATCTCGCGGGACTGCCCCCGCGCCAGCTGAGGGAGAGGCGCCCGTGCGACCCCGACGGCAGGGACGGACTCCGAGGAAGATGTGGTCGGAACTAATGTAAAATGTTCCATGATGTCATGTGCTGGAGATTGAGGAAATACAGGACGCTGTTGATGGCATTTGTGGCCGGAAATGGTGGAGAAAAGGCATTGCTTCTCATTTAGTTGTAATACAGACTTGGCTTTTTTTACTACCGTTCTCTTCTGGTAGGAGCTTCGAGGCATTGCGGCAGGCAAACTAACACTAAATTCCTCTGGAAAAAAGGGAAACCGGAACAAAATGGAACACAGGGACGTGTCTGGCAGTGCAGCCACAGTAAAGAACGATTACAGATAAGTCAAACCACGGATGGATTTACATTTCTCCAGCATTGAAGGACTCCAGAAAGACGTCGCACTTCCATGGAACATTGTATTGGAGGGTGCTCGAACCGACTGTCGGCGTCAGCGGCAGTGAATTCAATGGGGTTGACTAAATTGGGAAGGTGCTCGAAGGTCTACTGCTACCTATATTATATTGATGTACCCAGGCAATTTCTCTTTTTAGGTAGCTGAAATTAAATTATTCTTACTATAGCACTCTGGCACGAAAATGGCGATATCCCATGTGTTCTTTTGCATGCGTTTTGGTTAGCCTTATCCACGCCCCTAAATTTTAGAGCTAAATCTTGCCGGGGGCTATTCTTCACGTCTCAGTGTCAGGAGTGTCGATTTATATTCTTTTGAGAGGGCCTTGGCCCACCCAATGTTAATTTGAGCACCCCAGTATTTTCTGCCGGTTTCAAAGGGAAGTGAATAAAGATAAAAAGAACGGCCGGAATCGATAAGAGATAGGCAGAAGGTACGGAATGAAATCTATGGCGATATATTTAATCTGTACGCCTGTATACATGAGGATAAATAAAATTTTCCATTTGACGGATAGTAACAAAAATCTCCTAAGTTTCGACTGGTCGAAATCAAGTGGGCTAAATCCGTTGAGAGACCCACATTTGGGGGAGGATAAGTTGGGACCTCGGCTGGGCCCCCCCCCCCCAATCATTTACAGAAACCGACATCCCCTCAGACCAGGCCAAAGACGTCCTCGGAATCGCATTACCCAAGTAGCACAACATCGTTTCAACATGGAGCCAATGTTACACCACATGTCAAAAAAATATTTGTCAGCCACTTTCGGCATCAGTTTGATGTAACGACATGGAGTTGCAACAACCTCGAATCGACAGCGAAAAATACACCGAATCAATGTCGAAAAGGCACCCAGTAACATCGAATCAACGTCAAAAGAACATGTTTTCGATGTTGAAAAAAAGCCGAATTTACTAAGAACTGTCACTCACGGACCGAAGAATTTTTGAACTATCATCCTAGACATTATCGTACGCACAACGTTTCCGCCGTCGTCTTGTTTTTCCTAATTAATTCCTAATTTAATAAATTCCCGGAGCAGCTAATTTGGCTGCTCGGGGGGAGGGGAGTGATTTTGCCACCCGTCCGGTTTTTTGTTCGCCATTCCTGTGGCTTTGGAAACTGCTTCACGAAACTTGCTAAGTTTTCTTTAATATGTTTTACGCATGGTGCGACAAAATGACAAAATTTACTTCCTCCAAAGGCGGTCCCAGGATACGTTTTTAGTAAGCATGTCTGAGGAGCATCGCGCTTTCTGGCGATCGCGCACTTCGACGTGGTCATGTACTGCGTGGACAGTCCAAATGGTCGGATTGTTTGTTACCTGCTCACTTCCAAATGTTATTAAGAAAAAAGTTGGTCATTGGCGGATCCAGGGGCAAATAAAAGGGGGTATTTGCATTTGCTTATTCCTAGAATGTACGACTTTTTGTTTAAATAGATCAAAGTTAACGAGCGATACAGGCAAGTATATCCTAATGTATTCATACAATCCGCCTACATAGGCTGCCAGAGGCGCCTCCAAGCATCTTTTTAGGGCGCCCATCAGTGGGACTAAAAGACATCTGGATGTGTGTGACTGGTTTTGTTGGTTGGTTGGTTATTGGGGCTTAGGGGCGCACCGACTGCAGGGTCATTCGGCGCCCAGACTGGTTTTGTTAGTTCCACATATATTGCAATGAAATGCCAGATACAACCGTGCAAATTAGGATCAAAGACGGCTCCAGGGCAATGTTAAAGGGGTATTGTGTTCCTTATTCCTGAGAAACTACGACTCAGTTTACCATGCGAACAAAAACAGCTAACACACTACGTCGTGACGATATCGTGGAAATGTATTTTCGTCAGGTTGCGTTTTACGACGCGGGCACGTTGTCCGGACATCGTGAAGGCAGCCGGCGGCGTAGGTCTGCAAGTGACCGTCACATGGCGTGCAGATAACGTCTTCATATCAGGGGTGGCGGAAGCCATGGCGGGAATGGGGGGGGGGACAAACTGTTCGCAGGTACAGCCATCCCCTTCGGCGCAACGTAAAGTACCCATAACTTCTGATTTCTCCTCGGATTTTGGCTACTTTATTTTGGGTCCAGAAAAGACATGACAAGGAATAAATGTGACGAAATTACGTAGATGATGGTCAAAAAACCTTCGCACTCTCCACTACATCACACATAAAAATGCCGTCCTCCGGTACAGTATTTTTAGTCTTTGATGAGGTCTTGTTCATTTACCTCACGCTTTATACATGATCCAGACGTGCACAAACATATATCGCTTCATTTGATAGAGATGGTTTGGTGTGAAGCGCCACAGGAGCGAAACGCACCCGCTAAACAATAATGCTAGCGTGTTTTATCCAATTTCCTATTGTGCAAAATTTCATCTGGTTTAATATGCTGGAAGGACTGCGACTGCAGTGTAACGACAGACTGCAGTCAAGCGAACGGTTTAAATGACTTAATCGTGCTTTCATGCATGTAGCGTACAGCGCAAATTCCTCGGCAAAAAAAAACAAGTCCTCAAAAGCGTATCTTGTACATCATTTAAGACGGCTCAAGTCCGTGGCGTACCGCGGATTATTTTTTTATCTTTTTTTGGAGGACGTCCCTAGAGAGTGAAGGAAGCCCAACATTGAGAGGATCCTTTGAGCACTACGGAGCCTCCATGCTAGAATACCAGGGTTACGTGGTACTTAATTTTCAGTGGCATTAGGAATGAATATGCCAGACACCGACAGCACTAAAACATATGGGAATTCCATGTGTATTACTTCTGGTCCCTGCTGAGCGAGGTTCCGAACCGTGTCCTTTTTTATCCATCAGTGCATCCCTCATCTCAAAGACTCTGAAAATTGCAGATGTGAATTAAACGATCAAATTATTCAAGTTACTCGTGTTTTACGGCGCTACGACCAAATTTGACCATATTGTCCAGGGATTTGCCCAGGACAACATACACTGTCCCTGGACCTGACCCACAGGTAGATGTGTTTCAAGAGTACATAAGAACTGTCATCGATTGATAAGTGTGAATAATTATGTCAATGTAGAAATTGCGTATTAATAACGATCAACGCGAAATTCACTTATGCTTGGTTTACCATATTTCGACGACACATCGGTTTCATCCGATTTTTCACGGTGTAAAAAAATGCTATGAACACCTTGAAAAAAGTTTTCTTTCTCATACACCTTGAAAAAAGTCTTCTTTCTCATCAAAAAAGTCTCATTTCTCATCCCAGCCCGGAACGTACCCATGCCCAAACCCGGCTTGTGGTGCAAAGTGTCGGCAGAACTGCTGACTCCCCGCGCTGTGGTGAAATCTAGTGGAGTAGACACACGACACAATAGCGGCGCAGCGTACCGGCATGACGGTGACATGCATAGCGTGGCTGTATCGTTCCACGGCAAGTAACTGGGGAGAGCGGCAGGCGCACTATTACCCTGTTCAGGTTTCAAAGGCTTGTCGTGTGGGTGCGACTGCAGTCAGACACAAGCGCCCTCCTCTCATCGAAAAATTTCCATTGCGCGCATCTATTTCTTCACCTATCTTTAGGAGTGTTCAAATCTTTATGTGTATTTGTGTTATTGGTTGAGTACATGGTTGGCTGAGCATCGAGGATTTTTGAAGTTGGGATGGTAAAGCCACTAGGGTCCTTGACGTAAATTACGTCACTGGACTCCCTTCCCGACACGCCAAACCATCCCATGGCTTGAGGATCTTTCGTGCCGGAAAGTCCACTTACCTTTCCCGGTCAGGGGACGTCCCGTTCCCTGCCCTCGGGTTCTTTGCCTGGGGACTGGGGGCCCTTTGCGGAGGAGTGAGTTTACATTTCCTGGACAGGGGGTCCGTTTAGGCAAATGTCAGAGGGCCCCTTCATGTGCCGCAGAAAATTAGGGGAGTCCTGGGACCCCTAGGATCTCCTTGGCTACGCTACTGGTTCTAGTACTTGTTCACAGGGGGCCATACGTGCACTTACAGTCACAAACGAAATCATCTTGTTCTGGTTCTCTTCTGGTCCAGAGTTTGTCTTTGAAATCGGAGAATGCTACAAACCCAGCACCATCGAACAGTCTCATTTTCAGCTGTAAACAAAATGGGCTGGTTTGGATCGCGATCGGCAGAAACACGCAAAACGCGGCATGTAAGCCTTTTATACGGTTTCATTTGAATCAGCCTCAAAACAGCATGATCAATAATTTTTACAGACGTATACAGACTTGATCAAGGCACTTAGTGGCGCAGAGCTATAATGAATGAAAGTTTGAAACGGCGTAACGCCATAACCAGCTCATTTCAAGTTTCGACCGTCAGAAACCTGTATGTGGCACGCGACCATTTTTGCGGAGGCAAAAAGATACCTTTGTCCCCTATGTCTTTGGATGGGGCGCTTTGCTCCGTTGCCCCCTTCCCCGCTTCCGTCGCCACAGCCTCATGTACCGTGCAAATGACGTCTTCATATTCGGTTTTTGCAGAAAACTGACAGGTCTTGCACGTAGCTCCATGGGTATAACCAATAAACAGAAGGCTGCACTTACTCCCTTAGTGCAGCAAAGAGCACCTCAAGTCAAAATGATCAAATGATGGAACCATTGCCCTAGTATAGGTGGATTACAGATTCTCGAGTGCACCAGGGACGTGGTTTCTATTTTTTGTGGGTTTCCCGGCACCCACAAAGTGAAAATGTGCACCCACAATACGACTTGGGCACCCACAACTTAAAGTAGGTTTAAATATTGGAATACAGTTACATTCTCAGACCCATAACGTGAACCACCTAAAATCAGCTTTATCCGCAACAGTCGGGACTTATTTACTCCATCGTTACCCACCAATTGCTTTTCCCCATCACTCTCCAACCAAAATTGTGTCAAGCCGGGTCCTACAGCAAGGTCCTCCGTTAACGAGAATATATCTACTCAAATCGTGATTTTCAACTGCAGACGTACGATTGAAAGACACGTTTTTATGAATCGAAGCGTAGGTACTTTTTATTCTTGACGACCCGTTCTCGTTTCCTCATATTTTACTGGGGTATGTAAGTTAGCTGTCAGCCCAAGTTTAATCTATTTGCCCTATTTTCTTTTCAACACCAAAATCACCCACAAAACGTATTAATTATCGTTAGCCGCAACGATGTCGACGCTGATAACAGTTGACGAACACCGAAATTATTACGCTAAACATCATATATTCACGCAAATACCTCTGCGGTTCCACGATTTCCGCCGCAGGTAAGCATTACGTGAATAGGTCGAAATGCATTAGTGTTGTTTGTCAAAACATCTGTCGCCACCATTTATAACTGCGTCTGCTACAGCAAGACAGGGTGCTGGATAAGCATCGTGTGCGTCCAAGGTTTACCTACATATTTTCCGCTCGCTGACTGCTTCCTTTCTCTAGCATTATATTATTGTATTTCGCTCACCGATAGCACTGCCGATAAACGCAATAACTAAAATACATGGAATATTGGTCTAAGATGACCAAAATACACTTTTCATTTACATGGTAATTCATGACCAATCTTAAATATCTCCGGAATGTATTTCTGGAATATTGGACAAACCAGATATATTCCCTTTAATGACGTCACTACCATAAATCCATCCATGATTTACGAATTCTTCTGCAATTGCCTCCCGTAATATCTTTTTAAATTCATTTCTGTGAACTTAAGGCATACACGCTTGTCAAGGCCCGTTCTCGCTCCCCACCCTCCCCTCTCCCCGATACGCAATGTCTGGATGTCCCCATATGCGTTGTGGGCACTCACAATCATTTTCCAAAAACCACGCGTATGGCGTGCACCATCGTCAACGAAGCCGTTCAATGTGTGATGATTCAGGACACGTACAGCACACAGCTTTTAACCCGCCCACGACTGGGGGACGGTTGACCGCCTCCCCCTGAGGGTTTTCTAGGATTTCAAGAGAACGAATAAACGCAGCGCCACGAAACTTCGTGCACCTTTTGCTTCATCATTTTTACACCTTTTGTTAAAGTTTCGACCTCAGGTCAGGTCAGGTGTCTGGCCTAGGTGAGGGCAAACGGACCTATGTCCAAAAACGTTTATCGTCCTGTACCTTTTTCGGAAAACAAGATATCACAATAACACTTTCAGGGATTAGAAAACATGACAGATGCAACAGATCTGCTTGATCAGATTTTTCGGAATTTTCTGGGTCATTGACCTAAGATCAAGCGCATTTTGAAGACATGTCGTCGTTTTTCGGAAATTGACGGAATATTTCATAGCAGTTTTAGTGTGGAGTGATGCGGACATCTAGTTACCGTCAATGGACAAAGTATCAATGACTTCCAGCCATGGACCTGAGGTCAGGCCACGAATGGCTGTTGTGAGCCAAAATGTACCACCGTCAAAATCGGCGATAAATTACTCAGAATAGGTAAAAAATAGCAGAAATGCTTGCACAGATGCAAGTAATACCAGGAACCTCAAAAAGTTTTAAAAAATTGCATAAATTTGGAAATAAACAGGCTCTCACGAATAAAGCTCCTCCCATTGTGTAGATTGGTAACTAATGATTTTTTACAAAATTTAAGCATGAGAAACCATCACAGGAACCACTAAGACCAAGAAAATTTACATGTATAGGCCAATGTCGCGAAAATAAGGGAACGCTAAAATTAGTCCTCGTTAATTTCCTACTGCGTACGGTTGCGGTGCCCGCCGACAACCGGCGTTAAATTATAATATAGTAAATTAAAACCGCCGTATCGTTAACTCAGCTTTTCGGCGTATGTATTGAACAAATCTGAAAAATTAGATATGTATCGGCATCTGCGGACCTTTACCTGCGCGTTGTTGTCTTTACCTGTGCGTTTTTGGTCACAGCCCTTGAGATTCAGGCCGTTTTTTCGGTCTCATGCAGTCGGCTATGAGAAAACATATATGGGGTGTAAATGGCTTACATATTTTCCAAAACTAAAAATGAGACCAGTTTCGAGCTCTACTTGTCACGAGCTTCCCAACGGTGTACTTATTTTTATCGTGCGACCCACCGCTCGTGAGTTAGAGAGGGAGGTCAACCGCCCCCCCCCCCCAGTCGGGCGTGATCGTCACCGACCCACGGTCGTGCACGAGTTAAGACGCTGTGCGATTCTTGACGAGTTCACAGTGAACCGCCTCTGTCCCTACCCGACACCGAGATGCTCGCCGTCCCGCTGCTGCCCCCCCCCCCTTACGCTCCGCCATCACCGGTTCCCAAGTGGCCGCACTCTCATGGCTAGTTCCGGCCCACCTGCCATTTATTTTGACCTCGTGGTCCCGGGACTGGCTGAACGAGATGTACGAGATCCCCCGTGGCGGACACGACCGGCAGTGTGGTTGACTGAGCTGACTGAACTGTTGAACCCTACGGCGGCCTCGGGACTTCGGGAGAAAGAGGGCCCTCAGGTTACCAACATCCAAGCCGAGTTTCTGCCTGTTCAGGTCTTATGTGGTTTGTCTAATCGACCGCTTTGGGAAAAGCCTTAAGTGGTAAAACATTGCAATTAGTGCGTTTCAACGTACAGGTATACTGATTGCAGTCTCTTGAGGTGCCAGCTCATTTATTTATGTTTTCGTATTGTTTCCTATCATAAATGGGCAGTTACACTACTTGGCACCTGAAATGTTATCCTGCATTCCAATTTAAAACAAATAAAATATGACATCGTGTCACGTATAAAAAATCGTCTATATCTTCGCGAAGCACCATCCTCCACGAACGATTCCTAGACAGCCGAGAGAATGACTTGGAGCGCTGCATGGTCCTAATCGATGAGTTCGCGGACGACGACGTATCCCACCGAAAACTCTTCGTCGCCTGCGGCACGGCCTCCGTAGACGGCGGGGAGTCGCCGGCCGGACCGCTCAGCCGTCTGACTCTGCGTCCGCTCCGCCGGCACTACAGAGGGCCAGGACGACACCGGCAACGTGTTTTACCAAAGCTGGCGCGCTGTTTGATAAGTGCTCTTTGACGCAATTTTCGTGGGCCAAGAAGGTGCGTGGTTGACCGATAAAAGCGGGACGCATACGAATGCCTTCTTCGCTCCTTCGTGCCTCGCAGATGCTAAGAGACAGCCACATTTCAATTTCATCTGACGATATATATACTGAAACGGCCAGCTTTGCCCAGCAAATTGCTCTCATGAGGCACCCAAGTGTGCCCGCGTTTTTCCACTCGGTTCCCAGCATGACGATGGATGCAGTTACGTTAGTGGGACCAGGGGCGTCGTTTCATGCTAATGACGGGGGAGGCGAACCTCCTAACCTCCTAAGGGCCGACAGCCTGACCTCCCCCCAATGGTGAGTTTCCCGACGTCGCCAGTCCCGACTGCTGCGGGGGGAGGGTCCATGCGTGGATCGTGATCCCCTGGTCCCCACTTCCACTGAGGATGCCCGTCATTGGGACGAAAACATTGAGACATTGCACATCTGACAATGGGCTCAGAATAAGAAACTGAATGCATGCCGCTGCACATAATATTCTCTGGACGAGCCCAGGTCATCCGACAACATGGGCAGACAAGCGACATCTGGTGAAGAACTTTTTCGGTCACCATGCAATGTGTGGCAATGCATTTTTTTTTACTCTCCCGGGATACTGAAGTCAAATCAACGACAAATCCCGTCCATTTGTTAGAAAAATAACTATGTTACAAGCTCCGTCGATGGACAAAGGCTTTTGATTGATATGTCCTGCGTCAGACAACCTGAAAGACGAAGCAGACATATCCCCGTGTCGAAGGAATAGGAAAATACCTTGTTCGCAACTCATAACTCGCGACATCCCACCAAGTTGCAACAAACGAATGACAAGTTCTGCTGGCCGAACTAAAAAACAATGAATCAGGAAACAAACTGAGGGCATTGGCAAAACAAAATTTTAAGAAACGAATGGACAGGACCACCCAAAATGTGACATTTTGCATGACAGATAAACGCGCCCATAGGGTTAACATTGCGGTCCGGAGGGGCCGGCCCCCCCCCCCCCAAGTAGCTGCCTCTCCGAGCGGTCGGCCGGCTGGATGTCCGTTGCAGCCCCATACAGGTCATTGCTAACCCGCCGTCGCGGCCCCATGCGAGCCATCGGTAATCCGCAGGTCGTCGAGTGGTCAGAATGGGCTTTTTGCCACCCCTTGGATGTTTCCCTCCAGCAATTACGACGCGTGGTCCCGCCTCAAAGGGGACCACGGGCACAAAACCTGGTTCGCTATCGTCGGAAGCATCTCCGGCTGACCGTTGACACACAGACAATGCCACAGACGAGTCGCTAATTCAAACTCACCATAAACAGAGGAGCTTTCCCTGCGATCAGCTCCCACGTACCCAGCGGGGGGGGAAGGGGGGGGGGAGCGCGGGCGCTCTATTCTACTGGACGGAATGCTAATGCCCTTAGCCTACGCAAACCAATGACAAAGCCGGCGTGCTTGAGACCGTGAAGGCATTCGAAACGCCTGAGTGTTATTACCGACAGGCCGCAGGTTATAGTTTGTCGGTGCTCTCGGTGGGTTTGAGGCAGTTTGGATGACTCGCCCGAAGTTTATTCGTTCGAAGTCTTACGGTCTCCATCAGCTGCGATCAAATTATGTTGACGTGTGTCGTCACGAATCAGGGATGTCGATTTATATTCTTTTGAGAGGGCCCTGGCCTGACCTACCCACTGCTGATTTGGGCCCACCCAGTGTTGGTTTAGGCCTACCCAATGTTGGTTTGGGCCCATCCAATATTTTCTGACGGTTCAGAAGGGAAATGAGTAATAGTAGCGAAAAATGGACCGCAATAGATAAGAGATAGGCAGAAAGTTAAGAATAAAGCCTAAAGCGATGTGTCTATCTTTCTATCTCCTGTACATGTATATATACATATGTGTATTACACATATACATGGGGATAAGTGCATTGTTTTATCTGATAAATAGTAACAAAAAAATCATAAATTTCAGTTGGCCAAAATAAAGTGGGCTAAATCCGTTGAGAAACCCACTTTCCGGGGAGGTTAGGTTGTCGGACCCTGGGCTCGACCCCCCTCCAATCATTTACAGAAATTGACGCTCTTGTCACGAATCGTTTTTGTTTGAATGGTATAGGGAATCCTGCAACATTCTGCAACTTTATATGCACAGTTTTACTGTACAAAAGGTCTCAGTTTTCCTGAATGATTCCCGATCATTCTTGAAAGCTCTACTCACGCATGTACTGCTGTTGCACCATTCTTGTACGCAGCAGTATGCTGCTTGGCAGATGCTATTTATTTGCGGGGATCACAGATCACTTTTTTCGGTTGGAAACGGACCAATGGCTTCATCGAGGCACGCCGGATTTTCCCGAAATCTTCCCCTGTAAAGTGGATATGGCACCAAAAAGTTCTCTACGCCCTGAACATTGAGGTAGTCATGCTCTACAACTTTCTATAATATCGGCCGTTCGGCGCAGCCGAGCAACATCTCCCGACATCCGACATCTTTCCGTTAGACGTCACCTCGGAAGCCATCATTATTACGTCTTGTCTCAGCAATTATTAATTTACTGTTGTCTAATTAGACAAAAATCAAAGAAATCGAGGTAGAAATGCACTTTTGTGAACTGATGTGGGATCAGAGAGCCAGAAACTCGGGGCAGGCGATCGACGAATGGTAGCCGGGGAAGCAGCTAGCTGAAATTAAGTCATGTCACTGGTTTTAATCGGTTGAAAACTTCTGACCGTCAGATATTTGTAGACCTATTTCGGTATTGAGCATCGGCGGAACGGCAAGTTTAAACGGCAGTCTCTCCTATGTCGCTGTTCGCTGCCATTACTGAGCGCGCTAGAAATGCCCGGAGGAAAATGCGCTTAATCGCGATAATGCTTTTGACACATACGCACTATTACGCAGAATCGGTCCGATGTGAAGACCTCGTCATGGCGCAACGAACCGAGAACATATTTGACTACCCTTTAAAGGCGTGGTAGATTTGGGGGGTATTTTTCCCTGAATATCTAACCTTCGTAGTTGCCGGTGGTGACAGTATGGACAGGTTCAGTTCAAAATAACAAGACCCGTTATTTTCTCCTAACCGAAGACCATCCGGCATTGACGTCATCTCGAACAGGTCTGACGTCACATGCTGATGAACATGTCCAACTGAGGACCTCACCGTGACCTCATAGTCATAGTAGCGCGCGGAGGGGGGGGGGGACTCAGGAGTGAAGTCACTGTTTCCCCTATGTTCTAGCCATAGACGTCAACGAGGGAGGAGATGGATAGAAGGACCATTTACCCCTCCCACACGGGTGGCCTGTGCCCAGCCTGGAGCTGAACAGAAAGCCTAGGTATATTCGTTATCATACTGACGTTTGGCCATCCTTCGCCACGGACTCGTAACATGTTCCGAGTGGGTGGGGCGAGGGGCAGTTGGGAGGTCGCGAAAGGTAAGAGTGGATGCACCTGGCCGGTACGTATTTTTTCCGCGGTGGCATTTTCGTTATATTGTCACATACACTCTACTTCTGTAGAAAACTACGCCGCACGGACATAGAATCTCAACATTGTCACGTTTACGGCGCCAGGCTGTACGAGAGTAAGTTCCATTTAAATTCCATATTTCGCTTCTTCTTTACACAGTCGTTCGCATCTTTCGTTTGAGTAACGCGCGCACTTTTAACATACCCAATGTAGGCCTCAATGCAAATCACTCGATCATTCCGTTTGCGCATGTACAGATACTCTTTAGCGAGAAGGATTAACAATTTTTTAATCGGTACAACATCGGTAATACCAAACAGTATATTATGTGCGGTAAGTAAATGCCGGGATGGGTTTGTGTTGGTGTTTATAAACCTGACAACTTTGTCGCAGAAGGTTTGAACAGTTTGGCAAGCGAAAAAGGATTGGATAATGGTGTCGCTGTTATGACAATGTTTGCAGGCGGCGTCGTTCCTGAACCCGCGCAAGACATAAAAATTTGTTTGTAGGTATGAAATGGTGTATTTTTTCATGCTGGAATGTTTGAAGTTCAGTGGATCTCGTACAGTTATTTGGAACGTGCGTAATTTCAGGCCAGCTCTGCAGTCTGAAGCCTTCATCATGCTGCCATCGTTTATATGCGGTATGAGTGATAGTTGTTTTGTTTATTCAATACAGTTTTTTTTACAGTTTATACAGTTTTTTGGTTTTCATTACCGTAACAGGGATCCCTTTATCGCGGCAATTAATGCAGTGTAATTTGTCCCTCTCGTCTGCGGGTATATGAACCCCGACGTTTCGCAGCATCTCCTACGTTCGGGGAATGGAACTGACTATACCACAGTATCTTACGAAGCCGGTGTTGCACGTAGAAAACTTTGTTGGAATCCCTTATAGGTTAGAGTCCGACCACCTGAATCCAGTACATCATCCACGTATTTGGTGCCACGGCCGTACATGCTTTTGTCAAACAGCATGTACTCTACTGAAATTTCTGAATTACGAGTCTCGTATAATCTCGTATAACACGGCATTCCTCGAAGAACTTGCGTTGTTTTACGCGAGACAGGGATTGGTTTAACCTACGGTAGTCAATTAATGCATCAACATGAAATTCAGGTCTATGTTTCATCAGCTCTTCCTTCCCGTACCTGCTCTTTAAGTATATATATATAACGGTATATAGTCGAAATCTAGCTTGTAACAGGCGGGCCCACGATGCATTACCATTCAGCCTACGCATAACCGACTGACCTTCAAGCTTTTGTGTGATTATCCACAAAAGCAATGGTAGGCATTAGGCTCCTTCACAATGTGGAGCGTATTTCCCGAACAGTAGGTAATACATCGTCAAAAGAACACAACATGCTAGGTGGCGATGCTCCACATCATTCTATACAGATGCGCTCCTTTGTATTGTCTTAGTATCGCTAAATAATGTTTTTTTACTTCACTCGCCAGAGCTTTCACCGCCTCCTGCTGGGTGCGTCCTTGCCAGTTACGACCCTTCGCTGACAGGTGACCGGTTGTGTCGGGGGCATGTTTAGAGGCTGCCTTTCGTAGTAGATCGGACAGCTGTTAACACCCCGACCAATGAGCGGATGTGTTTCGTGCGGCGTAAGAGGGAGGAGAGGACCAGCTTCCCATTCATTGGCGTAGTGGCTAGATTCCGAGCAATTTGACGAACACAGTCGCTCATTGCGGAACGTTCTTGGTTGGCCGAATGGTGTTATTGTTTAACCTGAAATGGGTGATGCGGAATTGCGAGATCGCGTCCCTGGGTACCCGTTTTGTTTCTTTCTTCTCTATTCTCATTCCTGAGCACATGGGTTGCATTGGAACATTGGGATGCCGACTTTATCGGGAACACATGCGTGGCATAACGTGATATCAAGCGACTCGAAATAACCTATCAGCTATAAAAAAGTGATGTCTACCATGGGAAGGCATAAAGCATATCTGAACCTAAACCAGCAGCGAGCGATATCTTTAATTAAGACGTCATTAAACGGCATTTAGGCTCCGTCGGGGAAGACAGAGCTCTAATTCTTACCAGCAGCGACGTAGCCAAAGGGGGAGGGCATGGGGGTTGTGGCCCCCTGAGCCAAGCGGTCTACACTAGATACATGGTGATTTCGCATGAATACGTAATAGTGATCATATATATGTTGGAAAATCAAACATATGTTTTCCTGTGCATGAAACATAAGATAAATTGCCTAAAACTACTGCCTTTTCTTGTAAATTTCGTCATATCCCTTTGGTATATGACAAAAATTGACATTTGCCCCCCCCCCCGAGGAAAATCCTGGCTACATGCCTGCCTACCAGGTGGCGAAAAATACTAAACTCCTGTTTTGCGAAATGTCCGCAAAGTTGGGAATGCTGGACACACCCGACATCTATCTTGGT
Organism: Capitulum mitella; assembly: GCA_030062745.1. NCBI lineage: Eukaryota > Metazoa > Arthropoda > Thecostraca > Pollicipedomorpha > Pollicipedidae > Capitulum > Capitulum mitella. The sequence continues at coordinate 8,555,474 of CP099842.1, forward strand.
ATTGCTTTATGTGTAATTATGTTTGATAAACAACTTGTTTTATGTTTTTGACACGCGCAGTGAAAAGACTGAAATTTACACGCAGTGGAGGAAAGGCGTGAAATTCTCCACCCCTCTCCCTCCACCCCCAAACCTTAGGAACCAGTTAGTGACGTGAAACTTTCAGAGTGGAAAGTTGTGGGCAACTACATTTGTCCAAATTTCGTGACTCTAGGGCAAAGCCTCCGTGGTCAGATCGGGTCAAATGTTCAGAATTTCGTCGAGTCTCAGCTTTTGCGACTTCTTCCCGGAGGATTAACCCAGCTGATCGAAAGTATGCCAGATTCGGACTTACCGTTATCTCAAGGATGATCCACGATGGCTAACAAACAGATTACAGCATTTAACTTCAGATCGCTCATATATCATCTAATATCGCTGTTGGTAATGCATGGCTGGGGGGGGGGGGGTCGGCTGGTTTTGCCGCTCAACGGTGGACGTAACGTGGCCATACCTACAAAAATGTCCATGTAATTTTTTTGTTTTTGACGACGCACTAGATATCAGTTTAAATTGCGTGAAAACAGACAATCCACGATGAACATGAGGCCGGAGGCGGGGATGAATTTTGCCCCTCCACTGGATTCCGGTCGGAGATTCCCAACGTGAAACCTTTTCAAAACCAAGTCTCATTTCAGGCAATCCCCTGCAAGAACATTTTACACTGTCGCTATTCTAAAGAATTACTGATGTTTTACGCTATACCAAATATATATTTACGCTATATCAAACGAAACATTGTCGTGGAACTTAACCACCTCCTCCTCTCGTTCCCCGGTCAGCAAAAATAATGTGACCCCTGTCCCCTTCCCCCTTTATGAAATGTTTCTACGTCTGCGGTTTTTCCATATATTACTTTTGTATGGTTATCTCACGACATTACTACACGGTCGCCCGTTTCATTCGTTTCGTTGAAACGATACGTATGCAAGGGCATGCATATTATGAGCCATTGGTAATCTGCGCGAACGGTTCAGACCTAGCCAAGTTAAGCAGAAATTGCAGTTATGCAAAGCCATCAAATGGAAGACATCGGTGACATGAGTGGATTCGTGCTAGTGACACCATGGTGTCATCTCCGACAGTTCATCCCGGGCTCATCGGACCGGGAACGGATAACTGACCTACCATTTGCTCTTTGCCACTTGAAATGTTCTGATATGACGCACATCCATGTTTTCCAGCATTCACAGCACTAATGCTTACGCTTGTTTAACCCTCGCCGGACGGGAAGAAATTTCACTCGCACCGATGGCCGAGGCGGGGGGGGGGAAGCGCCCTCTCGCCATTTGGCCCCTAATTGAGCTATAGTGTCTCGGGACAAGAAGAAATTGATAGCCGTATGCCCAAGAAATCCAATGGAAACTGTGTCAACGCGATCTGGTCAGCCAGTGGCCTCCTAGGTCGGGTCAAACTTTACGTTTGCGAGCTACAAATCAATTTTCCTCAGTCAAAAACGACACATTTTGGGTCCATATCGGCCTAAAACTGTCCCGTCCCCCCAAAAAACTGCATAAGAGCATTCTAAGGTCAGATAAGGTCATCTTGGGTCAATGACCTTGTTTGGCCTTGAAAACGTCATTGCGCTATCTAAAGTGACCTGTTCGGATGTGGAATACCATTCTGAACCGATCTGATGCCCGTCATCCCCCGTTTATGCATGTCTATTGCCCTAAAACGGTAAAGAAACCGGAATTCGGCGCAAAAATCGCTCTGCGGGTTTTCAGTAATGACGTCATGTCCTGGTGCCCCGCAACAAGATGGGATCACTCCTTTTCTCAAAACATATGCAATGAATCAGCTGTGCAATCGTCGTCAATCGTGCAATGCAAAACATGTGCAATCGTCAGCCGTGCCAGATTTCACGGCACTGCCGTGCACCGTTTTGCCGTGGTCCCGGAAACATTGCTTGGGGGTGGCATCTATCCCCTTGTCCGGCGAGGTTAAGTTCTTATCATTGCGAACTAGTAAAATATTGGGGGCCAAGTTTCACACTGTGAGGAAGCACAGCCCAGGATTGGGATAAGACTGAGATTTGGGATATTGGGAGGTCAGCTGAACATTGGGGGATGCCCCACTCCCCCAAGAGATACAAAGTTCCGGCCTTGGTAATGTGTGTATGTATTCCGAAATATATTCGGGCGAGTTAAGTGCTCCCACATAAACAAACGCAACATATGTCCGTTTAACCTGGTGTCATTAACATTAATCACATTCACCAAATAATTATCATATAGGCGTCTTCTGTACAAAACATGAATTCTTCATTCGTGTGTAAGTTATTTCCAACGCTATTCTCAGAAACCGCTCAGCCATCATTGCTCGGGTCGAATGTTCATATCCAGTCAGGTGAAAAACTACCTGTTTGGAAGGGAACGCAGATCGGACACGGCCTGGTCGGTCTCCACGACGCCCTCACAGTCCTCCGGCAGAGCATGCCACGTGATCAAGATGGACTCCCTCCTTGTAGCCTTTACCCAGTACCCCACTCACAACGCAACTGATCTTATCAGTTTGAGAGCCGAGAGGGTTAGCGCAGTGGCGGAACTAAGAAACCTGTCCAACGTTCCCGCCTACTGAGCGTAAATATGGTTTTTCGTGTTTTTCGGAATCAAATTAAAATATGAAACACATTTTTGAAGTTATTACGGGTGCTCCTACGTCGCGGCAAATAGCTGCTCAAATTACATTACATTAGCACCATAAACACCGGAGCTTTGGCCGGTTTATCACAAGAACTTAATACTTATCATTTCTTTTGTAGAGACCCGCACATCGCCTGTATATCGACCACACCTAAGCCACCGTCATCGATGTTCTGACAGATCACCTTGGCCTTGACTTTAGGGTATCGTCCATGGCAAAAGTACTTCATAATCAGAGACTGCATGGGCTTCAACTGCGCTTCGGGCATTATCGCACATGACATGGCATCAGCAAGTTTGGTTCCTAATAGGCCCTTGCTCACCGTTATTCTTCCCTTCAGGCCTAGATTTCTTTGAGACGACATATTTTTGTGTTCTGAATGCTGCTTATCACGTGACTGAGGTTTTCAGGAACACAACATTTCGTGGCACTGAACCACATTTCCAGTATTCTGACTCTGTCTGCAAAAGGGATGCCACACATTGTGTCCGTTCGATGTCGGTAGGTTCCAAGCCACATTAATTTCGATTTGTGAGCGTTCAGCTCTAATCAAGACATTTCGCCAAGGTAGCTAGGCTGTCTTACTAGCTCTTTCACAAATTCCTCGTCACTCGCAAATCCGGTTGCATCACCCGTATATTGCGAAATCTTAATTTCGATGTTATTAATTTGCACTCCGCGGATGGCATCCATCCGTCCAATTTTGATCGCAGATAGTTTCACTGACAAATTAAAAAGCATCCCGGAAATCGGACATCCCTGCATAATGCCACGTTTTGGTTCAAACCATTCGAATGCGAAACTGTTGTTTAGCACTGCCAGTTTGCTGTCATTATACAGCAATGTCACCTACCTGATGAAGCACTCCCAGAAGCCAAACAGTGCAAAGCATAGAAAATAAATGATGTTTCATGCTGATAAATGCGGCCTTACAATCAAGGGCAACCGAAATTCCCTGGACACCATGAGTCTGCAAATAGTCAACGGCCTGAATATGTCTTAAATTATCTTGAATGTTCATGCCTTTAAAAAACCCTACCTGATTACAATAAATCGGTTTTTGTTATTACCTTATGCAATCTCATCGCCAAGACTTTGGCAAATATTTTGTGAATTATATCCAATATAAACAGATTGGACGTTTCTGTCTTAATTGTTTTTGGTCGCCAGTTTTCGGAATGAAGATCAGCACACCCTTGCGTTGTGTTATGAGCATTTTACCAGTTCTAAAGGCTTCATTTATGCGAGTAAGAATGATCCTTCGAATGCCGCTCCAGAAAAACTTGATAAATTCTTTATTGAAGGATAAATTCCATATTGAAGCCAGACATCGATGGGGCCCTATTAGAGCTCATATAAACAAGAACTAATGTTATTGGCCCTTCACATGAAAGCCTATCCTGCTATCAAAAGTTTCAGAATATCAATGCTTTGAATAAAGTTCGCTGGTCGATTTGCGGTCGGAACCGCTGCCGACTCGGCTGTGACCTTTGATCGCAGCCTCCTCTGTTGATCTGTCTTGCGTTGTCCGTGGCGCGGCCGGCCGGGGCTGGGGCCGAGCAGGGCGAGTCAGTCGCTGTCGCGCCACCATGGGCAGGACTCAGTACAAGTGTCTGGCCTGGTGCTCTTTGTCAGGAACGGAAGCAACACCAACCTGACCTATGTTCCTCATTCTGGGACCTCAATATACTTATAAGCGAAACTGCTCATTGCAGTGGCCTGTCAGCAACGCCACACTGCTATCTGTAACAAGGAAACCATGTTTGATTTGACTAACACATAAAGCAGCCCAAGCTTAATCTCAGCACAGAGTGCAGTTGCACCTGATATACTCCGCGCTACCGGCGGCCGTATCTGGCGACACGCCAGATCGGTCCGACCACCTGCAATGCAGATTACTGCGCAACGCCACCCGCCCGACTCCTGTGTACCTAGTCACTGTCAGCCCGCAGGTGTCGCTTCTAGTGCTTACTTCGAATGTGCTGTACAACTTACCCATTAGTATATTCTTGTAGTAATATGCGATTGTTTGCGCTTGCACTAGCTCGACGTTCCCCTCGGACCCCGCTCGGGTCCTGAGACCAAGGGAAGGTATTAGACCCCGAAAGGGCCGTGTTGGACCTCTACGAGGAAGAGGAAGACATAACACCTGGGTGGAACGTCCATCTTTCCTAAATTGCCCACGGAACCCCACCTATCAACCTCCTATGGGCCTACCTATGGGAATTTCCTGAGCAGGTAGTCTATATGTCATTCAAGCATGGCCAGCCTCAAAGAACTACGAACAGTATAAAATATCGGTAGGAGCCGGGGCGGGCGACGAACCGCCCGTGTTGCACATGTTGCAAGCACCCCGTGCACCGCTACAAATGAATCGAACTTAGCAGATAAGTGTATCAAATTCGTAACTGCATGGTGACAAATGTCAACGACTCAAGGACCTCACGTGATTTGTTCGCATCGTATGTCTCTGTAGCATTGCAAAACTTTACAAACTGACGCGCCGTCCATCCCGCTTCCACGAACCATTAATCTGCTACATCGCTCCGTTCCAAAGCAAATTCCCCTACCCCGAGAAACGTTGTAACGTGAGCACAACAGATCAGCAAGTAAGCACGAGAACCGCTGTTTTCGATATGAGTGAGCGCATCAGTGAGTGAACATCAGTGACCACACAAGGGCGCCAAGGCAGACCAATGACCACATGACACAGTGAACAGAACACCTATTAGCTACGCTTCTTATCGCTTATTAACTCCGCCAGACCGTGGCGAAACCTCGGAGACGGGGCTGGGCGCGGACGATGCCGCCAACCAGCTGGTGGTCACACCCAGCGACGATGACGCCGTCATCGCGCTCAGTGGCGGCCCGGAGGAGGTGGCGGCGGTGGCGCGGCCCGCGCGGCTCTGCGTCGGCGACGGCCGAGGCGACTCCGAGGACGACAGTCTGGCGGCCGAGCTGGCACAGTTCGACTACTATGTGCCGATGGCGGCGGAGCGGCCGCCGTCAGAACGCGAACCCGTGGTCGGCTCGCCGCAGCTCGAGATGCCCGGCCCACCGCCGGCGCAGCCTCAGGTCGACCAGTTCTCGGCGTAAATCAGCGACAAGAGGCGGCGCACGTGCTGTACTGCGAGTGGCCGGAGCGGCCGGATAGTGCGAGTAGTGCGCAGTTCCTTCCATGGTCGCTGGTGCACGTCCACCTGGTGCCCTCGATGATACAGGTGGGCAGCTGCTGGACGCCCTGGTTGACCGACTGGCCCAGCGCCGGCTCGTCTTCGAAACGGGTCGTCATCCGCAGCCTCGCCATCTTCAGCTCATCGACGCCGGACACGCAGTCATCGACGTGCATCCAGAGGGCGCACAGGCTCCGGAACTTCTTCTTCATGCAGTCTAGAATCTTGATGCGGTGCCCGCCCAGCTGCAGCAACTTTTGGTCTATGCCCAGCTGGTGGGCGGCACCAGGCAGCACCCTGAATGCGCGCTCGGTCTCGCAGACAAGGAAGTGCAAACCATGGTGATACCGAGGTGCTGGGGCAGCATTTCATGTAGTGAAAGAACCAAAGCTCATGAAGACAGGAGGAGGGCAAATGGGGTGGCAGGAGGAAGGGGAGGGGCGGGGTGGCAACCGGGACGATGCTTTACCGGGGGGCCATGGAAGGAACTTTAGCCCCCACTGGACCAGTGCGTACAAAACGAGCTCACCTTGAATTGAGCCAAGCGTTGTCCTAACTCTGCTCTTTTTGTTTCCACCACTGAAGAAATCTTCTGGTCAATGGTGAACAATGTGCATCAGAGGATCAAGATGCAAACAGTTAGGGCTCTTGAAAATTCTTGAAAAAGGCTACACAACAACAAGACTACTGATTTATGACTACTTTCTGAACAAATGCTAACTGCGGCTTTCTCAGTAAAGGTAAAGGGCACTTTTCTCTGTTCGGTAGTTTTTTACCCAAGTTTGAACAATTTTGAGCTTCAGTCAGCTATAAGACAATCATTCAGCAAAACGTAATTAAACATGCCTTTAATTAAATGTACCTGTCAAAAGACAAAGTGCTTCAGTCAGCAGTATATCATTTTGAAACTCTGACAAAACTTACGAGAGCAGTGAATTATGGGCCCAATGCTACAAACCTTTTTCAAAGTATTTCTTGACAACTTGGGTTTACACACTTGTCTGAGGTACCCCCAATGAAATTCTGCAATAAACAAAACATGCATGAAATAAGGTACCTGCAGAACACACTGCAATGGGTGGTAAATGTATTTTATCCAACGCTATGTAAAAATGGTTTAATAGTAGGGCATTGCTTAAGTTTCCAAAACAATCAAAAGAAGTGCCACAAAAACATCATTAGGTGCTGTTGATGAAAGACCACATACATTTCGACCATAAAAAATTACGGTTTCTCAACACTGCACAATTCAGCATCCACCGAACATGTACGATTCTCCACAAAAGTAATGATAGGTATTAGGCTCCTGTACAATATGGAGCGTATTTCCCGAACAAAAGGTAATACATCGTCACAAGTACACAGCATGGTAGGAGACAATGTTCCACATTATCCTATACAGATGCGTTCATCTGCGTTGTCTTTGTATCGTTAAATTTTCCAAAGTAATGTTTTTTTTTCTCCACTCGCGAGTGTTCACCGTCTCCTGCTGGGTGCGTCCCTGCCAGTTACAACCCTTCGCTGACAGGTGACCGGTTGTGTCGGGGGCATGTTTTTAGGCTGCCTTTCGTAGTAGATCGGACAGCTGTTAACACGCCGGCCAATGGGCGGATGCGTTTCGTGTGGCGTAAGAGGGAGGAGAGGACCAGCTTCCCATTCATTGGCGTAGTGGCTAGATTCCGAGCAATTTGACCAACACAGTCACGCACTGCGGAACGTTCTTGGTCGGCGGAATGGTATTATCATTTAACCTAAAAGGGGTGTTGCGGAATCGCGAGATCGCGTCCCTGGATACCTGTTTTGTTTCTTTCTTCTCTGTTCTCATTCCTGAGCACATGGGTTACATTGGAAAACTGGGATGCAGACTTTGTCGGGAACACATGCTTTGCGCAACGTGATGATATCAAGCGATTAGAAATAACCCATCAGCTATAAATAGTGATGTCAACCTTGGGAGGCCATAAAACCCATTCTAACCTAAACCGGCAGAGAGCGATATCTTCAATTAAGATGCCATTAAACGGCATTTAGGCTCCGTGGGGGAGGCAGAGCTCTAATTCGTACCAGGCGGCGAAAAATACTAAACTCCTGTCTTGCGAAATGTTCGTAAAGCTAAGAATGATGGACACACCTGGCATCTATCTTGGTATTACTTTATGTGTAATTATGTTTGATAAACAACTTGTGTTTATGTTTTTGACACGCGCAATGGAGGGCCTCTGAAAATTACACGCACTAGAGGAAAGACGTGAAATTCTCCATCCCCTCCCTCCCCCCAAAGCCTCGGAAACCAGCTAGTGACATGAAACTTTCAGAGTGAGTGGAAAGCTGTGGGCAACTACATTTGTTCAAATTTCGTGACCCTAGTGCATCACCTTTGAGGTCAGATCGGGTCAAATGTTCAAAATTTTGTCGATTTCGCAGATTTTGTGACGTCTTCCCGCATGTTGATAGTTGTTGTTGACATATATAGTTGATCGAAAGTGCGCCAAAATTCTTATTTCAAGGGAGATTTACGATGGCTAGCAAACAAATAACAACATTTAACTTCAGATCGCTCGTATATCATCTAATATCGCTGTTGATAACGCACGGCCAGGGGAGGGAGCGATCGGCTGGTTTTGTCGCTCTACGGTTGACTTTACGGGGCCATACCTTCAAAAATGTCCATGCCATTTCTTTTTTCTTTGATGAGGCACTAGATATCAGTTTAAAGCGTGCGAAAATAGGAAATCTGCAACAAACATGAGGTCGGAGGCGGGGATGGATTTCACCCCCTCCACTGGATTTCGGCAGTAGATTTCCAACGTGAAGCACTTTCAAAACCAAGTCTCATTTCAGACAATTTCCTGCAAGAACATTTTACACTGTCGTTATCCTAAAGAATGATTAATGTTTTGCACGATACCAAATATATATTTACGCTACATCAAACGAAGCATTTTCTTAATCGCCTCCTCCTCTCGGTACTCGGTCAGCAAAAATAATTTGGCAATGGCCCCTGCCCCTTTATGAAACGTTCCAAAGCCTCTGCAGTGATACCATATACTACCACTGCATGCGAATCTAACGACAGCACTGCACGGTCACCCGTTTCATTCGCTTCGTTGAAATGATGCGTAAGCAAAGGCATGCATAGCATACACCATTGGTAATCTGCGCGAACGGTTCAGACCTAGCCAAGTTAAACAGAAGTTGCAGTTATGCAAAGTCATCCAATGAAAGACATCGGTGACATGAGTGGATTGGTGCTAATGACACCATGCTGTCAAACGTTACGCTCCGACTGGTCATCACGCCTCATCAAACCGGCAACGGATAACTTAAGGAAAATAAGGAATAATAACCCAAGGAATTTGCTTTTTCTGTTTGCATTACCTTGACTCCACTTGAAAAGTCTAAAATGCGTACGGTATGCATATCCGTGCTTTCCAACATCAACAGCACTAATGCTTACGCTTGTTTAACGCTCGCCGGACGTTAAGGGTTTTCACTCGCACCGATGACCAGGGGGTAGGCACCCCCTCGCCATTTCGTCCCTAATTGAACTAGCGCCTCGGTACAAGAAGAAATCAATAGCCGTGTACCCGAGGAATCCAGTGGTAACCGTGTCAACTCCACCAGGTCAGCCAGTGACCTCCTAGGTCAGGTCAAATTTTGTTTGGAAGCTACGAACTGATTTTCCCCATTCAAACACGACACCTTTTGGGCCAAATAGGCCTGAAATCGTCCCACCCTAAAACTGCATAAAAATTATAAGGCTAGAAAAAATCATCTAAGGTGATTGACCTCGTTTGACCTTGAAATGGTCATTGGACTATCTAGAATGACCTACTCTCATGTGGACTACTATTCTGAACCGATTTCATGCCCGTCATCTCCCGTTTATGCATGTCTCTTGCCCTAAAACAGTAAAGAAACCGACATTTGGCGCAAAAGTCGTTCTGCAAGCTTTCAGTAACGACGTCATGACTCGGTGCCCTGAGACAAGATGGGGTCACTCTTTCCCTCAAAACATGCACAATGAATTTGTCGTCAGCTATGTCAAATTTCACGGCACTGTCATACACCGTTTTACCGTGGTCCCGGAAACATTGCTTCGGGTGGCATCAGCCCTCGTCGTCCGGCGAGGGTTAAATTCTTATCATTGCGAACTGATAAAATAGTGGGGGCCAAGTTCCACACTGTGAGGGGGCCCAGCCCAGCATTGAGGGAAGGGGGCTCAACATCGGGAGGTCAAATGAACATTGGGGATGCTCCCCCACCCAAGGGATACAAAGTTCCGGCCTAGCGCGTATATATGTCGAAATACGGGCGAGTTAAGTGCTCCCGTGTAAATAAACGCAGTAAATGTCTGTTTAACCTCGTGTCATTACCATTAATATGCTCTAGCAATGGCATTCACCATATAATTACCAAAAAGGCTTCTTGTGTACACAGTATGAACCGTTCACTTATGTGTAAGTTATTTCTAACGTTATTGCTCAGGAATCGTTCAGCTGGCATTGCTTGGTCGAATGTTCAAATCCAGTCAGGTGTAAAACTACCTGTTTGGAAAGGACTGCATGTCGGACACGGCCTGGTCAGTCTGCACGACGCCCACACAGACCTCCGACAGAACATGTCACGTGATCAAGACGCACTCCCTCCTCATAGCCTTTACCCAGTATCCCATTCACAGAGCAGCTGATCTTATCAGTTTGAGAGCCGAGAGGGTTGGCGCAGTGGCGGAACTAAGAAAACCGCCTAACGTCGGTTGCTTATTGGGGCTTAGGGGCGCACCGACTACAAGGTCATTCGGCGCCAAACCTGCGTAACGTCCTCGCCTACCGAGCGTAAAGATGGTTTTTCTTGTTTTTTGGCATCAAATTAAAATGTGAAACACAGGTTTGAAGCTATTACGGGTGCTTCTCCGTCGTGGCAAATAGCTGCTCAAATTACATTTCATTAGCACCATAAACACCGGAGCTATCGCCGGTTTACGACAAGAGCCCTAATACCTACCAAGACTTTTGTGGACACCTGTACATCGAGATCTATTACATTATTAGCCTTGTATAGTTTAATATTACAAAGTTATCAGTAATTTTGTCATATAACTGAGAACATTATACCTAGCATGAGAAGACAAAAGATAATGAGTGTATATGCTTTCTGTAATGAAATGACAATGGATACAACATTGAGGAAAATTTTGAAATGGAAAAATAAGTCATCGAACCCTGAAATGTGACACTGATAATGTGTTTACAGAAATCTACTTTAAAAGGCAAGAAGACACATGGATGGGTCAATATTTATCTAAGGAACTCCATATCAATTATTTCTTTTGGCATGGAAAGCTCCATACCATTGGTTTACAAACTTTGGTAGTGTCTCAGGTCACTTCACAAGGCCAGGTCAAGGTCAAAAGTCAAAATTTGGTTTTGTGGTAATAATTTTGGCGGTGTTTTTCAAATGCCAAGCCCAGAATTGATAAGAGATAAAAGGGTGTACCCTACTTGTGTACCAGGTTTCAGCTTGGTATCAGGTTGGGATCTTGGTATCAGACTTGGTATCAGGAGCTATGACATAAAATGTCAGTGACGTAAAATGTCACCCTATATCACAACGGTCGCGATACGGAAGTTTGGAAAAAGAATGAATTCAAATCATTGGAAACGTTTTCAAATAATATGAAATGCGCACAAGATCATTCCAAGTGACTCTGAGGTCACTGGAGGCCATTTAAGGTCAAATGCCGGGAGTTGACCTCAAGAACATGTGACAATGACGGTTCCCCCTTTTCATGTCCCTAGCACCGCCTACGCTAACATTTTGAAACCATTGTAATACAATTTGGACTTATTCAGAATAACATGGCTAGAATAAACTATAAAGTGTTTTTAACTTTCTTTTAAACTTTTTTTTCGAAAAACTAATCCTCCCATTTTAGAAACCCTGTGAACGCCTATGAATTTCCTCAAAATTGCAGATTTATTAACCAGTGGTAAACGCCCGTTTGTGATCTCTCGACCCATGCCAATTTCATCAAAATCAGTCCATAAACAAAAGAGTTACAAGAAGTCGAAAATATTCCCATTTTGACTTTTTTGCCCCCCCCCCCTGTATCCACCCATTTCAATATTTTTAAAAGTTCTTTTCATAAAAATGCAGCTTTCGCCATGGCAAATCGATTGTCGTTTGTTGCGATGAAATCGGATGCGGAGTTCTCGAGATCTCAAGGGGGGCCGAATCCACCCCTTCCCTGCCGGGAGTCGGCCATACCGTCTAACCCTCGGGGAATAGGGTTAAGATCTTTATGTAGTCTTTCTCTTTTATGTATCTTGATGTCGAAGTCTGGTAACTAATCACAAGTTGATTCGTTTACATGAGACCAACCAAGCGTAATTCTGCGCCGCAGCGATGCCAGGAAGCAATTTCACGAGGTCAGCCACACTGACAGAGCATCATGGCATATGCGTGTCGTCGAAATAGCGCCTCCATAAAATGCACGTTACGTCACTACAGAGTCCTCTAGACTTCTTCGTGGCTCATACGCCACGTCGCCACAACGTTCTCGCGACGCAACTTCCACAGGACGTACCCATTCAGTCAGACACGACCCATCCCTGATGTCGCTACGACGTCGCTACAACGCCCCGAAATGACGTCGTGGCGGCCTCGTCCACATCAAAACACGACATCGCCATCACGCCGCGGCGACGTACTCACGATTTCGGACACGACCCATCCCTGACGTCGTCACGACGTCGCTACAACGCCCCAAAATGACGTCGTGGCGACGTCTCACCAAAACATGATGTCGTCACTACGTCGTGGCGACGTACTCACGACGTCGGACACGACATATCCCTGACGTCGTCACGACGTCGCTACGACTCCACAAAATGACGTCGAAGCGACGTCGTCTGCCGAAGTCGTCCGCACCAAAACACGACGTCGTCACCACGTCGTGGCGACGTCAAATTGTTTGTTGGGAAACCCCACTTTTCTGGTAACCGGATCCGCCTATGGGCATTTACCACATGTATATCGTATATCATGTGATATGGGCCATATAAAGATATTTCGGCCACCAGTAAGGTTGCCATAGTCAAGATATAGAATAAATTAGCATTTCCAAAAACGTATACCCTTTATTATGTGCCCCTGATACGCCCATAAATCTTTTAAGTCGACCTCTTCCTGACATATACCTGCCAAATATTGGTAGAATGACATGAACTGGAACAGAATCGGTCATAGCATATGGTCAGCAAGGTCGTATAAGTAAACTTCTATTTATATCCCGATTTTGACCGTCCATGTCCTTTTTCGAAATTTTCAACATCTTTTTTTGGAAAAAGGAATCATGCTACAGGCTATCGAACACCATGTCCTGCCAGGAAATCAGACCAATAGTTTTCGAGGTCGCAAGGGCGCAGAATCTGTCTCCCAGGTCGGAATCGTACGTGGGGGGCAGGAACACCAAATAGGGATGAAATGTAGCAGGCATGTCGTAAGGCATGAAATGAATAGGCGCCTTGCAAAAATGGTGGCTTGATTCTCATAAAATCCGACAGAGCACGTCAACTGCTCTGCGTGGAAAGGCAGCGAAAAACGGCAGAACATGCCTTCCAAAAACTCGTCGTGAGCCCGCTTCTGGTTACGTTCGCGACTTAATTTTTTTCATGGTGTTTGCGAAGACGAATGTTCGGAAAAGTCACGGAATTTAATGGCCGTAGCTTAAGCCGTTCAGAAATGGCGGGTAAAAAGTCCTAAAGGGGCTTATTACATGGGAGTAACCTCTGCATGGCTGCGGGGAACACGTCCCCCACAATTTTCTTTAACCCTATTCCCGGCAGGGGGGGCGGAATCCGCCCCCCCTCTGGTTTTTTGCTTGCCAATTCCAGGCTTTTTAACGCAGCTTCACGAAACTTGGTGACTTTTCCTAGCTATTCCTTCTACGCGCCGTGATAAAATTTCGAAATTCTATTTTGCTCAGGGGCGGAGCCAGGCAACGTTTTTGGGAGGCACCTCAGGCCATTTTTGGCCATGTTGAGGGTAAAAGGAAAATGTCTGCCAAAAACAGAGTTTTTAGGATAAAACTTAAAACTTTATATGAATGTATAGCTAAATAGTTGGGCAATGTGCATATGTAATGTTGTTTATCTGAGGTCACTTTACAAGGTCAGGTCAAGGTCAAAAGTCAAAATTTGTTTTTTCGCAATAATTTCGGCGCCGTTTTTTCAAATGCCAAACCCGGAATATATATGACGTAGAAGGGTGCCCTCTACTTGTGTACCAAGTTTCAGCTTGATATCAGGTCGGGTCACGGAGCTATGACCTAAAATGTCAGTGCGCGTACCCTATATCGCAAAAGCCAAAAAATGAATTTTTTGGAATAGAGTGAATTCAATCGATTAAAAACGTTTACAGATAATATTGGATGCACACGACATCATTCCAGGTGACCCCAAGGTCACTGGGGGTCATTTAAGGTCAAAGGTCACAAGTTGATCTGAAGAACGTGTTACCATGACAGTTCCCCCTTTTTTATGTTCCTGGCACCGCCTATGCTAACATTATACAAACATTGTAATGCGATTTGTACTTCTTTAACATAACATGACTAGCAGAAGCTAAAAAAGTGTTTTGGCCTCTTTTGTTCATTCAGTTATTAGAAAACTAATCCCCCTATTTTTGAAACCCTGTGAACGCCTATGAATTTTCTCAAAATTTCAAATTTGCATACCCATGGTAAAAGCCCTATCCATAATCTCTCGATTCATGCCAGTTTCATCGAAATCGGTCCATAAACAACGGAGTTATAAGAAGTCAAAAAGTACCCCCCATTTTGACATTTTTGCCCCCCTGTATCCACAAATTTCAAAATTTTGAAAATTTCTTTTTATAAAAATGTAGTACACGTCACGGCAAATCGATTGCCGTTTGTTGCGATGAAATCGGATAAGTAGTTCTCGAGATCTCAGGGGGGGGCCGAATCCGCCTCCCCCTGCCGGGAATCGGCCATACCGTCTAGCCCTCCGGGAATAGGGTTAAGAGGCGATTTGTCCCCATAACTAGTAAGTTATCAAATCGGTATTTCCCACTGGTGATGCAATTTCTTGCACTATGAAATTCAACAAAAAGGATTTTACCTTAGTTTGTCATACTGTGTCCGAGAAAGTGATTTTGCCTCCCGCCCTACCTATTCTTGTTGGACTGCAGTCAGCGTTTCTCCCCCCCCCCCAATTCCTAAAACTTGGCTACATCTATGGCTTATTAAGTTTCTTCCCAGCCCGGATAGGGTTAAAGTGAATGTTTCATCAAGAAATGTGATTCGAACTGAGCTCGCTGAGTTGCAGGGGCCAGGGCCAGGATGTTCTTGGGGGGGGAGCTCACTGAGAACTGAAATCATACAAAAACCGACTGCTGGAAGACTGAAAACTGTTTTTCATCAACGGTACGCATTCCCGTAAATGGGGTATGGCAGGACTGCGTCTGTGCTATTAAACAAAACAAAACAAAAAATGCTGACCTAAGTGGGAGGACCGGGCCCCGGCTCCTTCCCTTTGACTGCGCCGATGCTAAATTGTAAGTGGTAGTTTTGGAAGGCATTTTGTGATGTACATTATGTCTTGCAATTCGAAAGTTACTGAGGTGTACAGTGATGCCTCGGTTTTCCCGAGGGTCGGATTTGGCCACGTCTTCACTTCTGCCTGAGATTGCACCGCAACAGCCAGCGGCGGCCAGCTAACGATTGCTTACGTCGGCGGGAGCATCGGCCTTCGGCGGGCGTAATCCCGTACTGTGTCAGGTCGGTGGATGACTACAGAATATGGTTTGTAATTAATCACATTTTCTGACGTTTCTGACTAAACACCTTTCAGAAAAATGGTTAATGAAAACGTCATCACCGACATCTTTCCAAATTAAACAGGTCGAATTAACCCTAACAATGAGTATTCGCGTTGAGCCTCCCAACGAAACAAGTCCGAGCAATGCCCTGGCGCCCGGCGTGTACCGCTGAGCGGTTTTATCGAACACTCCAGTACGCAGGCTCTGACACCTGTTGTCCAATTTATGTACCATCTTTCAGTAGCGTAGGCTACAGATGTCGCTTGTGACTACGCAGAAGTAGCTCGAATGTCCGGTGTCTTGCATTATCTTAGGGGTGCAACTCTCAAGCAGGGGTGATTATTGGGGGACGCAGCTTAGGGCACGACAACGTAATCTTCTCCAAGTGCCCGTTTCTCAACGGATTTAGCCCACTTATATTTTGACCGACATCAATTTAAATTTATTTCTACTTTCCCATTTATTACCGGGGAACAGGTTTTTCCGAATACATGCTTCCTTAAACTTGACAGCCTACAGGCAGTAAGTTAACTTCTTATGAAGGGGCAACAGTAGCTCTCACCACTTTTCTTTTTTCGGTTAAGATTCATGTAAAATAAACCAAAACTGTTGCAACGTTTCGTTACTTCCAATAATATCTTTAGGGATAAGTATACAACTAAAATTAAACCGGATTCGAGATGTTTCGATCTTCTAGATCACATTGTGAACATTTGACATGCAGATATGGGTAAAATTTACAAACAGTCACACGCTAAGAAAACTAGGTACTACCATTCGGGAAACACGTTTCAAGTACAATGTCCACATACATATGCACACAATTAAAACACAGGTGACAAGTCAAGATTCACTCCTCGCTCCTACCGGCGAGCTGCCATACACCGATAGACAAACACAGTTTCATTTGACGGTTGATGGATGGATCAGTGTCTTGGATGCAAAGCGCTTCGAGCACCTGAAGCTTTCTGTTGTACCGGCAGCGCGCTAAGATGGTAGTGTTCTCTTCTAGCACCTTGCGTCTAAGTTCCGTGTTGTGGGAGCGGCGAAGATGCTTCTCAGGGGCGCCTGAGAAGCACCAGGCGCCCCTGCATATGCATGGCCATTCTCCCTGAAAGTGTTGTTTTTGTGTGGCCAACGTAGCAACAATCAGAACGGTGTGCACAGTCACTGGTTGTTGTCACAGTACCATTGAACTTGTATGCTGCCTTCGTAGATTTCAGCTTCGGTAGATTTTGCGACAAGTTATGCTTCATGATCAGGCTAGACACTTTTGGTTTCCTGCAGTAGACGGATGTTGTCTTCGGGCTGACGTGCTCTTCAGTTCTTGTTGGTGACGTCCCGCAACATCCTCTAAGAAGGACGTCGACATGGTGTTCTGGTAGAATAGCTTGAGCGTGTTGCCAGCAGCTTTGTTGTCAGCTGTTGGTTGGCAGACTGTCCATCTTCCTTCGAATCTGGTCGTCGATAACAGCGACACTGTACTTGTCGGCAAGAAGTTCTTTAATTATCCGCAGCTCGCGATGCCCAGCTTCCGAGAGAAGCATTGCTTTGTAGGCGCGGATAACGCTCTCTTTGTAGCGTCCCTGGGAACTCGTTCCGTCCTCTCAGTGTCCGGTGCTCATGGAATTCCGGTGTGCTTGAGTCTGGGAGATTCCGGCGGAAGGGTCCATTTCAACATCTAGAGATGGTGTTCTGTTGTTGACGCTCTCCTCTATGGTAAACTTGAGCACTTAAGCTTCCTCTATTTTGCTCTTCAGGTCTTGAAGTTGACTCTCATTTCTGATGTCCTCAAAGATGTTATTCAAGTAACGGCAGTATATGAATGGCTTGGTTTCCACGTTGTTCAGGGCCTTCCCCTCTATGGAGCACATGTAACTCTGCGCAAGCAAGCTGCGAGTGGCGACCCCATTGCCACTCCGACCACTTGGGAACAGAGGTTGCTTCCAGGGCTCCGGACGGAGCGTTCTCGGTACATGCACGCAACATTTCCGCCAGTATAGGACGGAACATAACATTTAACCCACCATTGACTGGCGTCCCATCCGAAAACTATTGATGGGGGGGCAAATATTGCCTCCTCTCCATCTCTGGAAATAACTGTTCGATTTTTACGCATTACGTACCAATCGAAAGGTCTCCACAAGACTGTTCTAAAGTACGCATATAATTAAGATCTTGAGTTCAAAGGTCAGAACAAGGACAAGCCAAAGATCGAAATCGAGCTTTTTTCGTCAGGGCCCATTGAAGCCACACAGCCGAAGCACGAGGCTCATCCTCTGCGAAAGCACTCGCCATAGCCAGGCTAAGATACTGAGTGAGTAAAACGCCTACGCCTATGTCAAATTAAAGTCAAGTTCAAGGTCAGGTAAAAGAGGTCAACATATGCCGTAGTGGCATATTCAAGCCAAAGTATGTTCGTGTACACAAAAAATGCGACCACTGTCCTTATAACACAATTTTCCACTTGATTTTAGGTCTTGTTTTAAATGGACACTTTCTGCCCCACGGAAGTGAATCAGGCCGTCTGTTTACTGCTAACCTGTTTGGAGTCACGTACAAGCTTTGGTTATCAAAGGTTTTTGCCAAAAGTTTTAAGAGGGTAACTTTACCTTACATGTCCCCTGATGACTTTGACATTGATTTTATTGAAAAAACTGAATTTCTCCTCTCATTTCGATACGGGCTTTCCAATAGTGTTTTTGTTTTTGGAGTGAGACAGTTCTCGAAATCTTGGAGGTTCCCACGAACGCCAGTTCAGCGAAGCTGGGTTCGGTGGCCGGCCCGTCGAATTTGAACAGGCTCGGGCCTAATTATCTTGAAAATAATGCTGATTATAAATATTACCAAGAGACCAATTGTATCTGACGTCGGTAAACTTAGCCTGATGTTCGGATATTTGAGGGGAAGAGTTTTGCTTGTGTTCTCCTCGAGGCGCGGCCCATGCGACGACGGATGGGTGAAGTTTTGCATATGTTTTTGGTTGTCACAATGCTCCGTTGCTTACAGTGGCGCGAAATGTTGCGCGAACGTGATTTACGAAAAACCTTGACAAATTTGGGGAAGAATGGAATGTTGGGGCTTCGACAATAGTCGTACTGCGATTTGCGGCTTGAATTAGAAGTACGCTATATTGAGCAGGCTTTTAATCGATCCAATAAATCCTCAGGTTTGCACCAAGATCGATACGCGAATGCCATCTGACACATTAAAAACAATGAAATTTTAACTGACTGCGAAATTCGTCAGAAGAGTTGAAAACGAAACTGGTTGAACTGTGCATTCTCTCCCATGTGTATTAGCTATTTCTATGATTCACCACCAACGTACATCATTGTTTACATGGATTTCGACCTGAAGTCCAGGCAGATGAGTTTTGGGATCATCTTCTTTTTGCTGCTACTCATGCCGGTGATTTTGCTTTTTTCGAAAATATGTAGGAAATTTTTAAATTTTGAAGTATTGAGTCCCAAATTCACGGCCACCCCCTCCAAAAAGCTATTAGTAATCACGTGCAGTCAAAAATGTAAAATTGATTAAAAAAACAAGTGAACCATCTCAAATTTATCAAACATTACACTCTCCACTTTATCTCGTGACTGAGCCATTGAGGATTTTTTGCACTACATTCAGCGATGTAGTTTAAAACCAACTATACGCCATATGAGCCATATGCCAACCTAATCGTGTTGTAACTTTGCAATCGTCGCGGCAGATTGCCACGTTCCGTGAACTACGTAAATGGAGTAGAACTGAGCAAAATCACCAGAAATGTGGAATTTACCGTTTTCAGTCATGTTGAACTCCAGATAGGTGTTGTGATAAATGTATCAACCAAGTCCAAGCATCCATTCACAAGGCACAAAAACATGTGAATTACACGATTTTGTTCCGGATGTGAGTGGGGTAAAGCCGGCTTAAATGATAACGAAAGTTCAATTTATCATTTTCGATCATGTCCCACTAACGACAGGTGTTTTCATTTCAGAAATCAACCTAGTCCAGGTATTCCTTGATAGGATAAGAAAATATGTGGAATACTCAAATTTGGTTGTCTAATGGACTGGGAGAAATCGTTTAATACCAAAAGTTAATGCGCGATGTGTCGTTTTTAGTCATGTTCTTCTCACGAGATGTGTTTTTATTCCAAAAATCGATCGTATTCCATTACTCATTAGCACGCTAAAGAAAGATCGTGAAATACTGCTCTTTAGTTGTCCGTGAAAACAAAAATGTAGCTTGGCTTATGGATTCTGGGAAAAGGTTATTCGTTTTTGTTTAAATTTAACATATTGTGTCCCAGTCCATCGAATGCAAGTGTAAGCTGCGTCCTCACCGATGTGAGCACACATAATGTTTATGTGTGCTCACATCTGTGACTTTATAGCGCACCTCTACTTGAATTTCGAACATTGCTGTTTTCTTTACCAATAATAATCGTCAAAAATAATCGTGGTGCGACGGTACCGCTGGCTGTCTGAAATCATATTCGAAAATTCCCGCGGCGAAGGTGTGTTTAGGGTTGGTTAAGTGGCGACTTCTCGTTGCAATGATGGAGGCGATTGGTCAGGAAAGCATTCTTCAGTCCTCAGGAGACGTCCACCAGCGTATCTTGAGGAACTGCTAAGTAGCCGTCTCCTGTATCTGTGCTGAGACACGTAATCATCGGACGAGGACCTCCTGCCCGGCCAGTTCAACATATGAGCACGAGGATAAGCCTGAGTACTCAGGTGAGTTTTATGGCGTTGTTATGACGGCAGTAAACGTCTGAGAATGTCACACGGTGTCCCAGACCACTTCAAAGTACTTCCTGAGTGCATTATCTATCGTAAGGTCCACAGTGGGATGGATGCATCCTTATGCAAACACTTCGTCAAACTTTCGAATGAAGGTTGTGCTAACTTATCGTCTTTGACGTCATTCCTGACGTTCTACCGAAACTTGCTGATGACATTGTACCCGTGCATAGAACCATGTGGACCAAACTGTGATCAGTGGGCCCCACGCGGCTGTCAGTGAGGGTGGGGCAGCAGCCCGACCGCGCTGCATGCCATTTTCTAGTCACGCCCTGTTATGCATGACCTTGATAGCAGCTCGTTACCAAGTCCATGGACGTATGTAATACTAGATATGTATGCTGTACGAAAATTATGCTGAAACACGACGGTTTGCGCTGTCGCAATGCATTACTCAGTGACTGATCAACTAGATTTGGGAAAGTGACGGTTTTAGAAGACAGAGAGTCATCATTGTCCTGACTCTTTCGGATGCTGTTTTTTCCTCTGGCGTCTGGATGGAGACTGAGCGCACTAACGACTAAATGATAAGAAATGTCCAATGATCCTGTGACGCCTCGATGACTTATGTCTTTGCTATAATAGCCCATATAATAATTACGATGAAACATATCGCATATTATTCAGTTACAACATAACAAATGCATTTTGTTAATTCATTTGATTCACTAAGAAACGACGCCTCCGAAGGAATTTGGCCCGACTGTTGGTGCGCGGACGTAATGAACGTTTTCTAAATGACTCGTCTCCAAATGGACGATGTCTTTGTGTCCCGGTGAAGCGCCTCAGCCAAAACAGAAAACAAGGTTCTCCGGTTCTCGAGGTTCTCTGCGTCGCAGTGTATTTGACGAGAGCACTTCTAGTCACCTCTTTGAGGGCATCCGGAGACAAAGAGGAGACTAGAGCGCGACCCCCCGAGGCTTGCTCCCACATTGAGGGCCTGCCGAGCCGCTGTTGCGCCCCACAGCCCACACAGCCCGCACAGCGGGCGAACCGGTGCACCACGGACGGAGCGGCCTGGGACGGAGTCAAGATACCGGGCATTACAGTGCATGTCAACATAATTACGCAGTATCAACGATGCGGGTTGAGGTGCAGGGAATACCGCTGCAGCTTAGGCACAGTCTTCGAGATAAGAGGACTGAACTCGATGATTTCGGCAGACCCGCGTGGCGCTTGACTGGGCCTATTGATCGCGAAAACACCAGCCGGTGCTTCATAACCTTTCAATCGTCCCAGATGGGCTGTCAGGTCCCTGACGGACAGCAGTGGGTCACAGTGTTGCCGTGGCCTGAGGAGTGCCACGCGCGGAGGATGGTCGAGGACTGTCACCCGTCGCCTGGGCCGGTTAGCGGCCATGTACGACGACTGCCAGTCACGCGCAGTCGATATCGACAACTGCCGGTCAGAGCACGCCTTGCGAAAGTGCAGAAATGACAGGTGAACTGCTGCAAAGCAGTTTCCATACCTAATGTCTGCCTAGCGGCACGTGAAGCATTGTGGACATGTGCGACCTGTTAACGATTTGTGTGCGTTCGAAGAGCCAATGAGAGACCGTACGCGTTAGAATTATGCACGCTTGAAGGTGAAATAGTGTAGCCGTGGCTGGAGATAAACGAAAGTTATTTGGGGTGTATGACTAGGCTTTCATACCGTTTCTTGCTAGCAGTTATCATCGGCCTAATGCTAACATCTCTAAAAAGTGCGACCTAGGCTCTGCCACCTCCCTATTCCCGAGATCTCCAGCCTGTAGTCCCTCAAAAGATTTTAGCTGTTATTCGTTTACAGCCACGATAATTTGCCTCGCAGCGCGTCCAGCCTACATGACTAATTCGGTTAGATCTCCATGGGAATGTTCACGTCTAGTCAGTTGCGTTGCCAATATTTTTGCGAGGGATCAGGGCTAAAATAAAAAAAAGCTTGATACTAGCCTAATTTGTATTGCAAACATGAATAAATGGACTTTATCAAGCAGCACTCGTGGAGATTTTGGACATAAAAACATTATTCTCTACTTTTGAGACATTGTTGCCTTTTAAGATAATCATTTGTGATACTAGCTAATTGTTGGAACCTCTAATTTGTCGCATAACTATGGCAAAAATAGAATCGGACGTGCGTTTCCGAACATTTCCCATCCATTCCGGAGCGCAGTTATTTCTCTCGCCTGTGTGCGAGTTTCATTAGTCAGCTAATTTGTCCGCGCTGCAAGGTCGGGACGTCGCCTGAACCGACGTGGGCCGTCGTCGGCTCCATTCTTACTGCGCCATAGGATTACCATGGCAACAGAGCCGTCACCAGATCAATGCAGCGTCTGTGCGCTGCAAGCGTGCCCATGTCTCTTGACGTCAGCGGCGGGGAGGGAGGCGCGGGTTAGGTGCCGCCCCCCCCCCCCGACTCTGGGCGGCCGGCCGGTGCACTGCCGCGGCCACTGTGCTGCGGTCAAGCCCCCCTCCCCCCAGTCAGTACCCGGTCTGAGCGCGGCCGCCGGCACCTGCGGCCGCCGCGATCTGATTGGTCAGCGGCTCAAGATGCTTGGCGATGGCGGTTAATTGTTGAGCTGCAGCAAAGCCCCGCCGGCTGCCGACCGCGGCCGTCGGCGTTTTGTTGCATGATGCAGTCGGCCGTCGGTGTTTTGTTGCATGGTGCAGTCGGCCGTCCTGGCGGTCATCGGCTGAGCCGCCTGGAGCAGCAGGCGTACGTGGTCGAGATACGTTCCGCCAATGTGCCTTGGAGCGTTTTTAAAGTTGGCGAGGCCAGAGCCATTCTGGGTCATTTATTTCCATGCATCGCCTTAGACGTAATGCCAGCTGTTCACCAGGAGCGTCAATCTGTAGTCGTATGAAGGGTGATGGTCCCCTCAAAAGTGGCTCTTGGTCCTTCCAAATCTTATTTCGCCCCAATCCCAATATTAACTGCCGGTTTTAACAAGGAAAATAGGCAGTAATCAAACCCCAATATTAACTGCTGGTTTCAGCGAGGAAAATAGGCAGTAATCAAGCGATAGGAACGGCCGCAATAGATAAGAGATACGCAGAAAGTATAGAATAAGGCATAATGTGATCTAAACGTTTTGAAAATAGTGACAGATTTTGTGGTAAAATGCGCACATTGTTCAGTGGTGTCGTTTTCTTTAAGCCTGGTGGTGCTAGGGGCCTACCAGTATTTATTTGAGACGTAGAATTTCTCTGAGCCCTACCAATGTTTTTTCAGGGAATAAATATTAAATCGCAATTGAGGTTGCAGGGAACAAGTAGCGCCCCTAGCGGTCAAACTTGGAAACAAGTTTCCCGACAGAATATGTTGGATTCCCTTGGCGGCGGTGGCGGCGGTTGAGGTCACCGCCACTAAAAAGAATGAATAATTGCAAGATACTATGCAACCGCGAAAAGGAACACCAGTTTGTTATGCCATCATTCTTTCTTGTTCCATGAATTTGGAAGAAACAATGAAACATTTCCAAGTCCTGCGTTGTCATTATTCGTCACAGAATTACTACGAGGGTCGTTCCAAAAGTAATGCCTCCTATTTTTTACCTCAAAAAGTTGATGAGATACGAGGAGGGGGGTGGAACCATTAAAACGAGCGGACTTTCTTTGCCCTATGTTTATTTTTCTACGTAGTCACCGCCATTCTCAATGCACTTTTGCCAGCGATGAACGAGAGCCTTGATGCCTCGCTCGTAAAGGTCAGTGCCCGCCGAGGCGGTCCACTTTTTCACGGCGGCGATGGCGGCGTCGTTGTCTGGGAAACGCTGCCCACGTAAGCCGTCCTTCAGAGGCGCGAACAAGTGGCAGTCGGAAGATGCCAGGTCAGGACTATACGGAGGGTGGGGCAGCACCGTCCAGCCAAACTTTGCCACACATTCCGTGGTCTTCAGGCTTGTGTGTGGACTGGCGTTGTCATGTTGCAAGCAGAGTGTTTCCCTTTTTTCTGACATTACGCGGGCAATCCGGGCCTTCAGTTTCGTCAACGTTTGAACGTAACGATCAGAGTTAACAGTCGCCCCTGGTTCCAGGAAATCCAAGAGGATGACACCTTTCCTGTCCCAGAAGACGGTGCACATCACTTTGCCTGCTGATGCCTGCGTCTTGAACTTCTTCCTTGCTGGGGAGTTGGAGTGGTGCCATTCCAGCGACTGCCTTTTGGACTCCGGCTCGTAGTGGTGACACCACGTCTCGTTACCAGTGATGATGCGGTCCAAGAATCCGTCACCTTCAGCCTCGTACCGGTCCAACAAGTCCTGACAGACATCCCGCCACCGGTCCTTTTGGTCCTGCGTGAGCATCCTTGGAACCCACCTGGCACAAACTTTGCTGTACCCTAGAGATGACAACATCGTTTCCAGTGCACTGACACCCACATCCAACTCTGCACGCATGTCATTCACCGTTATCCGCCGATCGGCGCGAATGAGTTCATCGAGGCGCACTTCGTTCTCTGGGGTGGTGGCTGTGTGTGGACGTCCGGAGCGCGCTTTGTCATCGACATCTCTGTCTCCGCTCTCAAACCGGCGGACCCATCTTCTCACTGTGCTTGCATCGACCGCGTCTGCTCCGTAGACCTTCACCAGGCGTCGGTGAATGTCGATGGGCCCGTTTCCTTCTTCATGCAGGAATTCAATCACGCACCTCTGCCTCTGACGAGCTTCCATGACAGAGTTTGTTTGTCAAGGCGTCACGCCGTCAATATCTGCAATAGAGGGATGAAACTTTCAGGGAATGTGCGCAAAG
Source organism: Capitulum mitella (assembly GCA_030062745.1). Classification (NCBI taxonomy): domain Eukaryota; kingdom Metazoa; phylum Arthropoda; class Thecostraca; order Pollicipedomorpha; family Pollicipedidae; genus Capitulum; species Capitulum mitella. Next base: position 8,580,704 of record CP099842.1, read on the forward strand.
GTTCAGTTATCATACGGTGCAATTTTCAACCCCCTCCGATCATTCGGGGCGGAGTAAAAAAATAGGAGGCATTACTTTTGGAACGACCCTCGTACGTCTAGTTCGTAAATAATCGTGGCTGGGGTGTCCCATTCAACTCAAGATGATTCGGAGGATGCTACGGCGTGCCATTGGACTGTTTAACATTCGGCCAATGCACCGCCATCACATGGGAGGTTTTGTAGCTCTCAGGTGATGCTCGAACATCACAAAAATCACCACCTAGAAAAAAACACCAGGTGCCACATGGACAGACCTTTTTAATATTAAGAATCGGAAACATCGTTTACTTGTAATAGTCAGTCAGGTTGATATATCAGATTGAATAATAGTAATAGTCAGTCAGATCGATTTCAAACATATATTAAGATGCACACTACATGGACGATGGTGCGCATCCAGGCAACCAAGTGCCTCCATGATATCATTGGGAAGACAAGCACATAACGTCAGAATATGTACACATATAGTATGGTCCATTCTTGAAACCATGGCACGTTTCATTACATCTTGTTGAGCTTGCAACATGAATGGAACAGCAACATTTGAGCAGCAACAGCAAAACATTTGAGGAGGGTCCTAGACCAGCGGTGCGCCCGCTCTCTTCATGTAGGCCTCCTGGGCAAAAATATTAACATAACCTTTAGCAGGGGGTCGGCGGCAAGGGACAGCCAGCCCAAAATTTCGGTGTGGGCGTGACCAATGGTAAGCCCGTATCCGATGAGTGGGCCCCCTGAAAAAAACAGCCACTGAAAATTCTGCGCCGTTCCTTAACGCTATTCCCGGAAGGCTAGACGATATGGCCTATTTCTGGCAGGTGGGGGGGGGGCGGATTCGGCCCCCCCTGAGATCTCAAGAACTACACATCCGATTTCATAGCAACAAACGGCAATCGATTGGTCATGACGTGAACTACACTTTGAAAAAGGAGGTTTTCAAAATTTTGAAAGGGGTGGATACAGGGATAAAAATATCAAAATGAGGGGTACTTTTGGACTTCTCATAACTTGTTTATGTTGTTTATGAACCGATTTCTATGAAATTGGTATGGATCGAGAGATAATGGATGGAACTTTTAAAATTGGCACACACACTTGAAATCTTGAGAAAATTCATAGGCGTTCACAGAGTTTCAAAAAATAGGAGGACTGGTTTTCTAGCAACTGAATGAACAAAAGAGGCAAAAACACTTTTTTGACTTCTGCTAGTCATGTTATGCTAAATAAGTACAAATCGCATCACAATGTTTGTATAATGTTAGCATAGGCGGTGCAAGTAAGCGAGCCCCTCCACAGGCAGGCGGGGACCCTACAGGCGACGGCAAGGGCCTCTGCACGTCAGCAAGGGTCCTCTTCATGCCGACCGGAAGCCAGCCACAGGCAAGCAGAGAGCTTCTTCCGATAGGCAGGGGGCCCCTTCAGGCTGGCAGGGTCCCGCAGGCCAGCAGGGACCCTACAGACCGGAAGGTGGTTCCTACAGGCAGGTAGGGGCTCAAAAGACCGGCAGGCGACCCTCTACAGGTCGGCGGGAGCTCCTGCAAGCCGTCAGGGGGCCCCTACAGGCTAGCAGGGTCCTTGCCCCTGTTCCCAGAGGGCTGGGGGTATGGTCGATCCCGGCAGGGGGGGACGGATTCGGCCCCCCTGAGATCTCGAGAATTACACATTCGATTTCATCGCAACAAACGGAAATCGATTTGCCATGACGTGAACTACATTTTTATGAAAAGAAATTTTCAAAATTTTGAATGTGTGGATACAGGAGGGAAAAAATGTCAAAATCAGGGGTATTTTTGGACTACTTATAACTCCGTTGTTTATTGACCGATTTCAATGAAACTGGCATGAATCGAAAGCTTATGGATAGTGTTTTTACCATGGGTACGCAAATCTGAAATTTTGAGAAATTTCATGGGCGTTCACAGGGTTTCAAAAATAGGAGGATTGGTTTTCTAACAAATGAATGAACAAAAGAGGCAAAACACTTTTTGGCTTCTGCTAGTCATGTTATGCTAAATAAGTACAAATTGCATCACAGTGTTTGTGTATTGTTAGCATAGGCGATGCCAGGGACATGAAAAAGGGGAAACTGTCAAGGTCACACGTTCTTCAGATCAACTTGTGACCTTTGACCTTAAATGACCTCCAGTGACCGTGGAGTCACTTGGAATGATCTCGTGTGCATTTAATATTATCTGTAAACGTTTTCAATCATTTGAATTCACTCTATTTCAAAAATTTCATTTTATGGCTATTGCGATATAGGGTAGGCGCGCTGACATTTTAGGTCATAGCTCTGTGACCCGACCTGATATCAAGCTGAAACTTTGTACACAAGTAGAGGGCATCGTTCTACGTTATATGTATTCCGGGTTCGGCTTTTGAAAAAACGGCACCGAAATTATTCCAAAAAAAAATTTTGACTTTTAACCTTGACCTGATCTTGTAAAGTGACCTCAGATGAACAAAACCTAACCTACACATTGCCCAGCTATTTAGCTATACATTCATATAAAGTTTTAAGTTCTATCTTAAAAACTCTGTTTTTGACAGACATTTTTCTTTTACCCTCAACATGGCCAAAAATGACCTGATGTGCCTCCTAAAAACGTTGCCTGGCTCCGCCCCTGAGTAGAACGGAATTTTGAAATTTTGTCACGGCACGTAGAAATAATAGTTAGGAAAAGTCACCAAGTTTCGTGAAGCTGCGTTAAAAAGCCTGGAATTGGCAAACAAAACTCCGAGGGGGGCGGATTCAGCCCCCTGCCGGGAATAGGGTTAAAGCCGGCAGGGGCCCCTACAGGCCGGCAGGGATTCTCTACGCGCCGATAAGGGCCTCTCTAGGGGTTTGTATCTATATATATTTCATTCTGTTTCTCTTGTCTACCGTTCTCAAAGTATTTTGGCAATAGCTTCGGTTTTTATCAGAACAGTTTTCTAACCTCGGTGGGCCCTTTCAAACATTACGGGGGAGGGCGCCCTGGGACCTCTAGGGCCCCCTGGTTGTGCCACAGGTGCTGGGACTGTAAATCCCTCAGAATTGGTGCTCCACAGTTGGGCACAACGTTGCTCAAGTTTTCATTAGCGGTTTGTGATATTGCTGCCTTCTCAGGATGTCTGTCATTCCTGTGCCATTTTTTGCATTTAAGTTGCTACCTGGCAATATACATATTGGTGTATTGGCTATGGCCAGGCAGGTAATACAGTAATAGCCGCGTCACGTTAACATTATGTATAACTTCCCAAGTATTCAAAGGAAAAAGGCAGGAAGGAATCAGCGACGACAACAAAATACCTTACACTTCACAAGGAATTCAATCTTCTCTTTTGCTCCATCCAGCGCCATTCAATTAAATATAGTTAAAACCGCCGCCATCTCGTATTAAGACTGCTAAATTCAAACATGTCATGTCTTGCTTCCAGAGTACTTTGACTTCAAACTTCTTACGGTCTTGCTAGAAAGCTAGAAGCCTCAAATAGTCCACACACGCACAAACACTAACTTTTTTTGTCCCTTTTAACGTTTTTTGTGATTCATTTTGCGCACTACCAGAAAGCAGCACCAGACAACTATTGACATACTTATACCTTATTTTTGCACAAAAGAACAGCCAGAATTTTGTTGAGAGAGAACACCAATTTTTGTCTTATTTCATCCTATCCCGTATTCTTCTGAAGATGTCAAATATTTAGGGTGGCCGTAATGTTAGGGTGGTCCGCATTGCACATCATTGCTCCAATACAATGGGAACCGCGTTTTTCTCATTGCCATTTGTAAGGACTTTCCAAAATGGTGCGGCACAACATATTTTGAGCAGCTTTCACCTTGCCGCAAATCAACTGAAATTCTGCTATATTTTAAAGTTCCTGACGACACCACGGTTTCGCGTGCGCGCGCGCTTGCAAACCTAACAACGGCGCTGTTTGGCTGTTGTGCACAGATGTTAGGTTTGGCTGTCAGGAGGTCGCCGCCGTGACTCGCGCCATCAGCACTGAACACAGAGTCGCCAAAGAGCAAGAGGGCGATGATGGCTCACTTCTCACCTGTAGACAGGAACGGGACCGTACTTTATCACCACAATTGCATTAACACGGACCGTTCTAGGGTTGGAAATCGATGAAGGATTTGATTTATATCGGTTAAGGAAAGAATGTTGCCCACTTTATCGCTTATCGACAAATTTAGCGATAAAGTGAGGTTTCTGACAAACTTTACATCATACATTGATGGGATGGTATGGTCGGTTAGAGCGGGGACGTGTAGATAAGTCGTAAACTCATAATCAGGTTCCATGGCTTATTTGAAATGAGCTTTCAAGAAATACAGACATGGTTTTTCCAGACTTCGTCACCGCCGACGCTCCGGCAGCAGTCATGGCAACTATGTCGCCTTCAGTGGGTAGTCTGAACCCTAACAGAACTTCTGATGACTACCACACTTGCTTTAGCATCTATGTCAACATTCTTACCATACCCAAGTTCTATTGTTGGTTTTGTATAGGCGTATTGAGAGCACGGAAAACGTCTTCTGAGAAGGGTTGAGAAGAAACCCAAACTTACGCCTGGCCTTATCACTAGAACCCAAAAATACATTCAGCTTTTCACAAAAGGCCCGGGCAGTTCCGGACTCGACGATTTTTCTAATCCGTGACACTTCGAATCCATTATTATATGATTCCGTGCACGGGAAATTTGACATCGCAATAAAAAGCTGCGTTGAATTTTGTCAGGATTGCTAATACAAACAAGGTAGGAAATTGTCGTTGAAATTTTCTCAAACTTGCTGGTGGATGAGTTTGAAAGGACACTGGAGATATCAGTTATTTCGTCTAGGCAAGTAACTTGATGGTCGTCGTCTTGCCATAAAACGAACTATTAGGGGGTTAATGTTTTTGCTATCAGACTTCCTTTGCCCATGGTGTTGAACTGGTCACTAATAACAGCAAAACAACGCAGGCGTGCGTGGCGTTTGAACTTGTTACGGCTTGGGTCTAAAATATTGAAATGCATCGATAAATCGCTGTTTGGGGCGCGAAAAGCAACAACGTAAATCAGCTTCCCGAAACGGCATTTTAAGTCGTGCTTTCAAAATGGAAATGCAGCTGTCATCGTTCCTCATGCGCCCCACAAGTCGGTTGATTTGCGCAATTTCTGCCACCGAAATGCAGTTTTTGGGTACCAACTAAGTCTCACTAGGCTTAAGTATTGCGTCCTTCGTTGGTAATCGGGTGTCAGTGGCCCCTCATTATCTCGAGAATGGAAAATAATAGAGAGAATGTAAACGGCAATGAATGACCCTCGTCCTGTCCATCAAGACGAAGTCAAGCAACTCATGGTTTACATCACTTTTGACAGGTCAGCTTACCTTAAATGTTCAGAATAAGCGTTTTATGGTATTCTGTGTGCCGTCTTTTCAGAAATCTGTTCGTTTAAATACTACTCTGTTAATATGCAGTCATGAGCCGTAGCAGGGCGTACCTCAGCGTTTAACACTAGTTTTTTTACTCCAATAGTGTATGTAACAAGAGCAACTTCCAGGACGTGAGCTGCGTATGTTACTTTTACATCTGGGATACAATCCTGGGTAATTTCGTGACCCAGCGGAGCTTTTTGGTGTTTTCCTTCTTGTTGTCCGCCTTTGCAGCTCTGTGCAGCGTCACACAACATTTTATCATGTCTCAAATATGCACTGTTGTAAATGTTTAAGCGTTGCACATATTGCAAAAATTAAAAATCCTTCCTGAATGCTCCAGGTCACCTTATTTCATTACCTCGGATGCCGTTCCCTTTCGAAGATGATCAATGGCCTTTTGTATAAGGCCACTTGCAGCTTTTGCAAAATCCGACATGACACGACCTTGAGAAACAGGACATAGCATTATTAATGTTGCAAATCTGTTGGTTCCTGGAGACTTCCGAGCCCGAAGAGTTGGAGAATGCCTCGTCCTCCACAACGACGTCAGGCTCGTGCTCTGAGATGAGCGGTCCGCAAGAGTTGTTAATGTGCCTTTGCTTAAGATTGTTTTTCTAGCAATACCGGCCAATGTGGAGGCCATGCCCGTTCCCCGCGCCCGTTCCCCCGCCTCCAGCCAGCAATCAAGGCAAACTGGTTCTGACCCAGCCCTCTTTCTCAACTGATAAACTGAACATCGCCGAGCTCCCGGCCACAGCGGAATCACAGGACGAGCCGCGGCCGCTCTGACGACGTGCACCCAGAACGGGGCAGGGCCAGGGCCTGTCCTCGGCCGGCCGAGGCGCGGCGGCCGCGCGGACGGGAGCGATCGGATCGCAGCGTCAGACGGGACCATCCGCCGTCAGCACGGCGGCACCGGGGCCGACCCGACCGTCACAGGCGCGCGCCGCAGCGCCGCGCCGCCAAGGACCGCGCGCCAAGGTCCCAGCAGCCGCCGTGCTTCCCGGTCCAGCGCCGGCGACGACGCGCCGCGCGGCCGGACGCGCGGCGCGTGATGCAACCGGGCTGCGGCCGGCGAGGGCCCGCTGACGTCAGAGCGCTGCTTCCGACTCCGTCAGACCGTTATCGCGCGCCGCGACGACGCTGGCGGACAACGCGGCGCTCGCGCGCTGCGCCGCAACCCATCGTGTCGGCGGACGGCGCCGGCGGGAGACAGCGCGGCCTCCCCGTCCGCCGGCCGGCTGTGCGGGTTCTCGTCTACCGCCGGCGGCGACTGGCGCGGGCGGCGGAGCCGGTCCCTGACAGCGGCGGACTCGGTCCGTGATTGACAGGCGATCTGGCGGCAGGGCCGGCCGCCGCCTCGAAATGCTGGCCAAAATCCGTTTCCCGTTGTCCTTGGACGGGCCGTTGACCCTGGGCGCTGCCGGTCCAGCCGGTCGCATCACCAGCCTGGAGAACCGTTCTCGACCGCTTCGGTATCGGTCGGCGCGCCCTGGACGGAGATAAGGCAGCCTTTCAAGAAAAAAGAAACACGTCAGGAAACTGAAACAAGTAAAGCGTCACATTTCTTGTTTGAGAAGTTATGCAGAATCTGATATCTGACACTGAGATGTTTTTAATGAGGAGCTGTGAAATCAAAGCATTTCTTATGTTGCGTCTCAAGGACAAAAAAATGCAATACAGGTACCTCAATGCTTATTACGTTTCAACGTAAAAGGAAGAAAAACTGAGAGTTCTAGCTCACTTGCTTGTTTCATTGTTTTTCATAGCATATGTCGCGTCCCGCATCGTACTCGGCGTCATTTGTATAGCTGTAAGTTTACCGGCCGGCTAATGACGCAAATTAATAACCGGCGGGGCCCTGGAAGGGGACGGGCGTTATACATCCCAAGCAATTTTCTCCATATAACTCCGTAGCGAAACTACGTAACGTCCATATTACGACAGAATGGAAACGCTTGAACTCGGTAGAAATGCAAAAAATGCTCAGCAGCAGTTTAGGTGCTTTTGCCTCAGAGTGCGTGTGAAATTTTCAGTCACGTTCACGGAAAATAAATAAGCACCAAGTCATCAACCAGCGCCTCAATTTCTGAATAGCCTCTAGCGTACAGTCATTTTTGAACTGCAGCCACCAGAAAGGCTGTTCGGAAAAAAATCTCAGTTGTACTGGTGACACTCAAACGAGGTCACGGGGATGTCAGAAAGGTTGAAGCACTGTTTGCGATAAATAGAATGCATTGATGCCCACCCCCGGCAACATGTAAAAGTTTCACGTCCCCAGACCTTAAAACGCAACATCTCAAACACTTAAAAAGACGGCCGGATGATGCACAATGATGTAGATACACCCAAATCTGATCGCATCGATTCTTAACGAAATGTTCGGAAAACTCGCTTCAGTTGTGTCGCATTGTTTTGGAACAGCTACACTGATGACAATGTGGCCTTCCGACCCGTATCCCGGCCGTAATACCAACCCTTGCTCCAGTGCCGCACTCAGGTGAAACACGGGACGGAAACGCGGTCGACAGAGTTTATTTCTTCTTCTTCCGGTCAAGGTTACAGATAGTGGCCAATGACAACATAGAGGTGGACAAGACGACGCAACATACCCCCTCGACAGAAAAAAATGAATAGCTCACAGCGCCTGCCTTGGCCTATGAAACACAAACGAAAACAACGTTATCCCCTCACGAAGTTGAAAACCGTTCCAGCATTCCGCGCACTCGCAAGCTCCGGTACAAGGGCAGTAGCGGCGTTTGGGTGGAATGGCGAGGACCTTCGGACACGGTGACTTCATCCTCCAACTCCACAGCTCCTCACGGCATCGCCAAGGGGTCCAGCGCTGGGTTCGACCCGTTAGCCCCTCTAACGACCCCACTGGCTGTCACTAGGCGACGCGCATGAATTCGTCTGCATCAGACAACCGGAAGCGCACAGGCCCTGTTTTCAGAGTTACTTGAACGGGATCGTCTTACCGCCTGCCCGGCACTCCTGGCCGGCGTACCCTCACTCAGTCTTCCTGTCTCCAGCTCGGCGATGGTCCAGCTCAGCGGTTGAGCCTATGTACGTACCTGCCTTGGTACCGTTGTACCCGGTCTCGTAGCCCTATCCTTCGGCTCGCCCTGCGCCAGGATATCGAAGTCGTCCGCATCGCGCGGCCCCTCAGCGTTCTGAAGGGCGACAGCCCGAAGCTGGATGTGGTGTGGCACGGTGCGCTTGGAGGAGAGACCTCACGGATGAGTCGACGGGCTGTCCGAGGAGCCGAGCGCCTACGAAAGCGTTGTTGATCGTACGGTTCAACTTTTCCACTATTCCACACGTCCGGGGCGAATGCGGCGAACTGCGCGCGTGACGCACACGGCTCGTCTTCAAAAACGACTGGAATTCCGCAGAACAAAACCGTGGTCCGTTATCGCGGATCAGCTTCTCTGGAATGCCGTCTCCAACGAATTTATTCTGCAGGATTTTAGCCACTGCCCCTCACGTTGCTTCAGACATCAACGCCACCTCTGGCACCTGCTACACATGTCCACCAGCACCACACCAAAACGGAACAGTCGAGGGCCGGCGATAGGCCCTATCGCCTCCAGCTGCACGCTATGCCGAGGAGCGGACGGTAGCGATATGGGCTGTAGAAGAGTATGCTGGACACTGCTCTTACCGTGGGCCGCACACGCCACACAGTCCCGCAGTCTGCGCTCCACCTATCGGTCCATGACAGGCCACCAATACTTATCGCGAAGCCTCTGTTTTGTCCTCATAAGCCCCTGGCGAGCTTCGTGGGACAGGTTTATTAGACGCACCCGTAGCGAGGCGGGCACCACATGCCTGTGGCCCCTGAACATCAGCCCTCTCGCTGAGCTCAGCTCGTGCCGTACGGCCCAGTACGGCTTAAACTTCGCGGATACATCACACAGCGGCAGCCAGCCTCCTGAGCCCATCTACTCGGTTAATTTCTCGAGTACCTCTTCTCTTGTCATCACAGTTCTCCACTCCTCGAGGACAGAGGCCAGACAGACAGCATCTGTCTGGCCACACAGCAAGTCTATCGTTACGTCGCCATTGTCCTCCGAGGTTCCATCGACTACTGGGACTCGCGACAGTCCACAGCGACGTAGTTCTGCGCTGAACGCAAGAACTTCACCTCGAATCAATAAGCCACCAGCCTGGCTTCCCATCGAGCTATACTCCGTCCCGCTCGGTTAGAACCCTTAGGCCCTAGGATGGCCTGCAATGCTTAGTTATCCGTGCTTAACAGAAACCGGCGTTCCTACAAGAATGTGTGCCACCTCTCCATCACCCAAACTCAACTCAGGGCATCCTTCTCCATTGTGGAGTGCTTACGTTCCGCCGGGCTTAGCACACGTGGCGTTTAACACGCGCACTGGATAGGGGGATCTTTTTGTGCCCCTCACCTGTTTTTCTTGAACATCTCGAGAACGGATCGGAGCTGGTTGCTGCTACTTTGTGACATTTATGGCAACTGAATGACTCGTCGAATTACGCAGAAAAATTGGAAATCGGCTGGAAGTTTCTGAAGTTTCAAACATTTGAAGTCAGGCAAACATAACGAAAACGACGGTTGGCGCTGACAAATGGGAACTTTGTGAAAGGACTAACGTTCTACCTAAGATCGCCGTTTGAACACAATCAGGCGATGTCATTCGGGCATATGTGATGGATGTACCAAGACCACAGCCAGGGTCAACAAGGGCCAAGGTCATACAAGGTCAATGTCAAACAGCTTGTGACCTGGTCCAGATTTGCTTTGTAACATGTCAGTTTGTATGAAATATGCATTCAAAGGCCCTAATAAAAACACGTGTGAGCAAACTGATACGCTTACATATACCAAGTAAATGTGAAGGTCATTAAAGGTCAAAGTCCAATATCTTGTGAACTGGCCCAGATTTTCTTTGCGACATGTCGATTGGTATGAAGTATGCATTCAAAGACCCTAATAAAAACTAGTGCGAGCACATGGATACGCTTACATATATACCAGGGCCATTTCAGATCAAGTCGTCAAAGGTCAAGGGCAACTTTTTTATGATCTGGTCCAGATTTGCTTTGCAATATATCGATTTGTATAAAATGTGCATTCAAAGACCCTACTAAAACACGTTTGGCACATTGATACGCACATGTATATGCATATATACATATACATACATATATAAATATAAACGCTGAAAGTGACCAAATGTACCGATCTTGGCTACCTTCACTGAAAATACGCCAAAAGATACATATTGCGCCGTCATTTACTCTCAAACTGTTCCGTGTTGTTCGAAATCTGATCTGCAAAAGATGAAGAAATGACGCCATAGGTCAATGACCTGACATGAACTCGACCCAAAGTCCTCAGCCAAGACCCCAGATGAATGGACGTTGTCGTATTCCATGCTTTAACGGCCAAACAAACACCCTTTTCCCGTTTCGTTCCAAAAGTCGTACGGAATGGATTGTACGGTACAAGAAAGTATCCAAAGTTGACCTTTTCACCCCATTTGACCTTGAAGATATCGACCTAGAGTCATGAAAATTGCACACAATGTAAATCGTTATAGCCTCGCGTTGTCCGTAAAATTTCATAACTCTTGCTCTTTCCGTTGCCGAGATCGGAGGGGGGCACTTTTAAACCCTCCTTCCAGTGCGCGTTAGTGCGAAACCCCCTTCCACTGCGCGTGTTAAGTGATGACATGCTCCACCTGACCACACATCTGGCTCAGGTACACCCCACAGTCGACGCCACTGGCATCAGTGGAAACGACTGTGTGCAGGCAGAGGTCAATCAATTCGGTACTGTCTGGCGTGTTGTACCCGCGACCGCCCGAGGGTGTCAAAAAGGGCATCCCTTGCTTTTTCAGGATCTAACCATCGGATCTGAACCGGTCTACCACCAATCGATAGCCCTGAGTCTTGCGATTCAGAAAATGCTGTGTTAGCCATACTCACGTGACTGATGGCGCCACAGGCCACGTAAAACGCATATCACGACGTCGGAAAACTGACATCGGTTTGCATTTCATCATCGGTAATAGTGGTCCTAGAGTCTTCTATTGGGTACCAAACGAAAGGCTACGATCTCCTGCATCAAGTTCATGCCAAAATGCTGCAAATGTCGGGTCAAGGTCAACCTAGGTCAGGCGAAATATTGGTCTTACCTTATATACTTACTTAGATGCTTACTTACTTACTATCTTGCCCTTAGATGCTTACTCACAGCCGTTTTGATCTACATGGCAAAAAGGATGAAAGTGAAACCATTTTACGATCAGTTCTACACTATTTGCGTTTCATCCAGTCAAGGTCAGTCTAAGTCAGGTCAGATAAGGTTGCATGCCACGTGCCACATGCATGCCAATCTGACTTCCTGGCAAAAAGCAAACATTACTTGCTGCGATTCTTAATCGCGCCAAGTACAGAACTGAAACGACATCTCGTGGTAATTAAATATGCTCTGTCTGCTCTTTAGTGCGTCAAGGTCAAGCCGGGTCAGGGTCACCTAGTCATTTTTCTTCTTCTGACTAGGAACAGTAATTGCTGTCTGTTACTACGAACGATCTTCCACAGACAATGTTGTATTTCATTTCGTTTTGGCATGCACCTATGACATGACCCGACTTGACATGACCTCACGTTGCATTTGATGAACTTTGCTAAGAAGCAACTATAATTTTGTTTGTCTGACTTGAACGATGGGGAAAGTCAGCGGCAGCAACTTCTGTCAACCGCAATGCAAATCAACCCAGTTGCCATCATGCATGTGACCTGGCTTGATCTCTAATGTTGACATGTCACGATTGTATATCCTTTTGGGGACCGTTTCCAATGCAAATCAGAATAATCCATACATTATACTCGCAAATGTTATCGAAAAACGAAGCATGTGCGCGCCACCGCCTGAACAGGCAAAAGCCAGTATGCAAGGGTTCACTTATGACGCCATATCTACATGACCTGATCTAGCATGACTATCGTGTTAATGTCAAAATATGTAGACTTGATTGTTGAACACGTGCGTAAAATTGTATTGTGCTGACTCTAACGGTTCAGAATTTATTCAAGAAAAACCAAATGGGGTGTGTATTTTACACCCCAGACGGTGCCGGGTTAAGGCCAGCGACGTTCGCTCGGCCCTCAGGGGCTCCACCAGAGTAGACGAAGTCGAGATGGACCATTCGTAAAAGCTGACGGCACCCAAAAATTTCATCGCGGCCGAACTGTCCGGCGTCTCGGCGATGATCAGCGGAGCGACTCGCTCAGAATCAGGTGCGATGCTGCCGCTGCTGACCTTTATTCCTAAGAACCGGTTGGAAGACAAAGACGCTCCAAAGGCACTTTTGGCCATTTCCGGCCGCACTCGGTGGCGTCGGAAAATCCCACGCACCTGGACTACCTGGTGATTATGCTCCACCAGAGGAGCGGCATGGATCACCACATCGTTCAAGTACATTTCCGCTCCTTCCGACCTACAAGTCAGCCATGATTTTCTGAAATGTTGGACCACCTGATGCCAGACCAAACGCACGCCGGGTATACGTATATAATCCTTCATGGGTCACAGCGGTTGTCAGATCCCTATATTCGGGGTGCAGACTCACCTGATGATAGTCATTCTTGAGATTCATCGCTGTGAGCACCTTGGATCCTTGTAGTTTGAGCATAGTCCTTTCCGTCCGAGGAATCGGATCCACATCATCTTCCCAGCGGACGGCTTTCGTGTGATTCCAGTTCACACTGGATTACGCTCCCCCCCCTAAGAAAGTCTTGGCTGCGTCCCTGAGCAGAATCGAATTTATTCTACGCATTCCGCATTCAATGTGCTTGGATACTCCTCGTCAATTGCTCCATTTCTTTGGCTGCTGCAACTGATTCAAGAAACGGCTCTCAAGATGGATCATGCTACCCAGCAGTGGCCTCACCTCGCAGTCTTGGCGGGCCATCTCCCACCGTGCTTTCCGTCGGCAGAAATTGGACTGTTGATCGGTACACATTGTGCACGAGCAACCAAACCCCGGGAGGTGATTCAGCGGCATGAAGACCACCCGTGGGCGGTGAAAACTGCCCTAGAATGAGATATTGTAGGGCCTGCGGGGGGCTCTGAAACATGTACAGGTCCCTGTCGTTTCGTTGATACAGACCAAGATCAGCGCAAGTTGTTTCACTTTGCGTTGAAGACGCAGTTGCATGTCACTCCCAGGCAGAAAGCACGCTTGCTGGAGGCTGACTTTACGGACACGGCTCCAGTATAAGGCACTCTCCGTCGAGGACAGTGCCTTACCTTCTTGATGAAAATGAAGGAGGCGATCCACTGCCGACCAGACGGGCATTACGAGATGCCATTGCCAAAGAAGGATGGAAGAGCGACTGGTCCGAACAACAGGAGCATGGCTTTGGGACGTTGGCAAGGGCTAAGTCGAGGCCTGTCCGGAGAGGTGTCTACAGATGCTACTACCTGTCAGCTGCGAAAGTTACTCTGGACAAAGGGCACGCAGAGCCTGTGCCACCGGGAGGGTCAGAGGAAGTGGTACATTCCTCACCACGGAGTGTACCATCCCAAGAAACCCAACAAGCTGAGAGTCGTGTTCGACTGCAGCGCCGAATATCGTGGCCACGTGCTGAACTCCAAGGTCCTGACTTGACGAACAGTCTGACCGGCGTACAGTGTCGCTTCCCCTGCTCCCCCTCAAAAAAGAAAAAGCGGTGGGATTGACCAGCGACATAGAAGAGATGTTTAACCAAGATGGTGTGAGCATCAAAAACCGGGACCAACTTCGGTTCCGGTGGTGGACAGATGGGTGGTTGGAGCTGAACACCGCGTGACAGTGCATCCCTCCGGCGCGACTGTCTCGCCTGCCTCTGTTATGTTCGCACTGAAAACGGCAGCGGAAGATCACGAAGACACCGCTGGAAGGAAGCAGCCAATTTCGTGAGAAACGATTTGTACATAGATGACGGGCTCGCGTCCGTCAGTGATCCAAAGACGGCCGTTTGGTTGATCGACAGTGCTCGGAAGATGTGCGAACATGATGGATTCAAGCTCCAGAAGTTCGTCTCCAACAGTCGCGATGTGGTGATCTCCATTCCTGTTGACCTTCGCTGTGCAGGGCCGCAGTGACTTGCCTCTTCAGCGGACCTTGGGCGTGGAGTGGGACATAGAGTTTCAATATCTTCCGATTCAGCGTCACTCTCAAGGACAAGGAGGTCAGTTGATGTGGCATGTATATATATATACATTTATACTTTTGACCCTTCTTACCTATTTACTTTAACCTATATATATATATATATATATATATATATATATATATATATATATATATATATATACAATATACGGCGCTACAGAACCTAAAGGCGCCATTTGTCTTGACCCTGGACTAGATTTATATGTTTGAGGTCACATCCTCGAGTGAGGCTGTAGGCCAATTGAGGCTCACTTCATTCAGGGAAAAGCTACCTTTTACCTTTTGCCTTTTGCACCTTTTTCTTCACCTACTGTTAGCTACCGGGCTCCTCCACACTGAAACATTTAAACATTACAGAACTATCCTGGGAAAAAATCTTCCAGTAATGGCAGTGAATAATATAATGGGTACGCGTAATTTATTAGCTTGGTTATTACACTTAACTTTTTGTCCTTAAATCCCGGGTGCAAAATGTTGAAATGTATCAATAGATGTCTTTTTCATATCGTGAAGAATGACTCTTAAATATTTATGTTTTTTTATCACGGTACACATTAAATTGATAGACGACCTTCAATATACCTGGACTATTATTATTGTATGTTACTATGATTGTTTTCATATTATTGCTATTGTACTGCTTGCTAGGAGACATTTTATTGTTTATTAACTGAATATATAAAATGTCTTTTTCTCTGTCGTCGTGACGCTAACGGTGTTGCTTGACCGCTGTTCGATAGACGTCATTGTCACAAAGACACGTTTTTGTGCTTCAGTTTGACTTCACGTTTCCGAATTCTCATCCTGTATTCTGCCACCATTATAACGTATTTCTGACAACAATAAATAATAGCGGCAAACTTTGAATGTATAGATATGTGTCCATCTTGAACAGCCACTTTAATGGCAACCTTCGTTTCATGTGCAATTCAGTTCCATCTCACGATATAAAGCATTCCCAAAAAAGGATCATGAGCTGCCCTTTGGCCAAAGTGTCTGATACGTAACGCATCAGAAATAACTTTCCAGTATTTACCGATATGCATGAATTCATCTATATTGCGCACCATTTACTCTACCCGATTCTCCCCCCCCCCGAGGCCATATTCACCCCGCCTCACTCGCGTCAGCGGTGGCCCCAGACGCCATGCTCGGCCCATGGCACCCCCTGGCAGACGTCACCTGCAGTGCAATGGAGGCGGTCTGACCTTTCCTTCTGCCTCCCGACATTTCCCAGGTGAATGAGCCCAGTTTTCGCGCGAGTAACTTTGACAAGGCGTGGGCCGCACGGCCGTCATGCCCTCAGGAGCGTCATGTTTCATTCAGTACCAGCGCTGCACACTGGAACTCTATTTGCGGGAGCTGGAAGCGCATGTCACTCGTGGGCGTACTGAATGGCATGCCGCTTTCCTGTCACGCAGAAAGGCCTGCGTGCATTGCACTGATGTCATGAAATCCTTGCTTTGTGCTTACCTGTCTTGTGCTGATAACTCCATAAGGCATTCTCATGGCGCAAGTTTCCTTGCGAGACGGGGATTTGATGGCAAGATATGACCAGTTGGACAGCCCGTTGCATCATTTAACATCCAGCCTATTCTTACTACGCCTTTCTTGGCCCTACCAGGCCTTTTACCTTCTGGTAAGGCGTCCCTTTTTAGTATGTGCAAATAAATAGGGACTTCACGAAACTGTTTGCGAAGCACCATTTCAGGACACCATGCCGTCCAAGCGCACATCTACTGTAAACGTGGGCCTTGTTTTACCTCCTTGAATTAATCCGAGAAGTTATGGTTCAAAATGATCAACCTCTGTTGGTCGGCCTTCAGCGTAAGTGTTGATTTCTTATAAACAGCGCTCGGTCAGAATCAGACAACAGGTAACGGTTTTTACATAAACACTCCAAAACTAAGATAGTTCATGGTGACTGTATCTTTCAGAAGTTTTGGAGGTGCAGCTCAGTAGCGTCGGCGTCAAGCCCTGCGTGCCCTAATCTGTGGGGATAGTTTTCACAGTTGCCTGAACATCGATCAAACTTGGCGCATGGCCATTTCAGCTTAACCCTATTCCGTGCTCCTGCGCGGTATATACAATACCGTGCTGGGTGGGACAGATGCTGCCCCCTGCGATCTCGGAAACTGTTGGTCCGATTTTCAAGCAAAAACGGTGTTTTTTAGCCTGTATCAAGATCTGCACTTCTCGAAGTGAAAAATAAGAAAGCTATGAAAGGGGAGAAGTTAGATGATTCAATATGAGGGCATAGATAGAGATCTTATACCAGCTTTCTTACATCGATTTATCGCCGATTGTATTCTACACCATGTCATTCTACCTAAAACTGATATGTGTTATGAAGAGGTCAATTTCCAGAATTCATAGGCGTATCCAGGGCACATAAAAAGGTTGCACTCATGTGTGTCGCGGTCCATGTTACATACATATGACAAAGCTCATTGGGGATTGGCGGATCTAAATACCAGAAAAAGTGGGCGACTTTCGACAGAGTAAACTATTGGCCATTGTCCATCATTTGCAAACATATCATGGATAATGCATTGTACTATGCTTTAAAGTTCTTATCTGGGAGTCATAAGCGCAGCACATTTTGAAAAATTAGAATCATAGGCATAAACAGAGCACATCGAAAGGGTATTTTTCGGAAAATGTGAGGTTTTTGTCATATATTTTGAATTTGGTGAGATCATATATCTCAAGAAAATATTTCCATATGTGTCACACGCCATATTATGTACACATTGCAAATGTGAATGGGCGGATACAAGTGCTGGGAAAAGAGGGGTCAATAACTGCCTGGTGATAGCTATATTTTAGTCCGTAAATCAAGTCATGATTTCTCGGGAATTAGAAGAAACAAAATGTCCCTTTTTACATTATCTTGGAGCCGCTTCTTAGGTCTATTTTCTCTGAAATGTAAGGCACTTGATTGCAATATATGTGGAACTAACAAAACCAGTTACAATCCAATCTTCCAAATTTCCTTTAGGCCACGGAACTTGGACGAAACATGAACCCGAAAACCGACGCCTGGAGACGACCCTGGCGATATATATATATATATATATATATATATATATATATTGGTTATTTATATCCGTAAATTAGGGTAAAGATATCTATATCACACGTTGGCTTTCATTATTCAAACAATGAGCCATAAATTTTAGGACTAAGAAAACACAAACATCCCTTTTACATGCCCCTGGATCCGCCTTTGACCAACATTTTTCTTAAACATACTTGAAAGTGTGTAGATTGCAAATATTTCAGTTATTTGGACTTTCCGTGGCATTATAAAGGATATCAAAATAGTACGAGAAAACTAAACGTCGAAGTGCGCGATCTCCAGACAGTGTGATATTCCTCAAACATGTCTCCAAAAAGCGTGCCCTGGAACAGCCTCTAGAGGAGGTGAGTTTTTGAAATTTTGTCACGATACGTAAAAAACGTATTTAGGAAAATTTGCCAAGTTTCATGCAGCAGTTCCGAGAATTGGGAACGAAAAACCGAAAGTGGGAGGGGAGGATCTGTCCCTCCCCCAAGCACAGACAGAGTTAAACGCCAGTTTCTGAAAATGGTTCAAGGAAAACATGACAACAAACAAGGGCGCTTTCCATAGGCGCTCATTGTTAAAGTTCTTGGTGACACCCCGCATACGGAGGCACGTCATCCATTCAAGGCCAGACTCCGCCCACTATCGGAGACGAACTGATCGCGACTGAGTTCAATTGTATTTGTGCCGTAGGACGGGGAAGGTGACGCATGACAACACGCCTAAGCACCACGGTGCAAAAATAGCTTATTTGAGAAATATCTTTGAGTTATTCCCAAAGACATTTCTATACTAGCAGCAGTACAATGCTAGCGAAAATGTAGTAGCAATAGTAGTAGTACTTTATTAAAAAGGCATCCACAGTACATGTGGCTATTATGGCCCTCACGTCAATAAGATGCGGACATGAACATGTAGGATAAAACAGACACACACAGCATACAGTCAATACAAATACAAAAGTGAGCATGGTGCCACTGCTGATAGAGGGGCTTAATGATGATCACGGGCAGCACGCAGATGTGCCTTTAATTTCCCCTGAAGGGCACGCCGCTCAGATCACGAATGGTAGTGCATTCATCTGACGTGGAGCCCTGTGCACAAAACGACGCTGCGCAGATCTGACGGGCGGTGCACTCGGGTTGACAAGCAGTTAGGATTTTGTCAAGAAGGCAGAGGGACTGGTGTTAGAAGAGCTGAGATGCGTCAAGCCACCCCAGGGTGTCCCGCACACCCGAGAAGTGGTCGAATTTGCGCTTGCCCGAGATTGACACGGGCCGCAAAATTCAAAATCTTTTGGATGGCGTCAAGATTTTTGATAGGGCCGTTGCCGTACACTACCAGACAGTAACGGATGTGCGAGACCACCAGGGCGGTGATTATCTCGGGAAGGATGTCGCGAAGAAGGTAGTGACAATAGGTCTGTGGGGGTGCTGCAGCACTTGCGCGAGACGGCCAGAACATGCGCATCCCACGACAGATGTTGGTCGAAAATAAGACCTAGATTTTTCACCGCGGTAGTGGGTATGTCGGTATGTAATATAATGAATTGGGATCGTACATATTCAGAACGACATGGGAGATGCAGGCTTGCTCGCGTGGGTGTTCGGGAACCGGAAGGCTGCAAGTCCGTCCTGATAACGCCGTGTTTCGTTTAGGGGCAACGTCGGAAGACGTAAGGTCCGTGAGCAGGCGTTTATCCTGGAAACTCGGGACATGGGTGTAGCAACAGGGGAAGGGGTCATGCGCCCCACACTTTTGGGGAAATTTAACATTAGCCCTATGGGGGAAAACGTCTTTGCCCTCTCCCCCTACACACTTTTCTGGATGTTCCACCCTCCTGACTCGGGAACAGGAATGCGCTAGGGGAGCACAGAGGCCCTTGAACTTTTCGTGAAATACATTTTCGAAAAAAAACAAAAAGGCGTCCGATTCAGAGCTTCTCTTGATTCCGCGCCTGCTCACGTGCAGACCCCCGGTTTATCCGATATGATGCACTAAATCTGCATTACACTCAAGCGCGTCGTTATTCAAAAACGACGACAGAAGTGGAACAAAAGTATCCATAGCCCGAATATTCCGAGACATGTACATTTCTCGGCTGACCCGTTCTTTCAAAACTGGGACTACTCGTAATGTCAGTAAAATATTTTTTGTGTATTTCCCTTACAACTTACGCTATGACACGTTCCTTCTCTAATTCTGGCGAACAGCTTCAGGGAAGAGCTTGAGAGCGATACCTTCGCCCACCTGGGTGTGCCACGTCTCCGGCAGCCCATCAAAGCGGTCGCTTCGTGTCAGCCCCGGTCGGTCGTGTGACGTGCGGTATGACGTCATCGCAGTTCTCAGACGGGGATATTTTTCGGTTTTGGGTTTTTCGAGTCCGCTTAATTGTAACTCATGTACTAGTCGTTCAAAATGGCGTAATGCGTGCGGCGTGTGTTATAATGTCATGTGGGATCAATTTAGGCGAACCATGACGTCACAAACAAGTCGTTATAGGTGAAATCTGTACAAGTGCTATTTTTCAAACATGTTGTCGATGTACGATGTAAAACCAGTCGTGACAGGCATTGGAAAGTTGTCTTGGCACCAACTCGAATATCTAGAGGCAGCTGATGGAGTTTTATGTGGCACATTAGCCATGCATAAAATTACCATGCATTTGCCTCTTTGTGCCCCCTGACCTAAACTTCTCTGTGTCACCAGCTTCCTCAGACGGACATGTCCACGTATTTTGGCCTTAAAGATGTGCCCTTAATCTCCGATGTGACTCACAAAAGGTCATTTCCCAAATCGGTGAAATATTAAACTTCGACCTGACCTGCAACCCGAAATACACTTCCTACGCCCAAACACGACATTCTCGGGGTCGCGTCATCGAGGGCAATCGATTATGGTTTAAACCAGCGGAATCGGTCCGTTGGTTGCGGTGTTGAATGGGGTTGTTTGACGCTCCCCTGCCCCAGGCAAGAGTGGAAGATACAAAGACCCCCAGTATTTTTCATCAGCACAATCGGGGCAATGTGGTCGGGTCGGGGGCAATCTGAACAGCTGGAGGGAAATGCAGGATTTCTCGCGCTGATGATCGGGAGCTGGAATACTCTTTGTTCACGCCACGTTTTGTATGTTTTGTCTTGAGTCAACAATATAAAAACTAAGCCATGGCCCGGCGTAGTTGCAGGATATTTGGAATGTGAGGACATGCATCAGTAAGGGACCCAACGGAGGACTGTGCAGTCGATTTTTATTCCTATTTTTTTAATGCTACTCCCACTGAAGGATTAGTTTATTTAAGGAGCATATCGACACGAACATACCTGAGCACGCTTATATCTCATGTACCTGAATGAGCATATATCTCCAACAGTGCTTGTTTGTGTCTATGTGCGTTTATTCGTGTGTCTGTGTCCAACCGAAATTGAACGAAGTGCCGTAAAATATAAGAACTGTCTCTCATTACACACATACACACAAAAAAAAATAAACAGGGAAAGGCGCACATGTTACTGAATCCTCCCCGATCTTTATCCGCATCGTCCGCGTCTTCAGATATGCCGTATCAGGCATGAATTCCTCGCAAATATATTGTCCTTTGGACGAGCAACACAGCTGATCCAAGTCTTCAGAATCGGCGTATTCAGGCGCACGTCTGTCGACTGACCCGTACAACCCCAACTCGTACAACCCTAACTCATACAACCCTTGCCTCTCCGGTCAGGGCGCAGACCCAAAAACCCTGCCTCTCCTGTCAGGGCGCAGACCCGTACAATCCTGCCTCTCCGATCAGAGCGCAGACCCGTACAGCCCTGCACCTTCGGTCAGGGCACACATATGCCGAACCGTTTTGTAAAGATATTCGTTTTCCAACAAACTGTCCCTATATCTACATGTGTTCATAAGATACCAAACAGAACACGTGTTTTCGTGTTTCTCTTCGATGGCCCAAGCGAGGGTCTGGGCCCAATGGTGTTACCTCTTCTTGAGTGCGACCACGCCTCCGGTAACTAGTGTGGTCGGTCGTTTCGTGTCAACCCGGCCATTAGTGCGATGTATGGTATGGCGTGACCGGACGTCTCGAAGCGTCTTCCAGGGCACTCCCAGAAGCATAAATTCCTGAGACATCGGCTGTTATGGGAGTTATACGTAGTTTCCGGCCGATTTTGACCAAACCTTTTGCAGAAGTAGATGCAAAGGCTGGAACTGCAGTCTGCTAAATTTCATATGTTTGTATAATTTCATATAGGAAGCTAAAGTAGCTGAAATCATCCTGAATACTAGGGCACTCTGAGTTTGACACCGACAGTAATTCAATTCTTCGGACAACGCCATGTGGAAAATCATACCGTCAACGGCATTGCGCGGTATATGTTCAGAGACACGTTCACAAATCTCCTGAGCGTGCATGTTCGGTGTCAACTATCCTTTAACAGCCGTAGGGCTGCTGAGAGCCAAAATTTGTAAATTTGTTCACCTGTGTTATCCACGCACCGTAGTTCCGGCTGTCCTTCTGACCCCTTGACCCAATTCTGGTAACGTTCAGGACGTCGTTTTGACGATGGCCGCCTGACGGGTGTCGGTCAGCCAGGCGGCCCCCCCCCCCCGCCGACCAGCGGGTGTCAACAGACCGCAGAACTGCCGCCGCCGGTCAATAGCAGGCCGGGCCGGGCGGCGCATCAGAACACGCTGATGACCTCGCCGGGTCCATGCCGAGCGACCGGGTCCCGTCGTCAGGCAGCCGGGCAAACACTGGTCCAGCGACGACCGATCGCTGAGACGCGGTCGATCAATGGTACCGGCGGACTCCTCGTCCTGTCGGTCGACGGCGAATGCAGCTCGATTTCATCAGATCCCAACAATTCTATACAGCGCAGAGGCTCGGCTGCTGGCACACGGCCGAACCTTGGTACGTTGCCATAGCAACGTTTGGACTGATTTTACGCCTGGGTAAGTCAGCTATTGACTCCAGCGAGTTTTACGTGGTTTCACCCGTTTTACCCACTTTTGCCCTTCTCCACGACGACAGACAAGAGGACGAAAACCTTTTATGCAAAAAGTAATTTCGTGCCTTGAAAGTTTGTCGTCAACTCCATTGTGCGGCTATCGCGACACTGTATATCAATGTAAGATATATCACTAGTCCGTTATTTAGGCGGCACCATATCAACAAAATGAAACGCTGTCAAAAAAGCGGTAAATTAGATTTTTATGGTATAATTGCCGGAATAAATGCTGGTCACTTGAAGACGGAGCTAATCCTTGCTAAAAACACGAAAAGGCTTCAAATATCACCCAATCGTAACTTCATCGCAGATGCATTACTAATGGCTTTTAGGGACTCGGTGCTGTTTGACTTAGCCGCATAAACTATCACTTTCCAAAATTAGTACAAAACGCCTGTAATACCCTCCCTCAGGAAAACAAAAATAATCCACCACAAAAAATGGTCAGATTTAAAGCCAGATCTTCACCAAAGACGGTTGGTCGTCCGCAGTTTTATAGAATTACTGCGATGGCAGAGAAAACTGCAAACGGCGGGCTGGGAAAAGACGAGAAACGACGTTCGTTTGCTGTGTCCTAAGAGACCACTAGGTAGCCTGACGAGGTCGCATTTGCGAATAAAAAGGAAACGGGCTGCTCGCTCGTTTTCGTTCGCTGCTCTATCTTAACCATCGCCCATATAAGATGGGCTCATGCGCCCCACCCCCTCTCGAGGTTTTTTTCGAGGATAAGTCCCTAAAGGCTTGTTTAGTCCCCCTGAAAGTTGATGCATCCTCTGAGAAATAATTTGCATATCTTATGCTGCAAAAACGTTTCCGGTCCGTTGCCGTGGTAACGAGCTCTGATGTCATAATGGGAACCATGTCTTCCGTTTTTGCGCGCCAGCGATGCCGGTTGACAAAAGTCTCATTTCTGTCCCGCTGTAAGACGGCTGGATGCATAAATGCAATAAAATATATGCTGCTCGGCTCAAAATTGCATGTTTTGTAAGACCATACATATATTCAGCAGGCGTATGCTCAATGCCGAGATAACCGAGAATGTAAACTGAGGTCATGAGCTACGGCGGGAAACACATTCCTTTTGATCTCTGAAAATGCGATAAGAAATGGATATCGCAAAACCATCTATGCATTCGGATTGCCTTAGATGTAAAAAGTCGAATGATCTAAACTTGGTGCAATTTGTCGTTTTTTCATAAAAAGAGGTCGGAATGCAGCAAAGGTTTGACGTTCGCGCAGAATGGGGCAGCAAGACGGCCGCGGGGTGATGAACCTATAATGCTGCAATTTGCCTACGATTAGATTTTATGGTGGATATCGACAAGAACGTTTCTACACATCAAAATCAAGATTTTTTAGCTAATCCGAGGTCATTCTAGGTAACCGGCCCAAGATAATCTTGCATGACCTAAGATGACCTTCGATGACCTATAACGACCTTGAGATGTCATTCGAGGTTAACGTTGGTTAATTCAAACGCTGCACTTCACCTCAATGTCTGTTGTTATCTGAAAAACCTTCTGCGGCTCTGAGAACGCATTTTAGCGGACGAGCTCACTGGACAAGGATTAACCTAGCATCACTGGATCTAGCATCACATTGCATCGGATTCTATGTGTCACATGCAGTCATGGAGGGTGCAGATGGACTCATGATTGGCAAACATGATACCCGTTTTGCTCCATCGGCATTCATTCTTTGGCGTTCATTGGTGCTTAAACCCTATCAATATAAAGAAAAATATCACTGTCTGCCACTTTTTGGTCTTTGACCCAATTGTGGAAGCTCACTTGTTGGCCTGAGGTCTTAAAACAAGTTACCAGTCGCAACATCTCGTCACGCGTAATGCACTCTTTTTCCGCGGCGCTCTAGAACGTAAGGTGTGAAAATGACCGGGGGATTGTGACCCCCAATACTTTCGCTTTATGCAGAAACCTCCTTACGAGCGAGAGTTAATAAGGAAGGAAGAGGGATTAGGCTGCAAAATCCTTCGTTCGGGGCGTGGGTGAAAATGTCCACGCCCAGCGAGAGTCCAAATACGTTGTCATTCATCAAGAAAATGCGACACGGATTTTACTCAGTTTTTCTTCTACCTCACCTTGGTGGATATTCATGGCATCGCTAGTGGTTCACAACATACCCACACCATACCGGGAAACTTGAGCAACAACCATCTACTGAAAAATTAGAGACACGAGATAATGAGGTCTGAACAACATGGACATTCTTTCTTGCCGTACTGCGCGTCAGACTAGCGCGCGCAACGATCAGCTTTGATCCGCAGTACCGAATCTGCGCTAAGATTAACTCAACTTGCATATGGTGTAAAAACTGCAAGACTGGTGATCTGCTGGTTAGAACCCCACTGTGCTTTTTTCGGCCGTCATTGCTTTTCACCGGGGTACCGCAAAACTCGTCTGGGATGTACAAAAACAAATAGAAACACTGCAATACCAAGATAGAGCAATACGAAGAGAGCTGGAGACCACAATGCTAGGGTTAAAAAATGGAATACGAAGAAAGTACTGCATTTTTTCAATGCAAAATGTATCAGATTCTTTTAGCTTACATATTACTGAATTTCCCTGTCATAATGGAGAGCGCATCGATGGTACATTGTCGCACCCTCAGGAACTGCAGTACCATTATCTCGCTCCTCCTAACACGGCAAATAACTGAGCTTTCGACCCCTGTGAGCCGACCATTACTATCGGCTGTTTATCGGTCAAGAGCCCCTCGAACGCATTCCGCTCCACCGACGGGTGGTCACGAGGACAACAACGCCAACCCGTCATACGAACGACGGAGGTTAATGAAGGTGACGGCCACAATTTGGCCCTGTCAATACCCCGAAACGCCAACTGCGTTCACCGCAATCCCGATCTCCGAGCCGCAGACCCTGACAGCTCAACATAGCTCCATCGTCTTCAGCCTCCAACAGCTCAACATATCTCTATCGTGGTCCGGACTAGAGCATTTCACGGATTAGATTATTAGGACCCGGTTCAATCCGGTCCGTGAAGTCTGGGATCCAATCCAACCGCAATCCACCTTTTCCGAAACTCCTGAATCCAGTGCGGTCCAATCTGTAGTAGCAAAAATATGGTTATAGAAATCCGCGCCCCTTTTTAACAAATTCAGTAACAGTCTTCTGAATGGCTGTAGATATCATGTCCAGTTAGCGTCTTTTGAAATTTAATTTATTTCCAATCCGTTCAGTCCGTGTGGTTTCGCAAATTCTTAAATCGAGCCGAGTCCTAATCCATATCTTGCTTGAATTTTCTGGCCTGATCCAATCCGCCCCGCAGGTCAATCCACGACCAGCGGATTTATCCAATCCGTGAAGTGCTCTAGTCCATACCCTGGCCGTTCCAGATCCAACTCCACCGCTGTCCAGACCCTGGCGGCTCAACATTGCTCCGCCGCTGTCCAAACCCTGGCGGCTCAACATAGCTCCGCCGCTGTCCAAACCCTGGCGGCTCACATAGCCCCACCGCTGTCCAAACCCTGGCGGCTCAACATAGCTCCGCCGTGGTCCGACGCTGACAGCCCGGCTTGCCCGGGCGTGGCTGCGACAGACGTCGGGTCGCGGGCCGGCGGCGGCCGCGGAATGATCAGAGCCGGGCGAGGGAGGGCTTTGATTTGTCCGCCTTCGCGGCCAGAAAGGTCCTCCATCGTCCCCGGAATATCGCCGGCTCGCGGTCGGCTGCAGGTCTGGGCCAGACGGCAAATCAGCCACCAGCTTTATCGGAACTCATTAATAACTGCTCCGTAATCTTGAAGAACTCTCAGAACAGTTATTTTTAAGTCCAGTAAGCTGGTGTTTTAAAGGCATATAAGTAAATGAGAAGCTTGAAATAACTAGCAAATTTGAGCAAGATCGCGGCCTAAAACGCAAAACAACACGGGACGGTAATCGGTAAACTAGACGTTAGACGACTTCTTAAAAAAATCCTGGCCCACGTGACAAACGGAACAGTTACCGAACTTTCACCACGGTGGCGGGGGAGAGGGGCACACGTGTTAGCGCCATCTTGGCCGACGCCACGTGGTGAACGCGGCGGGAGCCGACCGCACCAGACCGCAACTGTCTGTCCCCGTCCGGCCGCCCGAAACCCAAACAGTCGAGGCCGGGACAGGAAGGGGATTCCCTTATCAGCGGCCGGGCGCCGTCTGTGTTTGTTCAAGCGCTCGCTGTCGTTACTGTCGAGGGCGCACCGTGACGACGCTGGCCGGGAACCACGCCGAAATGGAACCTTCTGAGATCGACTGGCGGTGCCCGTTCATACGGTGTCTGCGAATTCCAAATCCTTGTGGGTACCTACTCCATATGAACCCCTGTTGCATTCACAAATCTTTGGGGCGCCCCATCAATAATAGGGTTGCCGGAACACCAGCAAAGAACAGAAAACTGCACCAATGGGACCACGGGTGCAGACTTGTGTTCGATTCCATCGGAATCAGAATCGATTCCGTTCCCACCAAAATCAAAGTCAGAAGATGATTTCACTGAAAGTGCCATAATCGGAGTCGGAATGAAATCAGTGTTAGAATTATTCCAGTGGTTCAATCCAATTCAGTGGATTTCGGCAGAATTGATTTCGAGACCAATTCATCTCAAAATCGGAATCGATTTAGTTTCGGAAAACCATGCTGAGTCAGAATCAAAATCGATTCAGCATGTCATGAGTCGGACTCGAAATGGATTCCTCCCAAAGTGGAGTTAAGCACAAGTCTGCACGGGCAAGACCTTTTTGATTGACTTGTTCTTAGTAGCTCGAAGTAAGGACCATCTTTTGTTACGGACGATGCCCGATGTTGAAAGCACTCTGACCCTGCCAGTGTGTCCAGTCGCAGATAATTTTCTACCAGTCACAGAAGCAGAAGGATGCGTTTCCTGCCAACTACCTCTGCGACGCTGTCGCCCCGCAACGTCTTAGTCACCGGCCAATGGTCTGCTACACTGAACTGCCTGACATTTACCGGAGTGTATTCTTTCATGTCGGCTAGTTCACAGAGGGTTATTAATCATTACGTAACACCAGAGTCGCAAATTTCATTAAGCCATCAAACAGTGGATGACATTAAGATTAACGATGTCTCTGAAGGCGACATATGATGGCTGATATCAGTAGCATGGCTCTGACGCCGTAGGACACTCAACGTTATATTTGCACCAAAGGGTCGGTCACTGATTGGAACTGACAGAACCAAAAGGTTTCGCCAATTAGGCTGGGTTATACAATCATCGTTCGCTTTATGTGTAAAGACTATTTAAGGACGCGATTCAGGAAAGTCTAGCAGCATGTCTTGTACATTTCTCATACGCAGTGACAAGAGTAGAATTGTTAATTAGCTGCTCCCGGGACCAATCAAAGGGCAGGCTATGAGACGACAGGAAGTAGTTTCTAGAAAATAGATCTAAGCCAGCAAAGTAAATAACCAGACCCTGTAGATACGGGGCTAAATCATTTGCCAAAATGACACTCGATATTTCTGTGGACATACACGAGAACCTGCATTTATCTGTGTATGGTAAAACGTGTTAAAATGCAAAGCATGCAATAGTTACGCAAAACTCTAGCCCCTTCATACCAAAGCTGGATGGTCTTGCGAGCCAGTATTGCTTCACCCAAGCGAAGCCAGAATGGATGATAAAGACTGCGGGGCTTCCCAAATTTGGCCTTAGAGGCTCGCAGCAATGTGCGCCAGCGCGACTTGTCATAAATTCTCCATTGTGAAAATGGCCTAACGGGAGGCCTGACACAGAAAAGAGGTAAAAAGGCTTTGCGGAATGACTGAGACGAGTTGTCCGTCATACGGATGGAAAGGCATTTTTTGAACTAAAGTTCCCATCTCTTGTGTCCTGATGCACACCGAAACGCTGTGAACATTAAGGCGCAAAAGACGAGGATAAATCACTCAGTTTCATTACGCCATGTATGTTTTCCTTCTGAACGTCCATTTGCTCGGAAGTGTCTGAAGACGTAGGATTTCCCTCTACCAGTCCCGAATGTAAAATCGTTCTGTGACATGTTTCCAACCAGCCTGTGATACTCTCTTCACGGCGATGTCCCATCTCCAATAGATGTTTTAAGTTGAGGCAACTAAATTTTAACATATGGTTTTGAAAACAAATGTTTCATATATACCGTGTTTTACAAGCTTTAAATTTATTAAGTTTCAAATTTATTTTGCACAAATACTCCCGTAAACTATTCAGTGGTGGCTTATTTCAGATGTCTGGCTGCACGAGGGGGTAAATGTCAATAAATGTTCGCGAACTTTTATTGCCTGATACCAGCACATGGCTACAGCATATAATTGTTTCAGCTAATTGCCTTTCATGCTCTTTTAAGCATTTTGCGGAGGAATGAATGCCGAAAACGTGATCAGTGACATTTTGCAAGTTAAGCAAGTGTAAAATAAGGTCGTTTAAAAAATGAGTCCAAATGGAGCGTTCCCTTTAAACGGGACATGGCAACAATGGAACGAAGTCGCATGTTCAGGTGCTGAAAAAGCCCTATTTTCAGTTTTTTTTTATTACGCTGTTTGACCCCATTCTGCATTAACAATGGGGTTCCTCTGTGTTATTTTCTACTTGTTAACTATAATAGCTGTCTTTCTCATTTTGTTTGACATGTAACAGGCGCATTATGTCATATGCCTGCCACGCAACCAACTGTTGATGATGAATAATCCCAAATTTCCAATAGAGGAAATGACAATAGTTCAAGAAAAGGCATAGAATGTAGTGCATTAAACACTGAACACATTAGAAATAAATATCAAACATGTCATTTTGCTGGTTTTGTTCCAAATGTTTTCATGAACAAAGCTTTTTTGGTTTTCAGGACCCATTACTCGAACCTAGATCACAAAAAACCCAAAAGCAATATCTCCTTTAGAAACCTCAAAAAAGTATTAGAAATGTTTCATGTGTTATTATACTCTTTCAATGTCGAACATTGCAAAAAACAAAATCATGTCCTCCACGTTGCGCCTATGAAAGCGTATGCGCTTTCCCATTCAGCACTCTTTGGGCAGGATACTTTAGTTTCCCACACCTCGATACTGCTCTCTAAACATGATGCCACTTGCTATGATGAATGTCGCACAGTTTCTGCTCGCTGACTGTTGGAACCATTCTTAACGTAGGTACAGCGTTGGCTTGGGGTATTCAAGGATTTCAACCCGCGTCGTGGTTACAATTTTACTCGTAATCTCTGCCAGACCCTAGACCTCATATCAGGCGTGGATACTCAGATGTAATCAGAAGTCACATGAATACCTTGATAACTGGATCACGTGGTGGCCCGATGACGACAAGTGGGCGTTTTTTGTCCTTTTTTGTCTCCAGGCACCCGGCTGGTCTGCAGTACAGAACGCCGGGATGGGATGTCGTCCTTGATCTTGGCTGACGGTGCAGGCTGTCTGAAATCCGCGACTGCCTGCGCATCAGCACACCGCAGGCACTATTGTTACTGTTAGGCCGTAGCAGGTTGTTAAGTTTGCCTTTAAAAAGTCTATTCCGTGACAGCAGTTTGAAGTTTATCATAGCAATGGCCTTAAAACCAAAACCTGACTTTGACCCGCTCTAGCTCAATGATTCTGCAAAATCTCGACAGTTTTTTTAACGCTTTATGATTTTTTTTTTTTGTGCAGCTGTGCCAAATTTAGTGCGGCCGCGCCATACCGTTCGGGGTCTATTACGAAAAACTTCAGGAGGGTCAAGCTGACTCCGCACCCGCGCACATGTTAACCTTTGTGTGTCAACCCTTCAGCGGCCGATGCCACCGCACCAAACGCAATGTTTGTGTCTGTTTTGCTACCTGAGAGGCTCATGCTTACTATGCCCCAAACAAGGGGCATCCCCACAGTATCGGATCAGATAAGCTGAAATAATTACCAAATGCTTTCTGATCTTGTCATGGCGGGCCCTAAAAAATGACTTTGTACGAAATTCTACAGCGACGTTCAAAGTAAAGATGTAACGTAAAGCATCGACCACACCAGGGGCGCCCTCAGGCGGGCCTCATGACGTGACGTCATCAGGAATGTCATCAGGCTGATGGGACGTGTCATCACGGTCAGTTTCTGATCGAATCTTGGAGCCACTGATGTCTATCTTTGGCTGGCCAAAGAAAGGCCTAGATCAGTCCAGGTCCCTTTTGACGTCGTCTCAGTGTCCGTATTAACATGGTGATGATCCAAGGCTCTGGACACGACGGTGAGCTACACTACCAAAGGCATCCGTCTGCACAGGGATTGAGATGTATGGTTGGGGCAGAAAGAGAAAAGGTGCTGGACAGTGGCGTAGAAAAGCGGCCGGAGGCTGTATGATTTGTGTGAAACCGTTGGAATGTAACGACGGTCGTGTGGGACCTACTGATTTTCATTGGTCATACCGAAGAGCGGTCACTGTAGAAAACGTCAAGACACTGCAGCCACGTGACTCAAGGGAACGTCTATTTACCCGTATTGACCAAGTGCCTGAGGTAGCATGTGGCCCATGGTGCGTATCAACCCTATTCCGGCACCCATATCATATGGACACATTCTCGTTTGGGGAGGGGCTTAATTCAGCCTTCCCCTGAGATATCGAGAACTGCCAGTCCGATTTCATTGGAACACAAAATAGCAATCGATTCCTCCGTGACGTTGACTACATTTTTTATCAAAAGAAGTGTTAAAAAAATACTGTAAGGGGGGATACAGGAGGCAAAACGGCCTGAAATGGGGGTAGTTTTTGGCTTCCTTTTGTTTATGACCCGATTTTCATGCATTTGGCATGAATCAAAAGCCTGGGCGATGGAACTTACCTCTTGGTCCACGCCTTTAGAACTGGCAGAATTCATGGGCGTTCACAGGACTTGGAAAATGGATAGCATGTTTGTATAAATGGAATTAAGATTGAAAGGAATTGAAATGAAATAAATTTTAGCATGCCTTAGACATCTTATACTTTTCAGGTAAAAAAAATATTGCACTATAATGTTGGCATAGGCGGTGCTAGGGGCAAGAAAAAGGGAACTGTCATTGTTGCAGCTCCATTCATTCAACTTATGACCCTTTGCCTCAAATGACTCTTAGATGACCTCAGAGTAAGAACAAATGTCCTTGGGTCTGTTTCATAGGTTTTACCATATTTGCACTCATTTGAATTGATCATATTTTTTAAATCTGATTTGTGATTATGATTATGATTATATGATCTTTTTCATGATTTTATGTCGTAGCTCCGTGACCTGACCTGACATTGGCCTGGGAGTTAAAACGCCAAGAGACAACACTGTCCTTATATATATATTCCTTTTTTCGTTTTGAAAATGAACACCAAAAAACTATGCATAAAATCAAATTTTTATTTGGAACGTTGGATCTGGTGAAATGAGTTCGGGTGAGCAAAAATATTGTTGTATGTCTGCCCAGTTACACACTCACACACACATCTTATATATATATATATATATATATATATATATATATATATATATGCAGTCATATAACGTTTTAAGATCCTTCTTAAAACTACATGTATGGCGGCCATTTTTCTCCTACACTTGACAGTGCCAAAAAGACCTGAGGTGCCTCCCGAACTTGCCACGGTTCGCCCCTGGGCAAAATAAACATAATACGTAGGAAGAACAGACAGACAACGTCACCGGATCTTGTGAAGCTGTCCTCAGGCGACCAAAAAGTGGAGGGAGCTTCTGAAGCCCTTCATACGGGAACAGGGTTAAGGTGAAAGGAAAGGCTTTGTTATTGTTATAGAATCAAACATGTCTCAAATATAAAGGTTCCACAAATGTGAGCTCGGGAGAAGGAGATAGTTATAACTCATTTCGTGAAGAAAAGACAAGAAAATTCAGGGAAAAAAGTGGCATGAATTGCTTCGAGGAGCCATGTCATCGTTATTTTGGACCACTGGCGAACTGGAGCGCGGGGAGAGTGCGTCGGGGCCATGGCCACCCTTGCGTCGGAAAGAGAGGTCAAAGTGTCTTTTGGCCCTCTCTTTTGGACGGAGAACACGTCTTTTTTAACATATTTTCCAGTACATGTGAATTTTCAAAAATAGCGAGACAAGGTGACCGAGATCCCGTGAGAAACCAACATTTCGAAGGTAGGCTAGGTTATTCCAATGGAGATTTGAGCCCTTCCCCCTCCCTCCTCGGCACGTGGTCTGGATCCGCCCTCGATTCGGCACTAGAAATTGTTGTCCACGAAACCGAGATATTTGTGCGCTTTGACTCACTGGATTTATCATGCGAAAAGTTCGCCCTGCCGGATTTTCGTTTTCACCTCTGATGGAATGTCTGGCCGTGGGTTTATTGGACCATGACACATTCGAGATTAAACATGGCGCAGTTTGTTTCCAGAGGCGAAGAAAGTTGTCTACTCGCCTACCATGGTAGACAGCAATATTGGTCTGGAATACGTGCACTCGGGTAGCAATTCGATGTGAACATCAGTCAGGAATGGAAAAACAGGTCATTAATTTAAAAAAGTGCGACCAGCCGTCTTCACACAGCTGCATTAACGCTTTTAAACGATGTTTCTGTGGTAAGCCAGTTACTGCGTTTGGGCCCTTGTCCTTTCTGTCTTTCCTGCCAGGTCTCTGCTCGCACTCCTTATCATCTCCATTAATAACAGGGATAAAATGGCATGGCGCAAACTCTTTGTTTACTGAGTACGTTGTGCTGGATGCCTGCTATTACGCTGAGGAAAGTATTGAATAAGACTGTGGCAGATTATCACAAGGGTTGAATTTTGCATTCCTATAGCGGAACTTTCTTATAAATATGTTGCGTGGCTTAGACCATAAAATGTTTAAGGTTGTGGCAAGTGCAGAAAAAAGTAATACAGTGCTGGGTTTCAAGCCAGAAAAGTTCCTACTACCAGGTGACGGCTACTTGGCGCTCGTGGGCAACTGCATGCCCATTGTTGCGGAAGGCGATGGCGAGGTAGTTGGTATAGCTGGCAGTTGGCAGATTCTTGTATGGATTCAGTTGGTGGCCATTGAGTTGCGGGTGTGTATTGCGAAGTGAGTGGTTGGAAACTGGAAACTCCCTAGATGCTTTATAAGTGGGCTTGATGGACTTAAGTGAGCATGGGCTCTGAATGGGCTTTGTGATGGGTGCTGTTTGGGTGCTATGTAGGCCAGCCCAGAAGTAAAAAATTACGATGTACATCCATATAAACTGAGACATGGGTAGCAAAATTGTCATGCACGTTTCAATAGATGTTCAGTGGCTTTATGCGTCGAAAGTGGGGCTAAACAACGATAAATTGGTTTTGGCTCGCGGTAGGCAGCACACCAAACAGTTTCTTGACAAGTTTTTTCGTCGTCACTATTTTAAGGAAACAAACGCCTAAAATAGTTTGCCCTGGATAACTGTTTTTACCACTGATGGCCAGATGAGGCCGGGTGCATGCATCTTAAGGTAACAATGCATCGATACTTGTGCCTTTACATCCCCAGCTTCATTCTAAATGGGTGGCGTCCTTACATGAGATCGGCATCCGCTTGGAGGTTGGCGTCCTTCCTGGACGAATGGTCCCACCAGCTTTCGTCGCGTTCCTACACCCCTGATCAGTAGACTAAAATGAAGGAAACAATATAAACAGGCTCATACGTCCATAACGGTGGCGTTCAGGTTCGCCATCGACTGGTGCCGCCCTGGCGTCTCTGCCAGTTTCTGTCAGACACGCAACAAATGTAAGATTATGCTCGAGGCTACTCATCTCTCCAAGAAATATGGTGAGCAGATTTGTGCCGCGGTGGGGAGACAGCGGAGCGTATCTTAGTAGGGCCACTCTCAGCATTGCTCTCGTCGATAATGGCGTGCACAAACTAAAACAACGTTAGGCAATGTTTCGATTAGCATTCTTTTTAGTAGTGTATAATTGGGTTAATATTTTTCCTCAGATTCTGCAGCGAAATGCAAGAACATTCACATACCTGGGTGACATTGGAATATTCGGCGAATACTCGGATGGAAGAATGGCCAACCGAATATTTGCCGAAAACCGAAACCAAGAAACCAAGATTCGAACATTCGCCAAATCCGGATATTCGGCCGAATATTTGAGTCATCCGAATCCGAATCCTCAGCTCCTATCTATATGCATTTCAGGATACCAGGCTGTCGGCTCGGTTTCCTGATTTTCCAATGCACAGTATGCCTGAAAACCTACGGATCCTAGGGAACCCTCTGAACTTTGCGGTCTGACGAAGTATATGCTCGACTCACGTAGCTGTCATATCATATCATGTATAACGCATCCATTTTCAGATTATGACAACGCTGATCAAGATGTTCACTGTTTCCTAGAGACGAAAAAAACTTGCGGTTATCTCGGCCCATCTCTAATAAACTGTGCGTCAGACTAAACCTATGACATTTTGCTAAAGCCTTTTCCCTAGCAGCTGGATCTGCAGAGGGCGTGACTTGGGCTGAGCTGGGGCAGTTCTCAGAGGAGGCCTTATCCTCTGACACAGCGGCGAAGAAGACGGCTATTCGGACCAGGCCAGTCTCGCGGCACACTGGGAGAGCGCGGCTGTCGCGCACTGTGACGTCCCTGATTGGCTGCTGAGCTTGTGCTATCTCGCACGTGAATGCTGTGTCCACAGGCCGAGATGGTGACGACTGATCGAGTCTCGACTGTTTGCGCAGCTGTCTGTGTGATTTGCTGCCGCTGATGGGTCCGTGCCACGTACGCGCCGCCGCGGATATTGACATTCTGGTCCAGCTGACCTGGTGCTGGCGTCCCCTTATGCCCTGACGTCCAGTAAACGTGTAGTCTTTTTTTCATGTCGGTGCAGCTGCAAGCGTGGAAAAAGATGCCGCTCGGTGCCCTGGCGCGACGCGTCAGTTCGGTTCGCCGCGCCTGCTGACAGGACAACAGGTGCCTTAGCCTGCGTCCGACTGGCAGTCGACGCCATGTACGACCGACGGGGGTCTGCTGACAACCCCCTAACTCGCAAACCACCAATCGTGCGATAAAAATAAGCACGCCGTTGGAAAGCTCGTGACAGGTAGAGCCCGACGCTCGTGTTATTTTTTTACATTTGCGGAGTATTTCAGCCATTTACGCCCCTGACATGTATTGCCATTGGCTGAA
This sequence comes from Capitulum mitella, assembly GCA_030062745.1. Classification (NCBI taxonomy): domain Eukaryota; kingdom Metazoa; phylum Arthropoda; class Thecostraca; order Pollicipedomorpha; family Pollicipedidae; genus Capitulum; species Capitulum mitella. The sequence goes on from CP099842.1 coordinate 8,616,544, forward strand.
TACATGGCTCCGAGAAACGCCCTGGCTTAGACTTATAAATACTAGGTAAAAGTACCAACCGATAGATAAATGTCCGCATATGCCAATACGTATTTAATTTCTCTGCTTTGCTGAATACTTACGCAGGAACAGAAGTGCTGGGACCGGCGGGGGAGGCGTCCCTCTCAGCTCCTGGCAACATGGAATGAGGCAGCCACGCGTTTTCTTTTGCGAGAGTGGAATTCACGTCGTCTTGCAGTACAGTGTAATACAATCCAATACAGCATTTAACGTCAACCCCATTGCGATGCAAGGAGAGAAACGGAGTAAAAGTCATGTAACCCTCGCCCTTTCTCCACACAGATCCCTCCGGTACTGAGTGAGAACATTGAGACACACACAGGAGACGCCTCTTTATAAATTCACGGACCCAGCCGCTTATGGAGGCCAAATGGACCGTAACGGGATAGAAAGACCCATAGCAATGTATAATGCAACCCGCCGCTTAACAATTCCAGCCTCCGTCTAATAAATCCACCTTATCGGAACTCCTTAACTGCTTAGCTCCCGAACATGTCTGGGGCGCGTGCAAGTGCCTCGAGAATCGGATCTAACATTTTCCCGAGGCTGTGAATGCATAGCCGTAACGTCGATGGGTGCAATGAGAGCTACCTATAAGGAGGCGAAGTTCCCACCAAAGCAGAGCACCTTGAATCTGTCTTTTTTAGGTATCTTGATTTTTTTTAGGTATCTAGTCCTCTAACTGGTAATCCGACACCGCCTGGGTGGTGTCAAACAGGGCACTCCCTTCGTTTTTTCTTGAATAACTTCTGAACCGTTAGAGCCAGCCCAACCAAACTTTCAGTAGCTGTCGACCAATTAATTGTACATACTTTGACATCAAAATTATTCTCATGCTAATTCAGGTCATGGAGATATGGCATCATGAGTCAACCCTTGCGTGCATGTTTTCGCCTGTTCGGGGGGTGGCGCGAACATCATTCGTTTTTCGATAGTATTCGCGAATAAAATGCATGAATTATTTGTATTTGCATACGACACTGTCCCCAAAAGGGTATACATCCTTGAAACATCAACATTAGGGGTCATGCTAGGCCACATGCATGATGACAATTGGACTGATTTGCATTGTGGGTGATAGAAGTGGTTGCCGCTGACCTTCTTCATCTTCAAATCAAACAAGCAGTCTTATATGCGCCTCTTAACAAGGTTTACCAAATGCAGCGTAAGGTCATGGAAGGTCACGTCATAAATAAATGTCAAAACGAAACGAATACAATTGTCTGTGAAATATCGATCAGTAGCAGCGAAAAAAATCATTGTTCCTCACCAGAAAAAGAGAAATGTTCACCTGTCCTTACCTGGCTTATCCTTGACCCGATAAGGACCAGACAGAGCAGGTTTCATTATCATGAAATATCAGTTTAGTTCTATATTTGACGCAGGTAGGAATCCCAGCGAGTAATTATTGCTCTTGGTCAGGACGAGTAATGCAACCTTATCTGACCCGACCTAGAGTAACCTTGACTGGATGAAAAGCATGCAGTGCAAAACTGACCATCAGAAAGTTTCACTTCCGTCCTTTTTGTCACATGGATAAAAACGGCTGCAAGTAAGTATCGATCTTTGGCATGTAAAGTAAGTCCAATACTTCACCTGACCTAGGTTGACCTTGACCCGACATTTTTTGACATTGTGGCATGCTTCTGATGCAAAAGATGGTGATCTTTTCTTTAATACCTAGTTGAATACCTAGTCCTAGTAGTCTAGGACCAGTATTGCCGACCAAATGATGTACAAACTGATGCCAGTTTTCCGACGTCCTGTTATGCGTTTTACGTGACCCGTGACGTCATCAGTCGTGACGTCACCAGGATTAACATAGCATTTTCTGAATCGCAAGACTCAGGGCTATTCACTGGTGGTAGACCGGTTGATATCCGACGGTTAGATCCTGAGACAACAGGAGGGTGCCCTTTTTGACACGCTCCAGGCGGTCGTGGTTACAAAAACACACCAGGCGGTGCCGGGTTAATTTGTTTAAATGAATGTACGTTTCTGCCTTCATTATGCAATATTCGTTTACCGAGGAAGAAGGTAGCGCCTGATGGCCACGAGATTCAGTTTTCGTGCCATAGTCGGATGCCGAAAAAGTCAGCCGGTTATTAAACTTGCCAGTTAATAAATCCAAAACTGCTGTTGAGCAGGTGGATTTATTAAGCGAAGTCTACTGTACGGCGATTTCCGCGCCACAGCGCCGCGGGCGCCGGTGCCGAAGGCGGAGCCAGATTGACGTGGACTAATCTTAGCGTACGTTCATTTTGGTGCAAAGAGGTTACCAGTTTTTTTCATACTGGAGGTTCGTTTATATTTTTCCTTGCTAGATGTTTGGAAAATCTCTAATTACTACTAAACACAACTGGCGGAGCTTTATTCACGTAAGCTCCATTATTTACAAACTATGCAATTTTTTAAATTATTTTGAACTTATTAGTGTTACTAGGAACTTTGACAGCAACTTCTGTTGCGTTCTATCCGTTCCAAGTCAGTCAGCGCCGACTTTGCGGACAGTGTATTTTCGTTCATATCTGGCCTGTCCTCATATCTGGCCTGCTGGAGGTCAGTGGTACTTTACACGACCATTGAAAGTAATAAAGACTTAATAAATATCTCATCATAAAAATTAGAAAGACTTTTTACATAAAAAATGCCGAAAAAGGTCTCATAAAAAATGTAAAAAAGAGAAAGTCGTCATTTTCCGAAAAAAAAACAACGTATGTGTTGAAAATGGGCTTGGCATTGGGCAAATGATGAGGAAATTTCCGAAACATCTAAGACAGCAAATTTGTTGCGCCTGTTACGATGTTAATCCTAGGAAGTTTGGTATGATATTTCGCTTTTTGAAAAAAATGCGAGAGGCTAAACTTTTTTGAACATAAGTCCACTTGGCCTAGGTCAAAAATCTGATTTGACCCGGGGTCAAAACTTTGACATAAGGTATAAAGAGGATCAAGCAAAAGGTCCACAAAATCTCGTGACGCTGTGTTAGTTTGTTCCTTCTCAGTCTTTTAAACACATCAGGGGGACTGTCAACACCCCCACCGTTAATAGCGGGTTGACGACGTTAACCGCCCAGTCGGGGCCGGGTTAACGTCGTGCACTCGCCTGGCTAGGACGAGGAGAGCAGGCGTTCTACCGAGTGACTGGTACGGTGGGACCGGGTTAACCTCGCGAACTCGCCTGGCCAGCACGAGAACAGCAGGCGTTCCACCGGGTGACTGGTACGGATGACTCAACTGGCTTCAGTGTGGCGCGCAGTTGACTGCACAACTGACAGCTCGCTGACAGACAGCGTGACGGTGAACTGATTGCCAGGGTGACTGCCAGTGGTCGAACAGGGCAGCACTGTTAGCGCAGGGCTGCGCTATAACCAGCCACGACCAGTGCATGGCTGCACTCTGGGACTCACTCGCCACCACCCGCGGGCCAGGCTAATGTCGGAATAAGCATCCCGAACCTCCGAATCAGATTCGTGGTAAGGCACACACTTCCTTGGTTACGCCGTGACCTGTCTGAATAGGCGTCGTTTTGCGGTAAACGACGCTGACCACAGCTATTGCTTGTCGCGTATGATTTCACCCAGAAGGTTCGCCGGCCGTATTTCCTTCCTCCATTCCTCCGGTGACGGCAGTATGTGCGGTCACCTTTATGACTGATGACTTTGTGGTCAGTCTGAGGAACCCCGGAAATGACAATGAAGCGTACACGGGAGTATCCCAGCACCTCTTTCCAGAAACCACGTCACCTTCCGCACTCGGTTTGGGAACCCCAGATCGACGCGCCCCGTCACTAAGTCTGTTGATTCGGCGAGTTTGTTCCCGTATTTCTCTCCCGCTTAATGCAGATACCTATGAGTGTTTTTTGAATCGGCGCGCCACAGTCTGATCGCTGCGATGGTATGGACTGCTGACTTTGGTCCGACCGTTCCACTAATTATAACCGGTTGATTTGCGCGTTCTTCAAGCCTTTGCAAGCCTGAGTGTCCGAAACCAGTTTGGAGCCAGCCGCCTTTTGCGCCGTCCAGCGAGTGATCTCATCCGCCGAGCGCAGCGAAACCACTCTGACTCAGGCCTGAAAGACGTGGGAACATTACAAAGGCTGGAAGGCAGTGTGGGAGACGAAAGAGTCTTGAAATCGTGCCCGTTCATTTGCTCCGGTCGCTGACGTGAGCCCTTGAGCAAACCCGGCGCACCATCTCGCTGTGCCAGGCTCAAAAGCCCATGACGCAGGCGTCCGGGCCCCGGCTTGCAATGGGGTTTTAGGGAGAGGTGAAATCACACATTCAAACAGCCTGTTGACATGCATTGAGCTGGAATCCTGTTTTGTGATAGCGAGGAGTGGTCCGTGAGCTGCTGCCTTGACTTAGTTAATAATTCAGAGCCCCTTCGTCCTTCGGCGCTGCAACCCTTCAAAGCGCACTTGCAATCTCTCGAAAGTAAGGCTGCCTGAATGTTCAACGCCGTAAAGGGACGAAGCCGGGTCTTTTATCCCTATGAAACCAAAGACGCGAATCGAGTCGTTGGATTACTCGGCTCTTGACGGGCCTCAGCCACGCTCCGAGGGCTCTTCTGAGAATCTGCCTTTCTAGCACCGCGGTACGATCAGTTTGACCATCCAGGCGTGTGCACTGGTGCCAGGAATCATGGCCGAGATCAGAAACGCAGCAGCAGCATTCATGAAAAGAAGGCACGGGCATGCTCTCCAAAAGATCTCCAAAACGAGTAGGAACCAGACGACGGAAAAAGCGGACCAAATGTACTAATGTCGTTTCCAATAGCAAAAACAGATGTTTGGCAAAATGACGTCGAACTGGAGTTAATGACTACTGTATCTTGCAAATTAAAATTATTTGCTTATATTGCAGACCAGTAAGACGACTTATGGGTCGCATGACGAGCGAGACCTACTTCACTGCTGTTTGCATCATCACTTTCCCTGGATGGATTTCGCTGTACAAAAGGATATCTGCTGACCTAGGTCAGTATTTTGCATCCGACGAATTGTTGGTCTTAACATCACTGACGAACGTCATAGTGTTCGCTACCGTTACTGAGCGGCTCAAAAACATGGACAGAACAATAGATCTTGAAGTGGAAACATCACTCCCCGAATAGCTATGAGGAAGAAAGAGCTTGCAAACTAAAACTTAGCAAAAACAACTGCGTAAAATCAAAAGAACTGAGCTATCTTGCGGTTGACATGCACGATTTTGCGTCCAGTTGTAATGAAGTTATTAACCTCTAGAAACATCATGGCAGAGTCGGGTCGGGCCACTCAGTTGGTTTTTTGTCTGCTTCCTAATGAAGTAAGATTTCATCTGGTCTTCGGCCTCACTCGTAAGCACGTGGTTTTATTCCCGATTCCAGGGCATAATACAGGGGTGGGGGAAGGAGTGGCGAGTGCCCCTCGGGATGTGGTAGTAATCGAGCACTTACCGTCTTATCCAAAAGTGTGATGTAATTTTAACAGCTATGATGGGTGCGTCAGGGTGCCGCATTTCTAGAAACTGGCTTTCAGAAGGAATCTCCCAACGATGTGTCAGGCAGCCATAGTGAGGTCCGATTTATCCCTGTCGGTGTCCTGAACTAACAACTTTCACAGACTTTGACTGACGCTCTTTGTCTACCTATATTTCCAACCAAACTTTTCTTATTTTTACTGCAAATGGATCCATGAGACTTATGCCAACCATTTACGTCTGAACGATTGCTCTAAATGTGAGGATCTCGGAGACAGCCTTGATTTGAAAATGACCACAAAACTCCACGAATACACTTTTTCATGTCAGTCAACAGCAAGCTTACATCAACATACAAACTTTTATTTGTATCGAAACGACTGCAAAGTGCAAAGACACATACATATTTGTACACACAGCGCAATGCTGAGACCATCCGGTTAAAAAAACAAGCACACCCAACCGTCCGCGCTCGCGCTCGCGACAAAATCATCCACTGAAAGCTGGCCTGACGGGCGTTCTCGCCACTCGCATCACAGCTGCGTACATCTCACATCGCTCCGGCGCGTCACTCGGTCGCAAGCGAAGCGCTGCCAGCGGGCGACGCTCCTGCTCGAGGCCACGGTCAGTATTGATCTGACCCGGAGCGGCGGCGGCCGCGGCGCGCGCGGCGCCACGTTCGCCGCCGCTCGTGGCGGCCGGCGACGTTGCCGGCCGAGCTCCGGGCGGCGGCAGTAGTCTGTCGGCCGCCTCAGGCTGAGGCGGCCGACAGACTGCCGGCCGGCCGGGCTCCTCTGACGCGCAGTCGCTTGTGTCTATGGCGGGCGGGCAGCGACCTGGGCCCGCCCGCCCGCTGGGGCCCGCCAGGTCCGACTGGACACGCCACGTGTTCATAGAACGTACAGCGGCTATTTATCATAGATAAATGGGGTCGAAGCATCGTCAGGCACACGGAGGGGCTGCGCATGCGGCCCGCGCGCAAAGGCAGCGAGGCGGCGGCGACGGCATCTCCTCCCGCCCGGCAACATAACAACACGGTCTTACAGCTAACGTCGCCACAGTGTAGACAAGAAATTACCTCCTGGCTAACTGCGAACGTCTAATCTAATGGTCGTGAGGTGGCCGGCCAGCCTGCACGATTCTAATACTAACATGACCGGCGCCACAAATATCTAGTATATAAATGCCTTGAACGGCATACACGGAATTTTGCGGGTAACTCCCGCAAAACGGTTATTCGAGGTGTGCTGGCACCACTGTGGCCTTACCGCCACGCCAGCGTTTAACACCTGGGACCTAGAGGCTGTACGGGTGGCAGAACTGGTAGACCAGCCGCTGGCTGCGCTCCGTCTTCTTCATCATGCCCTTCTTGTAGTACTGCCGGATGGAGCGGCTCAGCTTGTCGTAGTTCATCGCCGGCCGGTTCTTGCGCTTGCCCCAGAGCTTGGCCACCCGCACCGAGTCCTCGATCTTGAAGATGCCTTTCTGGCGGTCGATCCAGCGGATGGAGGAGCCGTACAGCTGCGGGTGGGTGAGCAGCTCCTTCAGAAACTGCCACAGGTGGATGTGCGTGCCTCCCCGCGCCGGGGCAACCTGGTCATCCTCATCTGAAACAACCAGAGTCGCTTGGTCAAACCGGGGAGCCTGCATGTGCCAGCCTGCACATGTGTAACATATGCCAGCCTGTACATTGCACACCGTCTGCCAGCCTGCACAACGCGCTCCCAGCCCCTCCCCGCCAGCGTCAGCACCCAGCGTCGGCCGGCGGCCACGCCGGTCTGCAGGTGCACGTTGCAGCGCAATGCGCATGCGCGTCGCCCGGCGCCGGCGGTGCCTGGCACGGCGCACATGGCGGTGGCGATGCCGCGGCCGGCGCGAAAGCGCAACCAAGTGGGTCAGCTCGGCGACTTTTTCGCCGCAGCGCGCCGACGACGAGACGGCCAGATAAGCAACGGCCGTAGCCTTGACTGCGACGCCGCAAACACGGCTGGCCCCGCGCCGGCCGGCATGTCTGAAGTCATCAGGGGCTATCGGCTATCGCGCGGCGCGGTTTTTTGTCCGTCGCCAGCGCCGGCCAGCCAGACCGGTCTCGGTCGCCGCCGAGCCGAAGCCGGTGGCGCGCGCGCGGCCACCGCCGGTCGATACGACGGTCTGACGTCAGCCGGCGTCCAGCGGCGGCGGCGGCGGCGGCGAGCTACAGGTGGCGGCCCGGCCGCCGGCCCCCGCCCGCCGGCCGACGTCAACTTTCCCTGCCGTGCCGGCCGGCGCCGTTTTCCTGGTAAACGCTCCGTTTTCGAGCGGCCGAGCCGCGCCCGCACGAACGGCAGAACCGGGGGCCGGGGAGCGGTAATCCGCGGCCGGCGGCCATGTTGGCCGGCCGCCCTGCGGTCAGCCGCGCCACGCCTCTGCAGCCACCGCAGCGACCGCGATACTGTCACTTACGTCCGAGGCAGACGAGGAATACATGATGTCTTGGTAAAGTGTACAAGATATCCTATTTCAATATCTGTCCCCGTCGTGACCGTCATCACAAGGTGCATACTGCAGACGCCCACTGGCCTACATAACATCGTTTCTGCTATGTCCGCGATCAATACCAAGCCCATGTGACGCCATGCACGATCCTCAGGAGCACCCGATTCTTGGACATTACTCATCGGCTTATTTTTCCAGGCGGCCTCCCTGACTAAGCTCGTCGAGCGGGACGCCGACAGCGTTTTATCATCCGCAGAGTCTGCCGCGGCCGTCTGAGATCATCGTACCAGCAGCGGTGAACACTGGGCGTGGCCAGTGCCGGGGGCTGGCCGCGCCCTCTAACGGAGCAAATGACCGCCGCGGTTGCCGCCGAGGCCGCCCCATCTCCGTGCCGGGGCGCTACTCACCGTCCGAGTCCGCTGCGGTAGCGGGGTCGACCGGCGCTCCGTCACCGCCCTGCTGAACAGGCTCCTGCTTGATGGCCCAGGGCAGCGGGCCGCCGGGCCGGCCGGGCGCCGAGCGCCACAACTCGAGCTGCGCCCACAGCGTCTCTCCACACTGCAACACGGCACGGCGGTCAGGCGGGGCGGGCGCACAGCGGCACGGCGACACGGCGGCACGGCGGCCGCGGACCGGTCCAGGGCGGGCCGGCCGGCGGCTAATCCGCACACCGGCCCGCCGGCCAAATGCAGTCCGAAGGTTGGCGGCCGGCGCACGGCGGGATTTCCAGGCGACCGACCGTGAGGAGGCGGCGGACTGGTTACGGTCGCCCACTCACCTGCGGCGCGTACATCTTCAACTGGTGCTCGGAGAGCGAGCAGAGCGTGCGGCCGTCCATGGTGAGCCAGTCGGGCGGCGGCGCCAGCCCGTACTGCTGGCACGTGTAGACGACCCAGGCGCGCACCTGGTCCGCGCTCCACTGCAGCGGCTCTGCAACAGGTGGGCTCGGTGGGAAGGACGAAACGCCGGAAGATCGGCAGCTGGACGACGACCGGCCGCCATACAGCACGAGTGCGGCTATCAAGCGATGCTCTCCGGCTGCTTTTTGCCGTTCGCCTGTTCGCATCGCGGCTCGAAACATCAAGCGACAGATAATCGCCCACGCAGCCGTTCACGGGCACGCGGCGGCCGTCACGGGACAAACGCCGTAAGCGGCCCCCGCCGGCTGACGTCATCTGGGGTTTACTGTTTCGCTCTCGTGACTGCGGTTTTCCGGCGGTTCCCCTTCCACGAGTGCAGCTCGGGCTGTGGGGCTGTGGGTCGGCGACGGGGTGCCAGGTGCGCAAAGCCAAGGTCAGGCCGAGCCGGGCCGAGGCACTGCGCAGTTTCGACGCGGGCTCCGCCGCCGGCCGGCACGCTACGCAGAGCGGCCGGGCTGCTCGCTCTCTAAACAGGTTCCAGTCGCTCTTTCCTTCCACGCCCGTACGCCGGCATTGTCCCTGTGCACGGGAGCCGGGCCCTCGCGCTCTCACATGTCCGCAGTCCACGGTGTCTCCGGGCGATACACTCACGGTTCCGCTGTTCGCGGGCTCGTGACGGACGTGTTCGACTCTCAGTCTTTACGAGACTCGGCTCCGGTCCGGGAGCACTACTCGCCCCGGTCGCCCTCTGGCGGTCCGCGTCACGCAGTTTGCAGCGGCCTCCGCCGGGAAGTTCATCGGAATAACATAAACAAGGCATGACGCAAGAGTCACCGGCAGACAAGGTCCTGCCTGGTCTCCTTGGCGTCATATCGGCCTGCTCCGCTGTCGTCACTACCGCGTTAGCCGTCGCCGCGCTGTTACCCGTGACCCTGGCCTAGGCCCACTGCATCAGGGACCGCCGCCGGAGCGCGCCACGCCACCTTACCCCGCGACCCGCGACCCGTCACCCGAGATCCGCGACCCGTGACCCGTGACCCTGACTCGTGACTGACGTAACTGTCCAGTCCGCTGGTAACGTCCGCGCCGCTCGAATTGGAAACGTCAGCACATGAAGCGGTATGGAGAGTGAGATAACTGACTGATCCTGGCTTTGGATGACGAGCATTGCCGGTAATGGAATGGCCGCAGCCGGCATGCCGACTGATTGGGCGTGCAGGCAGGCCCCGCGGCCGCCAAATACGGCGAGCTCAGCCGTGCTGCACACCGCCTGGACATTGCCTGTTCACGGGCCGGCGCCGACGGCCCGTCTGACGAGCATATCAACGCCCGGCTATGGCCAGCTTACCGCCGGCGTACAAGGCCAGGCCGGTACCGGTTCGGGCATTACCGCGCTCCGGGGCCTCACCTGGGGCGATGCCCAGCAGCCGGCACACGTTCTTCTTCTCCTGCCGGAGCTGCTCCAGCGCCAGGTCGAACACCGAATCGAGCTGCTCCAGCATCCAGCCGCTGCCCGACTGCGCGCCGGCGTTCAGCAGCTCGAGCCCGAAGCCGGCGACGCCGGCAGCCGGCTGCTGCGCCGGCTCGCGCAGGCACTGGCGCAGCAGCTGGTGGTCCTGCTGCGACGGCGCGGCCGCGTAGCCCGGCGGCGGGCTGGCGCGCTGGTAGCCGGCAGTGTAGGCCGGCGGGCTGGCCGGCTGGAAACCGACCGCGCCGGGCGCCGGCGGGCTGGCCGGCTGGTACCCGGGCGAGCCGCCCTGCGACGAGTAGCCGCCGTCGCTGAGCGGAGAGTGGGGCGTGCGGCCGACCTCGTCTGCCATGTCGGCCAGGCTGAGGCAGCTGTCGGCCGTCAGCTCCTGCTTGATGAGCAGCGGCGGCGAGAGGGCGCCGCCCGCCGGGGAGCAGGCCCCCGGGTAGCGGCACTCCCAGTCGGGCTCCGGGGCCCAGTCGCGCGGCGGCGAGCCGAACAGGTGCGGCGGCGAGCGCTCGTACGTCGGCAGGCTGGTCGGCGACGGCACCTGGCAGTCGCTCAGGATCGAGAAATCGAGCTCGGCCAGGCTGCTGGCCATCTCCTGTCCGCCGGCGGCGTAGCTGGGCACCATCTGCGACATCTGTGGAAACTGATGACATCTAAGGTCTCTGCGGCAGTCACGCAACGGAGACCTGAGCAAGGACTTGAGCTCCTTCTGGGCCCCATTCGATGTGCATGCGATACTGACAACCGCTGTTCACGTTTGCATGAATCAGTGGGCATTTTTGTGACGGAGGTCTGGTCTAGGATGTCCGAAGAGTGTCTGTCTCAGGTCAAACTTTGATAGTGACTGTTGCGAATATTTAATGGCATGCGGCAAAAAAGCTATTCAGCGAACATGTGACATTTACGCTCCAAGTTGAAAGCAAAATGCATTTTATAACCTATACAACCATGCGTGACGACGAAAGCACAGTAGCGATCCCGATGAGTAAAAAATAATCACACATCGAGAGCGGTGACTCCCTAACGTTACTGCTGTTGCCATCAACGTTTGAAATTCAAATAACTCAACGTATCAACGTATACGTTATGGCAGTATCGCAATCACCGTCACTGTACACGCCCTGAGACGTTTAAACATCTGAGATCTGACGACACTCGCAACACTGGGCATGCCCATAAATATTTTTTCTTTTGTTTACGGGCTCCCACGTCAGCTGTTAAATATTTGGCGTGACACTCCGACCATTGGCGCGGAGGCGAGGCAAAGGTAAACTGCGGGAGCAACGTGGACACACCGACGTAAGCGATGGCGGTGAATGCTAGCAGGAACGGGGGTTTTCAGCGGTTGTGGCACACAACTCAGCATAAATCTAAGAGAAAACGTTTATTCATGAGTGGCCGAGTCACAAAGTAATATACTGCAACTATACACCAGCAAAAGACAAAAGTGGATCAAGTCAAAGCACGCACCTAATGAATGTCAGTCAAAGCACGCAACTAGCACGCAGCTGAAATGTTTGCAGGGCCTGGATTCCCACGACTGCGAAATTGATGTCGCTGACGTACCTTACACAGAGCAAAATCACGACCATAAAGGCCAATGAAATGAGGCACAATCCTCTCAGCAGAGTACGGATTGCAGGCGGTATGTCGGCCGATTGCATTGGATGACATTGCGACACTTAAGTACTACCAAGGAGCAGATTAACCATTACAAAACGGATTATCCACCGCGACCACGCAGTTCACAAATGCCTTCCTCGACGGAAAGCTGAATGCTGAGAACCTGGCAGCTTTGCGCACGCGAACTTTCAAACCGGTGTATCTTTCGCGGTTCATTTGTGTTTTGCTCTCGCGCGTGATAGGCGTGCACTTCAGAACCCATTGGCTCAAAGCGCGGGACAACGTACGACACCACAGCATCTTTCATCACTGTACACAGGAGACAATGTGACAATGCCCGACATCTCCGCCCAGCAGAATGCACGTCACGCAGCAAATAAGCCCAGGCGTCCGTTATAGCCGCGCGCTCTCATACGCAGGTCAAGGTGTGAAACCGGGCCATTGGCCACGCCACCTACCATTCTGGTACTGACGACTGCTCGGCTGGGGCTCTACGAAAGGCGACTGAGTGGAGCTCAACGGCCGTGTGTCTTCCTATCGGACGCTGCTGCAGAACTGCCTCTCCGCCGCCGGCGCCTCCGGCCGGCAGCAGGGGCGGCGCGGCTGTGCGCATGCGCGCCGTCGGCGACCGACCGTGACGCAGTAGTGCTTTGATCCGCGGCCGGGGCCCCGGGGAAGGGCGGCGGCAAGTGCGCTCCCGGCGGCTTCCCGGCCGGCCGGTTAATAGGATTTCCGGCGCGCCGGCACTGCATCTTTGACAGGTGTCGACCGGAAGCGGCTCCCATGGCAGCCGGGCGGCCCGACCGCGGCACGCGCCGTCTGAGAACTTCAGCACGACCGCAGGAGTCGGAAAAAGTCAGGCCCCTTGCCGACGGAAGTTGCCTGGCTTCTGTGAAAAGGTCTGTGGCGATGCACCAACAGACTGGCCCGGCTAGCAGCAGATACTAAAATCTGGCGCCTTCAGGATGTTCATGAAGCCCGATGTTTTGGGACTACGTGTTGCAACCGGAGATAAGCATTCGTAGATATGTGAAGAAATGCATTAGGCTCGGTCCATCCTGCGTTCAAGTCTAGGACTTTAAACAAGTACCAAAAATAGTTTTCGTGATCAACACAAACAGTTGACGTGAGTATGTAGGTTTCTGTATAGGAAAAATACAAAAGTATTTTGGGGCGTGAGGTCGTGACACCAGGCTAGGCCAAGGCCAAAACTAATAAAATTATTTTCAGCTCCGGAGTTCAAATGTATTTACTCGAGAACAAAAAACGTAAGTTATATGACTCAACATAATGTTTCTTAACGTCTGCGAAGTCCGAAGCCAGTATCAGGCCAACTCAGGTCTGGAGAGCAGAAAATATGGCCTTCGGTATACAGATCGAGTGATACCAAAATTGTCTAGTATGTAATTCGGTGACATGAAGGAAATGAATTTAACCCTCATCACCATGGAATGTAACCGAAGGTCGCCGAAGATAGTCTTGATGTGTTCTAAAGATAAATGTTAAGTTTTGTCCTTGGATCACGTAACTAGGATAGCCGTGCTAAGTAGGAGGAAATTAGGTTTCGTATGTGAGTAAACGCAAACACTTGACATGGGTATATAAGTATATATCTGGGAATAAACATAGAAATAATTTGGGCGGCATGAGGTCAGGTCTTCAGGTTAACTCAGTTTCAAAACTAAAAAACTTAGCAATTTCAGCCCTGAAGTTAAGACTGTAAATTATACAACTCAACACAATCTCTCCTAAACGTTTACAAAGTTTGAAGTCGGCATCAGGTCAGGTCAGGTGCATAGTTCGTGCGACATTAGAGTTGACTTGTGCGTGATTTGGTGATTTGGTGACATGAAAGGAATGAATCTAACCCCTGTCACCATGAAACGCAACCGAGGGTCATTGAAATTAGTCTTCAAAGTCCAATGTGAAGTGTTTACCACGGATCAGGTTACCACTATAACTCAGCCTGTGAAAAGTAGTAGGAAATTAGGCATCGTATGTGAGATACAGTATGTACTTAGTGAGCATTTTTCCCCTTTGAGACATTGTCATCCTGTCTTGTACCTTGTGTCACAGTGAGGCATGGACAATGATCTGAAGGCCGTATAAGGTCATTCAAGGCGCAGTAGGGTAACGGTTTTTGGTTTCCATGATGTATCATGCATCACAGCCGTACAAAGCTGTTTCAGCGCAATGTACCAGCGAACAGGAAGATGGTCAACTTCAAGACCAATTTACGCCATGACCTTGACGCTGACCTTGGTATTACGGCACACAGTTTCGTTCTTCTGTATGCATTCTTTCGTTTGGTGGCATCTTTAGTCGCCTTACTGTGATCAGTTCGTCTCTGTTGGAAATTCAAGACCTCTTCTCTGTTGGAAATTCAAGACTTCTACGCAGCACAGGTGAGACCCCGACTTTCTATGACCTCTTTTGGGTCACCTGGAAACTTAATAGTACGGGATAGATACATACATTCCAGACGTTTTTGAAGCAGAAGAATGGGGTTACATACTGATGAGAATCGTGTCTCTAAGTGATTTCCTTTATTCGTGAGTGGGGGGGGGATGGATGTCAAAATGTCCCAACACTTAGCTTGGCAGAAAAAAGTCAGCACTTTACGCGTTAAAAGACGTACGAAGTCTATTATAACACAACACATTTATTTTCAGAAACCATTAATATAACAAGACATGTACTCGTGGTTGGATTGGTGCAAAATAACAAAATTTTTAAATTAAAGACGTCTCTAGATTTGCTGCATATAACCCAATATGATTCACATGAAAAACTCAAGACATTAAATCGAATGGATGAACTGGCCGCCACCCACGTCGCACCATGGCCGCAATATGATTAACTCAGCATATCTACATATATATATATATATATATATATATATATATATATATATATGCATATATATATATTAAATAAGTTAGCAACTTATTACATATATATATATATATATATATATATATATATAAGTTTCGTAAGTTGTATTAAACACCGAGCAAAGTGGGTAATCGCCTTTAAAGCCATTCTGGCCTAGACGTTGATAGGTGTAGCTTCTCGGTCGCCGTAAAGGATGAGAGTTGGGCGGCGGGCGGTCTTGCGGGAAGGCAGCTGACGCTAGCGGAACCGCGGCCCATGCTTCCCGTCAGTCTGCGGCAACCGGGCGAGTCCCGCCTGGCGTGCTGGACGGCGCCGGCCGTGGATCGTTCGGCGGATCGCCTGGCTGTCTGAACAGCCATCTGGTTCCCGCTCTGCACTGAACGCCGATCACGCTGATGCCGGGAGGTTATGTCATCTCTCGAGCCGTATTTTGTTGGCGATGGACGTTTACCAAGAACCGAAATCGTGCAATACAACGCGTTCCACAATGTGGGGAAAGCTGTCGTTGACAAGAAGCTTTAGCAAGTGGCTAGTAAGGTCACAACTGAAGCGATGAAGTGGAAATGACGAAGTTGAAGTAACCATGACTGTAGAAGCTTGTGGAGCACGTTATTGATACAAAAGGAAAACGAATAAAACCATGCCGTTTGGCACGTGCACCACGCTCGGGGGAGCGGGAACTCCTCCACAGTTGGGGGAGGGGCGGGTAAAGAGGAAGTCTGGACCAGTAATTTCCAGTTAACGCCCATAGGGTCGATGTCAAAAATCTGCCCCCCCCCTCTCCCCCGCTTCCCGCGCCCTTGACCACGCTCGCCTTTAACCAGTTTCATGGATGTATCTTAGGCGCACCATACCGTAAACTACGAAGAGACTCGTAAATATGCCCATCCCGAGCATTAGCTTGGGAATTCCAACGTCCACGCGGCCTTCGTTTTTACGCCCTACGCCCACCCCGCTCATGAACATACAGTAAAAGAACGGAATATCCAATAGATTTCTTGGCCCTGTTTATGATGTGTTAAATCTGTTGCACAGATTGCCAAGATGTGGAGTACTCAACGGTACGTATGATGGTGTGTTTGCAATTTGGCCTTCAGTACTATAAAAGGGAACAGCTAGGGTTTTGAGAAAACTCGAACATTTTCATCTCTCTTTGGAAATGGTGGACTGTACCATGCTTCCACATAGGTATGCTTTGTGAATGGTTGCCCATTTGCATATTCGGTGACTCCAACAAAGGAAAAGTGCAATGTAAATCCGTCACGTTTTAAGACGGGAAAATAACGCATCATTCCCATGCACCCATCCTTCGGAAATCTGCAGGTAAGTACATTTTCCCAGGAAAGGGCATAAAACATGGGCAAATTATGCACTCGTGTGAACGTTTTTCCACGGGTGCAGTGCGGTACGGTACGGTACGACTGCGCGTTTGTTGAGTATGGCCATCATAACTTTCTTTAAATTCTGATGCAAACAATGGAATTGTTTTTGTCGCAAAAGAAAGCAAGGTCAGACGGGCGAGTTTGCACTGCGCGCATGACGCCATATGCGGCACAGTGAAAAACTTTGGTGCGTCTAACGTCACTGATCCAGCTCATGACATTGTGTTCCAGGAGAGGAAAATGAGTCCATCGGGGGAAAATGGGTCGCAATGACGCAGTGCTTAACACGCGATCGTCACAAAATGCCACACGAAGAGCTCAAGTGCCCGGAAATTTTTCTGCTCTGAGTCGGCGAACGATAAGCACCTCAAGGACATTACGAAAACCAACTGGCAATATTTTATGGGGCTAGGAAATATGCCTCTCAATCAGTAATTATTGGCAATAATTTTAAATCACTTTGTTCTCTCTCATATTGCTCTTTGTAACCTGCATTCACCCTCGGTTTCCCAAATCTGGGCTCAATATTTATTTTTCCATTTCATTTGAAGCCAAGGCGGCTTGAAAACGTAGCCTCATGGTAATTCCATGAGACACGAACTTTGCCAGCCAGTAGCTTACACCACATCACATACATGTGCTCTCATATGTCCTGAGACCACAAGTATTCCATGCCATCAGTAGTGTTTTATCCTCCCCCGTTGCCTTCAAAAATGTAAGAGATGCATACGGTGACGGCCATTTTTAGTCTCCGCTTTTGGACGATGCTGAAATACGAACATTTACTAGACCTAACGCCCGCGCATTAATCTCGAACATTCTCTGAGCACCCCTATTTTATTCTTAAATCGATGCATTGAATAGCGTTGTTCGTTTTTCCTAAAAGAAACACGTTCAGCGGTGTCCGAATCGTGACACATCGTGCTCGATGACCGCCTGTGTCGGCACAAACTGTTTGCGATCGATATGAATCACCCGTCACAGCACCTTCCACAAGTCACGTTCGCCTCCAGCAACACGGCCCGGTCGGGTTGTCTGGACTTGCATAGCAGGAAAACTATTCCAAGGACACGAGCCGCCAACGCCAAATGAACAATAGACTCCGTGGCCGAATAGCTGACAGCCTGCGCTTGCACCGCGCCGAGTCGTTGGGTACATTCCTGCGGTCCCTGCTCGCAGGGAGCGAGTCGAACGCTGCTGGCTGCGCGCTGCACGGTGCACGCGCGTGACGGCGCAGGCACCTCGGTCCTCGCTCTCACAGCCTGTGCCAGGAGCTGCCTGGGCTGGTTTTGGCGTGACTGTCACCGTGGGCCTGCGCTGTCAGGGTCGTACACGAGGAATCGAGATCCCGCGCACGCTTCATACTTCAGATTTCAGACGTCCTGGCGAAAGAAGTCATGAAAAAGGTCAGTGGTCGTCAGTAAACGGAATCATTGTCAAACAGACAATGCATGCAATCACTGTCATTTGAACAACTTAAAAAAAATACACGCACACACAAGACGCGACAAAAGACAAAGCAACAAATTGGTGGGCGGCGTATCACCCCTGATCTCTGCTTAGGTGTCGTCTCAGGTGGCGCCCAAACAGGGAGATGGTGAGCCGCGGCAGTTCGAGTGGCAACGAGTTGAGCTGCCGCGCCGCACGACTGCAAAAACGGCTACGATCCATCTCCGTGCGAGATCTTGGTACATATCAGTTGCCATCCTGCCTGGTGTGTCGGTCGCGATACTCCGTAACGCATGAAAGCTCAGTGGCTAGTGTTTCAGAGCTCACCTCGCTAGCCAGTCCATCTTTGCGTGGACCCGATATATGATAAAATTTTTTCTTTTAAAAAAAAATTTTTTTTGAAAAATAATTGTTTTTCTGGACAGGTTTTTTGCCTCGGGCATTCCAGGCAGCGCAAAAGAAAGGAAAAGATTGTGATCGCGGAATTTCACAGTGAAATTAGGGGCATTGCGCAGATTTTGCGCATCACCCAACAGCATCAGTTGAGTCTTGCTGGCATTTACTTTCAGCTTGTTTGTTTGATCTCGGCGCGGCTCGGATTCAGATGCTCGTTCTGAGAACTCGAACCCATTGTATGACACATTGGAATCGGTACAGGCAACGGCGGCGACCGTCTTAGGCTGAGGACCAGATGACTCGGCTCAATCGGCATAAAGTCATCGGCACACTCACCCAATGGACACATGTGCAATTTCGGATGATCCGGTGTGGGAATTACGATTTTCCGCCGGTCGAGACTGCTGTCTACCGAAAACGCAGACAGAACACACCGTCAGAGGGCATTGAGCCGGTCCATCTGTCCGGTGCGGATCATGTCGACCGACGAGAAAACGATTTGACTGATCAGACTTCCCATCGGTAATTACTGCAAGATAGCGAGAACATGCGTCACGCAGGCAATTTTTGAATGTTGAAGTATTCGCATATTGCCTTATTTAACTGAAATACACACAGTGTGCACATTACATAGACCGATTCATCGTGTCTTAGATGGGCCCGAAAATCCCGGTATGAAGTCTTAAGGTCGTCAGCACTCAGCAATCGCTCTGAGGCTTTTTTAAAGGAAAGAGGAAGAGCCCACCTTTTTACTACAGACAGATCCTTTTTCTCCCCTGAGTCAGTCAGGAACTGGAACCACATGCTTCGCTGTGGGGGGGGGGGGGACTGGGCCCTGGAGGCCTTGCCACGTCCCTAAATGGTGTTCAGATGTATTACGTGGCCTGGCGTCCAGTGCTGTGGTGATCCAGGACCGCTTAACGTTCCACGGGGCATGGGGGAAAGTGACACGCGTCGACAATGAAATCCTCCTAATATGGAATGATACGAAATTTCTGGTAACCATGTGTGTTAAGTCAGTAGCATTATTAGATTCGCGACTTGCGGCGCTTTAGGAAAGCCTAGCATCATCGATTCATATGCGGTAAGTTCAATGGAGAGCCGAAATTTTTTCTTTAAGTTGTGTCAATACCTTATCCCAAATTGGTTTTTTACACCTACACATTATAAAAGAAGTGCTTCAAATCGTCTGCTTCGAAAGGTTTGAGACACAAGGGGCTCCTATGACGCATCCGCTGCATAAATATTTCCTAGTTGGAATTTACCTGTCAATGATTCGGTAACGTAACGACCGCAGCCGAGTTGAGATGGTGCACTTTCATGGAACTTCGTATATTTTCTGCCGGCTGCGTGGGTCCATTCCATACGACGACCAATTGGCAACATCTGCTGGGACTCGGATATCCACAAGATCATTATGGAAATGTTGACCTTTAAATGAGTTACCGGTATGCGGTTTTTGCCCGTTGTCCTTACCAAGATTTCTACTTTGTCTTCTGGATTTAGCTTATACCTGTGGTTCTGTCGAAGCAGTTCTTTCCACGCGGCTGGTATAGCACTCATTAGACTCTGAACTGTCAAAAATGCACTCTCACTGTAGGATATTTCTGTTTCATCTGGTTAACATCATTACATTTCCACTGTGTCTAAATTATCACTAGTTATTTTAATGTCTGCAAGGTACACAAGTTTTATAAATGCTGACTTGTTGTTTATTTTCATATCGTCATTGTTGCCAAAGACTGCGCAAAAAAGTATAATCTGGAGTACGGCTCATTTTCTGGAAACTGGTTATGGTTTATCCAAGGAATATCGGTGTTTTTAATCTCTGTAGCATTGCAATGCACTTGTTAATTCTTAGTAGACCAATTAAGCTGAATCCGCTAGACGGGATTGTAACAATTATCGCCATGTTGCATTTGTGTTTGTAAAGATACATCTGATCCAAGTTAACCTGAGTGCGGTATAAAATTTATTCACGTCGATCGCTTTGAAGCCGCCATATTTTGCACTTTGGCAAAAAATCTTTCGTGCATCTTTGGATGACCTAATGCGTCATACAAGCTTTGTAATGAGACTGATTCTCCTTAATCCGCATTTGCGATCGTACTGCATAACGCTACACCAGCTGCGATTCGAGAAGAGTTTTAGCGACCACGATTCGACCCCTAATTGTTAGGTTCTGTTATGCCCAAATGTTTGTTAAGTTTGTAATCTTTTCAACTACGGGATTGAAATTATCGTTGTTGCAGCTTTCTGCAGCACTAAACGACATCTTAATATCTTAGCTTTTGAAATAGTTTTAATTCCGTTCACAGGACTTTGCTTATTTCGAAGCGGGCCTAGCCATATGATGTTCTATGTCTGAAAATTTATCTCTGGTCCACAATTTCTCTGAACTCAGCTAGCAGCTCGACGACTCTCTGAACAGATTCCTGGCCACCGAGAAACAACGTTATGTCGTCAGCATACTGACTTATTTGTAAACTTGGTACGGGTGACACAATAAATGAATCACGGCTGAAAAATATGAAAGCGATAATGACGAATTATGCACAAGCAGAACTGCTCATCGCGATAGAACAAAATAATCAGAAAAAAAACGTAGTAAGAAGTGGAAATGAATTTTCATTGCGCAGGGCATCAGCTCAATGGGATGAACTATGTGACGAAGCAGAAACTCAAAACAGAATGTGGTACTGGTGACAGTGCAGCCAGTCGGCGCTGCGCGGAGCGTGGTGGGTGCCTTGCGGTTTCTCATGGTGGACGTGCTTAGCCATGATGAAGCGTGGCAGTATGAAGAGGTGATGGGCTGGGAGGATGGAAGGGATAGGGTGGACCGAACGTCAAAAACTCCGCATTGAACGCACATGAGCGCGACTGTGGACTTACCTTGGTTGATGTTGTGGCTGAAAAATGGCAATGCTGCACAATGAGGTGTATTGCAGTGTTGCGCATGATTTTTTTTGTGCGCGCGGTAGGCTGTGTTCTTATCGCTTCTTTGCATTGCATTCCTATGAATATACGTTCATATGCGTAAAAAACGACATTTGTGATATGTACCACAACATTTGTTCAACTGAGGTATGTCATAGTCCTTATCACACCAGTATTTGTATTTATCATGCACGTATATTCTCGGCAAACGAAGGATTGTCCGCATACGGAAGACGTAAACACATATAAGAAAAGAAATAAAACGTTGAACGCAACAGAATGTCTATCAAGACCGGTAAAGGAAAAATAGGGGAGTATGCGACAACGGATATTCAGCCGAGCACTGCTAGTTGCTGTGCTTTGTAAAATCAAACCGTGTTATTTCGGCACTAGCCGCAAAGAAAACGATACAAGGCTGTATATCAAAGTTTTGAAACATAGGTCCGTTTTTGCTCAAAGACATTTTCCATCCTTTGAATCCTTGGTATCCTTTGGGGCACTTTTGAATCCCTTGGCGCCTTCGACTCATTTGAATCCGTATTGTGGAACAGTTGAACTGTTATCAACTTTGGATTTGAATATTACCACGGGATAAAATCTGTTAATCTACTTTGAATTATTCGGTTCACAACAAAAATTGGATTTTGCTTGCATAAAATCCAATGGATCCGAAAATAGTATCCTACTGTTTTAAGACAGTTCCAAAATTCGAGGCGCAAAATCAGATCAGCTATGGGTAGTCTGCAAATTCACCCTTGTGAAGACGGCCATGATGCTCGAACTCGAAGGGGGCTCTTGTTTTGTTATGCAAAATGGGCATAGTGTCCCCAGTGTTGTGGGAAACGTTACAACAAACATGTTATAGCATGCTTTATAATGTTGAAAAAATCAGTGGTCACTATTGCAGTGAAATGTCCCTTCACGGACCAGACACCCAAGCACGAAAGACGGCCTCGCCGACTCGCTAGCCCCGAGGTCCTTCCAGAGTTTTGCCCAAACCGTAAAAGTTTTCGTCCGAAGCCCATTATTTCCGGCACCATTCACCTGTGCTTAAATTAGTGCCGTCGCTGTGCAGAGAAACGGACGGTTTAGTGGGTAAAATACAATATAAAGTGCATTTAAGTGCATAAAATACATTGGGTACGTTAAGTACAAAAGACTTAACACGCATCGTGTTACAAATGACGAAGACGCGTTGAATGAAAAACATAGGATGCGTACCCTCGCGAATCCAGGGGAATCATCAGGACCATGGCCCCCTTTCGCTGGAAAAGGGGCTAACAGGTTTTTTGGCTCCGTTGTCGGAGGTCAATATGTGTTTCTTGTTTTTTTTCGGAGTAGTAAAAAATGAATCTTATAGTTTTAAGAGTGGCAAATTTAAGTGCCCCAGACCTGAGGAGAGTGCAATATTTGGAGTAAGTCAGGTTACATAAATGGAAATTTGCCCCTCACTCAACACATAGCCGGAGGGATGCCCTTGGATGCGGGTTTACCTCTGTGATTCCTATGGCTATCATTATACTGTCCCAGTGGTAAGCTTTTACAGTTGACAAAAGAACGCGGCCTGGGCTCGTAGTCCATTTGCGCACGGAAAGTCTCTCCAGTTGTTGCGTACGATTCCCACGCAAGAGTTGTTTCCCGCAATGTTGGGTTCCCCGCCAAACCAATTTGTGTAGGTGATGTCTTGGCCATCTTCTCCGACGTAGTCGAGAGGGTCAACACCTGGCCGCCTGTGAAAGGACGCAAAATCGTGGGTCAAAAGGGATGCATCGAAAAGCATATCTTTTCGATGTATTCGCAAAAAAATGGCGACAAAACAGTGCTAAGTTGGTCCACCCGCACTCCATTGGCGGTCGGCGCCGATCACGCCCGACTGGGGGGCGGTTGACCGCCCCCTCCAACTCAAAGCACATCGTTGGAAAGCTCGTGACAAGAAGGGTTCGAAACTGATTTCATTTTTTAAATTTTGAATAATATGTAAGCCATTTCACGCTCTATACACCTTTTCTCACAGCCGATCGCATGCATCCGAGAAGCAGCCTGGATCTCAAAGGCTGTGATTAGTAAGGTCCAGGTAAAGGCACCAATAAACAGATCAAAGTCTGCAAATGCCGATACATATTTGGTTTTTATTATTTGTATAATACATACGCCAAAATGTTGCGTTAAAGGCACGGCGATTTTCGCGCCGACTGCCGGTGGGCGCTGTAGCCGAACGCGCTATGAAATTAACGGGTACTAATTTGAGCGCTTCTTTATTTCCGCGACATAGGCCTTTCCTTGTAATATTTCTTTATCCTAGTGGTTCTTGTGATGGTTTTCCATGCTTAAATTTTGGAAAAATCGAGTAGTTATCAGTCCATACAAATGGCGGAGGTTTATCCGCGAGAGTTTGTTCGTATCCAAAATATGCAGTTTTTTTTTTTGAAGTTTTGCTTTTTGCTTCTTGGTATTTGCTTCTTGGATCTTGGTACTCGCGACTGTGCGAGCCAGTTCTTTCATTTTCAACCCGTTCTGAGGAATTCATCGCCGGCTGTGACGGCGGTGCATTTTGGCTTATAAAGTTATTCGTGACCTGACCTCACGTCAACGGCTGCAAGTCATTGATACTTTGTCCATTGACCGTAAACGTATGTCTGCATTACCCCACACTAAAAGTGTTATAAAAAATTCCGTCAAAGTCCGAAAAATCGACATGTCTTAAAAATGGAATTGGCCTTAGGTCAATCACCCAGAAATTTCTGAAAAGTCTAAAATTGCAGATTTCTTGCATTTATCAATGTTTCTAATCCCTGAAAGTTTTATTGTGATATCATGTTTTCCGAAAAAGTTACAGGGCTCTAAACATTTTTGGACATAGGTCAACTTGACCCGACCTAGGTCAGACACCGGACTTGACCAAAGGTCACAAATTTGATACGAGATGTAAAAATAATCAAGCAAAAGGTACACAAGATTCGTGGCGCTGCGTCAGTTTGTTCTCTCGTAGTTCTGGAAAAAGCTCGGGGGGGCGGTCAACCGCCCTGCCCCCAGTCGGGGCGGGTTAATTTCGCCTCTTGACATTCGTCCTCTTGGCTACGCAACTGTATTTCTGGAATAACCAGTTAGCAGGCACTGCTTCTACTCGTAAATGTGCGTACTATGGGGCTGATATCATCTAATAAAAACTACAGGCAGGCCTCTGTTGTGTAGCAGGAATATTTCAGGAGGTCCGCTGTAGCTGAAATGGTGGGCGTATTTAATCCCATGACATGACAAGTTAGTGGCTATCGTATGGATATATTGTCGCCTGTCCCGGCTGTGGTCATCTTCCACTTCGGCGGAAGCGGGGG
This sequence comes from Capitulum mitella, assembly GCA_030062745.1. Classification (NCBI taxonomy): domain Eukaryota; kingdom Metazoa; phylum Arthropoda; class Thecostraca; order Pollicipedomorpha; family Pollicipedidae; genus Capitulum; species Capitulum mitella. The sequence continues at coordinate 8,640,888 of CP099842.1, forward strand.
CCAGACGAGCGGGGCGGCCTGCGGCTGCCAGCAGTATCAACAGCGGACCTGCTGGCCTCACTTTTGCTCGCGCTGGACCTGGGGCAGCTCCGGGATCTGGTCGGGGCTTTGACGTCCATAATGTAATTTATTTCCAATCTTCGCTTTGCTTGCTGAGGGTGTGTTTTTTCACCTTCCATGATATTTCCATCAAGTGCTGTTTTGATGTTTGCTTTTCAACCTTATCGTTTTTGCGAACACTAACCTCATTTTTTTTCTCCGACTGAGTATCATTCCCAGCCACGTCCGTCAACAAGGCGTACTTGTCTCATTTTTGTGGACGGAAGATCTCGGGCATGCCTGCTCTCAGTCATTCGTCAGAAGAAACCTGTCAGTGAAGAGTACACATGCTGGCTGGATCCAGATGGACTGCGGGCTGCCATCTTTTTGCATCCCAGTTTAAGGTGATCGGGGTAAATGCTGATCACCCGGGCACCGTTCTGCGCTGTCAGGACTTGGCATTTCCCAGATGACGATTCCCAGAATGACTCGCCCAGATCAGCAGTGGTCAATAAAAATGGGGTAACCTGCATTCCATTGGGATCCATCGAATACCTGTTAAAGGGAGGGATTTCATTTTCGCACCTCTGTTAAGGTGCGAACATGAAATCCTTATATGCCTATCAAAATATTCCACCGTGGTATGGCCCATACAGGTTTCTACACAGGGCCATACACAAATTTACTTAAACTTTGTGCATACTGTGGCATGTGCAAATAAATGTGCCCAGTATGACGTTGTTCTCGATAACGATGAATGATGTTGGTGATATTCTATCGCACGGTATCAGCCGATCACTCTTCTTAGACGACTGCGATCTGGTCATGCACGACAAGTACGCGATCGTTGAAGAGACTGCTTCAGCTGGTTCCTCCAGCTGGAGCGTCATGAACGGCTTCCGCTTTTCGATAGCCAAGACGGCCGCTGTGCTTTTGTCGTCTTGCTGTTGTATCATTCCCTGATCCGTTCCGAGCTTGACTATGCATGTTTTGTCTATGACCGTACGTGAGTCCGACAAACGCACTCTGGACACTGTCCATCACACTGCCATTCGCATAATTACAAGAGCATTTCGCACGTCACCGGTCGCAAGCCTTTTGGCAGAGGCTCATGAGTCACCCCTTCTATGCTATGAGAGACGCTCGGCATGCGCTACACCTGCAAGCTGCGCCAGTTTCCTCCACGCCCGAAGTATGGGGCCATTTTTTACACCCTTGTGGCATTGTTCCGTGGGGGGCGAGAGCAACGAACTGTCCCGTTCTGTGTGAGGATGACGACTCTTTTCAGGGGGAGCGGCGTACACTTGCGGAAAATAAAGCGTGAAGATCACTAAGCAAGCCCATCATAACATTTGGTTGCCCCAGCAACAGACTTCTCGCTCTCTGAAATTAGGAAGTGAGACGTCCCCCTGCTCGGTTTTGGTCGAGGGCTTTCGAACATTCGACGTTGTATCAGTGTCGTACAACGACGTTCACTGATGGATCCAAGATGGATGCAGGTGTCGGTTCTGCATTTGTAAGTGGCCCAGTCACTCGGTCCTTTTCGCTGCTTGTATCGGCCATACCGTACCGTACCGGCCATACCGGCCATAATCGGCCATACCGTGTAGCCCTCCGGGAATAGGGTTAAATGACCTCCAGTGACCTTCGAGTCATTTGGAATGATCTTATGTGCATTTCATATTATTTGAAAATATTTCCCATCATTTGAACTCACGCTATTTCTAAAATTCCATTTTCCGAGTGCTGTGATATCGGGTACAGGCCTTAACATTTTAAGCCATAGCTTCGTGACCCGAATTGATACCGATCTGAAACTTAGTACACAAGCAGAGGGCACTCTTCTACGTCATATGTGTTCGGGTTTGGCATTTGAATAGATAGCGCTAAAATCAGTACTATGAAACCAAATTTTGACTTTTGGCCTTGGCCTGACCTTTTGAAGTGACCCCGGATGAACAATGCTGCATTTAGATGTTTCCGAGTTAGTTACCTATACACCCATATCGAGTTTAAGTTCTATCTTAAAAATCCTATTTTTGGCAGCCATTTTCCTTTTACCCTCATCAGGGCCAAAAAATGGCTTGAGATGTTGCCCAAAAACGTTGCCTGGCTCCGTCCCTGAAAGAATAGAGTTACGACATTTTGTTACAGTACGTAGAAAGAATAGCGAGGAAAAGTCAACAAGTTTCGTGACGCTGCGTCAAAAACCATGGAACTGACAAGCAAAAAACCCGAAAGGCGGATTCTGCCCCCCCCCCTGCCGAAAATACAGTTAAGGCGAGACGCGAATAGGTTACTTTGTGCCGTTTGCGTAATGGACATACGTATGAATCGCACAGTTATTTGTTGTGTGGGGACGCGAGGTCGCTGTGTCCTCGCCGTGCCGAGCCGCTAACCGTGCGTCACGTGTTGACGTCCTGCCAGTGCTTAGTGGCGGAACGGTTGCGTCACTCTGGGCGCAATGCATCACCTCCCACAATGCAGGAATTGCTGGGAAATGAGTCTCGTTTTATAGAAACGAGATTTTTTTTTGCAATTTTTTCGATTTTTGTCGGACATAGGTTTTTTTGCCCTGAATGCCACTCATTGGTCACCTGTGTTTTCTTCTGCGTGTGCATTGTTTTCATGTTGCTATAATCTTGTTTTGGTGCGTTTCTGTGTTATTATTTTTTTTTTTGACTACGTTAACTGTTGTCATTTTTACTGAAGCACCTCTTAAATAACTTCTGGGCGCCGTGTGAGCATGGAATCGGTATGCCCCTAAGCCCTAATCAACGATCGGCACGTGCAAATGACAATAAAAAGTACACGGACCGTGACTGGCAGCTCATTTGGTAGAGCTCTGGTCTTCACGTGCTGGCAAGGCGAGTTCTAGTCTTCTCGGCGCTCAATATTTCGGCCCGCCGGCCTGCTGGCAGTCAGCCAAGATCTTGGGTCAAGCCGACTACCACACGGTCCTGTCGCAGCCTGGGCGGCACGTTAAACATTCTTCACGATACCAGCCGCTACCTGGAATAGCACGATGGGGTGCACGGGATGCAGTCAATGCAACAAGCTCTACTTAGCACAGGAGCCGATCCCTTACATCATCCTACCAAACCGCTTAGATCAAATTTGTAAAAATAAAAAGAAAAGGGCGAAAAATGCGCTGCCACAGAAACGCCTTTCCAATGTATATTAACCCCCCAACCCGGGGAGGGAGCATTTCAACACTCCCCCAAGCAAGAGCAAAAAACAGTGCGCGCAGCGCGCTGAAACGTCCAGTACCTTTTCTCACATCCTTTGCAGATGTCCCGTAGAATTTTCAACTTCGTGTTAGGTCACTGACCTAGGTCACGTAGAAGAGGTTGTATCGAGGTATTCGTTATTTCATTGCTCTTTGCTCATTGCTCTAATTTGGCTACGCGTTCCTTTAGTGACCTATTCTCCAACTGGCCAAATTGGTCAACGTGTCCGCAAAGCAGCTGATCTGTTGACCGGACCTTTGCTCTGCGCCAAATACATTTCACAAGTGGAACTCGTTGTGTGAGGTCGGCCGGTTAGCAGGCGAAACAGTGGTCAACCTCTGATTTTCTACAAGTCTTCTACAAACCACATGCGGTCGATGACCCTAAAACCTTCAGGGATCGTAGTCGAGGAGATTTTTATGAATTCTGCTATCTTGAATTTGTTTTTAAGGTCAAAGTCAATGGCCTGAGGCCAGATCAGTTGCCGCCTTATTTCTGACGGTTATGAGCCCTTTCTTCGGCTTGTTGGTGCCTGAAATGCATTCGGGGACACGGACGTTACTACCCACCACAAATGGTGGAGATCCATATGAATGCTCATGAGGTCAGGTCAAATTACACGTGCACTGAAATCCCAAATAGAGTCTAAAACCCCGTTTTGATGATCTCTGAGGTAAAAATAGGCAATGGAATGGAATTTGCTGTACAAAATTGCATCAAAACGCTCCCAAACTGTGAAATGACCTTAGGTCACCTGACGTCATGCAAGGTCACCGTAGTAGAAGCTTAAATGCATTCCTGGTGCCTGAGGTGTATTCCTGTGCCAAACAAGTTACCAAACATTGCCATAATTGTTGACCTACATGCGGGTCATAAGGTCAAGTCAGGTCATATTTGTTGTAAACTACCCAAAGGAGTCCAAAACCCCATTTTGATGATTCCTGGGGTAATAATAGGCACTGAAGCCGTTTTGCAGTCCAAATTTGCATCAAGTCACTTCCACACTGAAATGACCTTAGGTTCCCTAAAGGCATATGAGGTCACCATAATAGTAGCTAAGTACATATCCAGATGTCCAGCTTTATTTCTCTGGTTTATTTCACGACCCGATGGCAGCTCTAGGCATGAAAAGATGAAACCCAAGCGTTCTTCAAATCAGGCCATGAGCCTACTTTAGTCATGTCATATGAACAACACATAGCACCGTACTGATCACGGTTGTGGAACCCAAGGAGTTTGAATCCAAAGGTACTCCGTGCCCTTTTGTTTGCATTGTTACTGATCCTGGAAAGAACGCAAAACAAATGAAACGGCTGAATATTAGGTCAGGTTACAGGGTCAGGTAATGTCATGTCGTGCAATTGGCTTTGTAGTCTGTCCGTATTTAAAAAAAAAAAATCTATCATTTTGGAAGCATACATGGACCACGGCTCGCCAGCAGCGTTCAAAAACCTCACAAATATCGCAGAATGAAAAAATGACATTGTATTGGGTAGCTTGGTGCCATATGTGATTAGATGCATGTTATAAATTATGTGTCACCGCAATGTGCATTCTATTAGGTTTCCATTGGCATGTTCAAAATTGCTCTAACTTTCTTAGGGGCGGAGCTAGAGCTTTTCTTAAAAATTCCTGTTTTTGCATGTACAGATCAAAAAGTTGCATGATTTCTCAATACTTACCAAACATTTTGAGTGCTTTGGGCCGTACTCATGGTGAGCTTCCCGATCACATACGTTCCATTTATTCCGACATTCTATTCGCGAGACAGAAGCCAAAACAGAACAGAAGTCAAAACGCCGCTCCCCCGGGATCCGGCCTCCCACTTCAGGGTGTCGGTTGTGCGCGGATAAAAGAAGACTTCGTCACGGCCTAGGGTAGGTACCTGCGCAGAATCATCAGCCCTCTCATATAATATAAGAATTATTAGCAGCAAGCTAATGTCCTCACACAATCTCGCCGTCTAAACAATAATCTGCAGTTTTCCGTTACTTTCGACCAAAATGAAATTAAACCTTCATATAGCGTCGAGATTCTGGGTATCACCATCGACTCTTGCCTCGCATGGAAGGCACATATCTCGATCATAGTACGCAGCTGTTATGGCATGCTCATACGGCTCGCTAGGACGCGAAACCGTCGGCCGAAAGTGACGAAGCGTCTGTTGATTGATGCACTGGTTTCCCCCATGTGCGATACTGAGAGTACGTGTGTGGTAGCTGCACCGCCGCACAAAAGCAAAAGGTGCAGAAAGTCTTAAACTTCGGCGCCCGTGTTGTCAACAACATGAGCAGCCACGATCGGATAATAACAGCACTGGTAGACCTAGAATGGCACAGAGCTGAAGATGTGTTTACTGAACGAGAGATCAGAATCTTGCGGGGCCTTCTGTCAGCCACCCACGCTCCTGACATGTTACACGAGCGTCTAGTTCGTCGTTATTGGCGTTATAGGTCAAAGGTCAAAAAGCTGCGTTATTGGCGTTATAGGTCAAAAAGCTGCATGATTTTTCAACACTTACTAAACATTTTGAGTGTTTTGGAACCCTACTCATGGTGAGCTTTCCGCATCATCATCCGAGTGCTCGCATCTGTCCGCGTCACTCGGGGAACAACTGACGAACTGCACCGACACCGAGTTTGCGCGCTGTTCCTTTGTGTTCTGTGCTTGTAAAAATGGAACACGCCGTCTTCAGACGTCCGAATGTCAGGCGCTGCAGCGCGACATTCAAGGCCAGCTTTGCCTTGTGTATGTCTGAGAAATGAGTGTCGATTGTAGTATGCTGCCGATGCTTTAAATCTTCCGTGATCCTTGTAAATTAACGTGGATGCCTGAAAATCCATTACATGGAAGATCCGAAATACATACATGGATACCTATACAAATTCATACAAGCTTTAGGGCAGACATTCACTTGTTCTTTTCTTGTTTTTACGGGCTGCGATTTACTGACACAGTAAATAGTGCGCTTTTGGTTCAATAAATACTTTTTTTTTTGAAACAGTGCCTTAGACAAATCCGACGTAAGCAAATTAAGCGCAGCTGAGTAGAAATAACGAAATGCACATGACGATGGACACCTTGTCAACCACCAAAAGCTTCAACCCATGAAAGAGGCCTGACAGTATAGTGAAGGCATCCAACTGACCTTATGTAGCCGATGTTGACGCGGTTTACGTTGTTGGGCCTCAGGATGATGAGACATACATCCTCAGCTAGAGTCCTGGGCGTCGCCAAAATGGAATTCCGATCGGCACAGTCGGCCTGAAACGGCGCGAGGACTCGCGTGAGGCATCACTGCAGCTCGCGCCAAGTCCAGTGGTGTCCCCATCTCTCTTCAAAATTCTTGCCAATTTAAATGTTATCATAAGCAGACCATCGCAAAGTTCTTGCTGTAAAAATCGCAAAATGCGTTTATCAGAAAAGATGGCCTTAAATAGCAGCAGAATCAGACAGCCATGCACGTCTCTTGGTGAAGGGAGCCGGTACGTGAAAGATGTTTCTGTCTGCATTTTCCAAACGTCGAGTTTACGTGCCCCAACGCTTGCCTATTGCACTTGCGTCCTGGGAAGCCTCGAATGGGCAATGAAAGGGGACTCACCCTGGCTTCAAAATAATCCTTCCTGTCGGGCGAAAATTGGTAGCAATTCTGGGCACACAGGGTGTACCCAGAAGGACAGAGGCAGGCGCGGTTCGCAGCGTCACACGTGGCCGACGCGCACTGGTCGCTCGACTGACAGAGCTGTCCCAGAGGAGAAGAGCCCTGCACGCAGGTCCCGTTCACTCCGCAGATGAGGCTGGCACATTCGTCGTTCGAGCTGCAAGGGTCTCCAAGTTGGACGTTGCCCTGCTGACAGGTCGCGCTGTCGCATACCTGGCTCGCGCATACGTCGCCACTTGAGCAGGGGTTGCCCACCACGAAAGCGCCCTGCTGGCACGTTCTGCTGCTGGTATCGCACCTCAGGCTGGAACACTCGAAATCGACGACGCAAGCACCCTGGATGGGGACGGTACCGGGAAGCCCCAGACAGAGGGCGACGCCATTTTGCTCTGCGCAGAATCGTCCGCCGGGGCAGAAGCTTCCGCCGGCCTCACAGGGCAGTGACGTGATGACAGGAGTCTGAAGAAAATATTATCAATATATCAAGTTGTTACACGATTGCTCTATGAACTACACACGTTCTCTTGACATTTCGCATTCGAGGAAAGTTATTGGGGAAAAAAAAAAATTTAAAAATTACGTGGAACGTACACTATAGAGCCCGACGTAGGGACAACTATGATTTTTTGATACCCTGAAGATCTGCTGCCCATGTAACGGGCTACGTAAACAAAAACGTGCTTTACAGAAGAAAAGTAAAGAAGGAAAAATAAAATTTAAGGGGTTAAAAAAAAAAAAAAAATTAAATTATAAAGAGGCTCATGCCAGCTTTCAAATCATTTCCTGTTCGCCAATAGAATAGAACTGCTGGCCTGCAAACAGCCCACCTTATGGACCTGTAGATGGGTCCCTGCAAGCCTGTAAAGGGTGACTGGCTAGCCTATAAAGGTCCCGTGCTAGCCTGCAAAGGGCACGCATATGGGCTTTTAGATACCCTTCTTCTGGCCTTTAAATGGGCCTCTGGTGCTGACACTACAGGCTAAAGGGATGCCTCGTTGATCTGTAAAGGGTGTGGCCTGCTGTCCTGTAAAAAGACATCTGCGGATCTGTAAAGGAAACCTCTGGCGCTCTGTAGCGATTCCACTTGCAAACCTGTAAAAGTGGCGCTGTAAAGAGCCAAAAACTGGCCCCTAAAAGGGCCCTTGGGCGTCTGAGAAGGAAGTCTTGCAGCTGCCGGCATGTAAAGGGGCTTATGGGGTTCTGTAAAGTATTTATCATATGACAGCACAGGCCCCTGTCCTCCTGAAGGGGCATCCGCTGGTCTGTCAAGAGCACGGGCCCATTTTACAAGTCACTGTGTTTTCTCTGCAGCATAGGGAGACTTGCTGACCTGTAAGGAGGATCTCCGTTGGCTTACTAGTGCCCCGTCTGAGCTGCGAAGGAAGCCTCCGCTGGCCCGTCAATAGCATGAACTTGTTTTAGAGGCCACCATATCCGGTAACATGTAATACTGCGTGACACTGTATGACAAATCAACGTTGGTGTTCATCAATGCATCTGACAACGAACATTTTTGATACAATTTCTCACTTTCGTGGAACGCGTTTCTGCTGCTGCGTATTACGCAGACGCACACGCACAAACTTATGTATATATACATATATATATATATATATATATATATATATATATATATATATCGTTATGGAACAAATATGATGCATGCCGTCCAAAGAAGAGGCCTCCTAAATTCGGAGGCCACCCGCGGTCGAAGACATTCTTCTTCTCCCCCTGAGAAATTCCTGGGTGCACCACCACCTCAGTTCCCATCTGGCATCCGCCAGGACCGCCGTGCCGTCGCCGACATTTGGATCACACGAGAGAGAGAGGCGGGAGGGGAATGAGGGATGGTACTTACGACACATGCACCGCCAACGCACTGCAGGGATGCGCACTGGCTCCCGTCAGTGCACCTGCAATTCCTTGGCCGATCTTGCGTCCTTTCGCACGGCGTGCCCGGGCGGGATCTACGCCACCAGCGGCGCCGGCCATGGCGGCGGCGTCCCCATCCGCCGTCCACTTCAGTGTTGTCCAGCGCAAGTAAGATAACGACGACCACAAACAGCCCCCTGAAAAGCGTCATTGCTCGGGGTGAGCGAACGACCGGCAGACAGCTGGCTATGGCGGGCACTGCGCAGCCACTCTGATTCCCAGCGCTCGTCACCTGCGTCTGATTTAATCATGACTGGGCCATCCCAGAGGCCCGACGGGCCGCTGCAGCTCCCGAAATGCGAAACCGTGAGAGCCAGTCTTTTGATCCGTCAGTTGGAACAGGCAGTACTGCGCCATGAGCGCCGGAACTCGGTTGCAGGGACCCGGAATTCTCCCTGTCTCCCCCCCCCCCCATCCCCGCCAAAGCGGGACGGGCCGGGCAGGCGTGGCAAGCGGGCTGAAGGCCCGGCAGAAAGGACAGCCGGGGTAGGCGAGGTGTTTGGGGCGGGCGAAGCGCGTGTAGCAGGACGTTTGGGCACGAGGGGAGACAGGGTGGACGCACCTCTCCCGGAAGAGCTTCTGTTTGTGTGGCCATTAGTCTCTGTGTGCATTTAGGTAAGCTAAGGGTGCTCTGCCGCGCCCAATGTCGTCTTGGAAACTCTTTTAAATATCTCCACGACGGATGGCCAGGACAGGCGATGACGTCTACCTTTGCCTGAATGGTCTTCGGCTGTTAAATTTTCGTATGAATTGTACATTTGAACCAGTCACGGTCACTAGCGGAGACGTAGTAAGAGCACAACGCGGTCGTGTTGGAAACGTTGCCCGATGGTCCTCATGTTTCGACAACCTGTAGCAGGTCGACGCAGTTCCAGAAGTGATATTACGTGCACTGCAGTGTACGTGATATCGTGCAAGCCAGTGCACTGGCTTGCACATGAGCCGGTCGTGCCGATTCGCAGCGGCTGTAGTCAGGGGCGGCACGCTGTCAGACAGCTTAATCTGAGGTCAAGGTCTTCCCGCGACCTGGACGGTGATTTGCCCCACTGAGCGGTGTATCTTGACAATAGCTTTCTTCCCAGTTTGATATGTGCTTCTTGTGTGTACGTCTGTCGTGTGCGTTTATATGTGTACGCGCTGATGTGTGTAAAAATGCAATATGCGTTTCATGTGTGTACGTTGATTGTCGTTGACGTTCCGCGTCGTCTCCGGCAACATTGTGAGCTTGCTGGAGGCATCCTGACTTTCATCAGGTAGTAGCGGGGCCTGCCTCGAAGGCACCGGTGCCAGAACGGAATGCTGCCACCTGCGATATCTCCTGCACTTTGTTATCGGCCAGCCTGGAAATTGGACGCATCGTCGCTAACGGAGGTTCTGTTTCACCCGTCGGCACGGCTGGTGGCAAACAGGAGGTCGGGGAATGCCTGGAAATATTTTGGTACGTTTACACCTTGCCATTACTGCTCCCTTGTTTCAGAGGCCATTGGCCTGCTGTCAACAGGCGCGCGGCGGGGTATCGTCTTCCATTCCAAACCACCGCTGCACCGCCGCCGCCATTGTGCGCGCTAATGTGGAAATACCACTGCGACTCAGACTAATAAAAATGTCCGACGAAACAATCGCAGTGCGCAGTATCAGGCCATTGGTGACGAAGACTCGGCACATCTGCAAGCAACGAAAGTACCGCAGTTTTCTGAGAAAGGTTTAATCCCTCGTCTGTCGCAACTCGTTTACACAGTAAGTAAGCCCGCGATCTTTCCTGTTATTTGACTTTTCTTACTGATCTCCGGCAGCCCCCATATCGGTTCTCTGCTATTCCGCACTACGTAGAAAATTCCCAGTGACTAGCTGGCGCGGCTAGGTGGGCCGAACAGGATCACCACCAGCAGAGCCAGCCCGTAGTGCCGCCCCCCCCCCCCCCGGAACCGAGCGGGCGGTGTGGCGACGAGCCGTCTCTAATAGCGCGGTCGCCTCTGGTACCTGTCCGCCGTCAGCAGTCTCAGTCAGCAGACTGTTGAACGATTTTGAAGGGGGTGCCATATTTGGGGGAGTGTCAGGTGCTCGGTGACGTACTAATGGCCAAGTTTTGTTCGTATCGTCGGCCGACCTTGGCTAGTCTCGGCCGAGGGCGTTGACCTCGTTGCGGTTCAGTTTGGTGTCAGCGGGTGACCGACTGAGGCCTGACGAAACATACGATTTGAAGCAAGATTAGTCGGTTTCCGACTACGATGCTAATGGTCTAGCATGACTAATGCGTTGAAAAAGAAACCAGAAAACAATTTGTTGCGGTCGGAAGCGGTTACTATTCGTGGGAATAACAGCGGCCTGAGTCTGGAGTCATGCGGTTGAAATGTTGCTTGCGTGACGCCAAGGGACTGTTTTTTTCGTGAGTATTTGTCATTGTGATGTCGCAGATGTCAGTGCAGTGCAGATGCAGATGCCAATGTGATTTTGCACGAATTGTCGTTACAGCGCATCGTTTGCCTGTATTTGGTTCACCATAACTTCTGGAGGCATGATGTTACGTCATTACGCGTCTGACGTTACTCCTTAAAATGACGGCATTGTGTTGAACACTTATTTCGTCAAAATATTTACATTTCCCAGGTTTCATTACAGAAATAAATAGCATAATTGTTATTTGGGTACTCTGTTTAGTCATTTCATATTATTTGCTGAATTCCCATCGAGGTGAACTATTCCCTGTAAAGGCTTTCACCGTGCCATCCATGATTCTATGTTACAATTTACGTGACAGTGGTTGACCCTTAAGAGACTTAACCTTGACCAGGCTGGGCCATTTTCACATCCTCACCTGGCGGGAGGGGTCCAAAAACGACTCATATCCCTACAGACTTTTGAAAAAAAGGAAAATAGAGCAGCGCGATGAAAACCAATGTGTTGCTCGTCACATAAACAACTCAACGGTATCCGATTTCTTGGTTTTAGGTTAACAGGTAACCTCCCAGATCACGGTGTGATCTGAAAGCGGCCACTCTTGGAATATGTCGAGGTTTTCCGTTAGCGATATAGTTTCCAAAGTTATAAAAATACATCGATCTCGTAAGCATAAGCGTATTGTTCGTTGTCGTAGCTGCCGAAATAAGTATGGGTTTTTGGTTTTAGGTCATTGGGTGACCTCTCAAATCACGAAAATGTCATCATAACTGAAATTTGCATTGGAAGGCATGATAGTTCCATCACACATTTGTCGAATAACAGGTCAAACGAGCGACGACACGCGTGCCAAACTTGGTACACCGGTTCTGCTTGGGCTGGGGGGGGGTCGCCTATTTGGGGTCGCGGCTATCTTAGCTGCCAAGGTCACCGCCAGGATGCTCACGTCGTTTTACGGAAGTCGCTCCTTGTCGACAATCACTCGAGCTAGAGCCACCAAACTTGGTATGCAAATACGCGAGCACACGGTTTATCTTTGCATATCACTGTAGCGGCCGCGACAGTTTTTCAAGGTCACCGCTAAGAGCGCGCGTGTATTTGTACGAGAAAGGACTTGAATTGAGTACTGTACGAACTGGCTAAATATGAGATCAAATAATATTCGTCAAAATGACGTTGAAGAGGTGGATCATAATAAAACATTCTTGTAAGTGAAGGTATCACTTATCCTGTACACAAAAGTACAATGGCGCTCGATGTCAATGTTTGATATGCACGTTTGACCTAGCTTGCTCTTTGATAACCTGACCCTTTTGATATACTAAAATCAGGTCATTGGCATGTGAATCGAACATATTTATGAAACAAACATGTATCACAACATTGTAATATCCGATTTGTAATTGGCGGCATGTACTGTTTGATTTAGTTAAAAATACGACTGTCATGACTTTGACAACAAATTCACAGACCACAACCTGTTGCATAAAAAAAAATTGAAATTTTTCCTCGAGGTGTACGATTATCAAAAACTCATCTACACAAAAAATCAGCGCTCTATCACCTGTCACTAGAAAGCTATTAAAAAAAAAAAACGCAAGAGGGTCTTGAAGCGATCCCTCCACGCCGGGCGAGGGCCAAGATTGTAGGAATCTAGGAAAAATCACGCCGTGGAATGGAAGCCTTAACCAGCCAGTTTCGTGCAACTCCTCAATCCTTACATTAGATTGGTGAAACCAGTGTAATATAAGGTTTGCTACAGAGATTATTATATCTTCGCGCAAATGCTGGTTCACACTCTTAGTGATTGTTCAAAGGGATATTCTTCATAAATTTAAACGAAAAACAATACATAGGCTGTAAAGTGATGGTCTTTGTTGGAAATACGACAAACTGTTCCAGGATTCGGATCGCTCATGGCTCAAATCCCTACTCCATCGTCGCCTAATTGAAGTAAAACCCCACAACTACGACATAGATCTTGAAAGTTAACATCGTAGCCATTTCTCTTTGGTTTCCCATGGTTATCCCGGCACCATCTGACGTGATATTTGTTCCTGCGACCGCCTGGGGTGTGAAGAAGGGCACCCCTTGTTATCTCAGGATCTAACCGTCGGATGTCACCGGTTTACTACCATCCATAACCCTAAATCTTGCGATTCAGAAAATACTTTGTAAGCCCTGGTCACATGACTGATGACGTCACCGGTCACCTAAAATGCATAACACGGCGTAGGAAAAACTCACGTCGGTTTGTACATCATATCATCGGCGATGCTGGTCTTAGAACCTTCAATTATGCGTCAAACGAAAGGCCAAGATCTTCTGCATCAGAAGCACGCCGAAATGTTCAAAAATGTCCGGAAAAGATCAACCTAGGCCAGGTGAAATTTTGGTCTTACTTTACATGCCAAAAATCGATTTTTTATCGCGGCCGATCCGATGCACGTGACAAAAAGGACTGAAGTAACACTTTCTGATGATCAGTTTTACATTACCTGATTTCCATCCAGTCAAGGTCATTCTAGGTCAGATGAGATAAAGTTGCATTACTCTTGCTGACCAACAGTAATTATTACTCGCTGGGTTCCTTACCTGATTCAAGAACAGATGTGAAACAGTATCTCGCGATAATTATATTTGCGCTGTCTGCTCTTTATCTCGTCAAGGTCAAGCCAGATCAGGACAGATAGTCATTTTTCTGACTAGGAGCAATAATTGCTCACTGCTGCTCCTGAACGGTCTTCCACAGACAATGTTGTACTTAATTTCGTTTCGAAATTTGTCTGTGGCAGGACCTGACATTACCTTACGTTGCATTTGGTGAACCTTGCTAAGAGACGCATATAAATTGGCTTGTCTGGGTTGAACGATAGAGAGTTCAGCGACAACCACTTCTTTCACCCACAATGCAAACCAGTCCTATTATCATCATGCATGTCAGCTAGCATGACCTCTAATATTGACGTGTCACGGCTGTATATCCTTTTGTGAATCGTAACTATGTAAATCAAAATCATTCATGCATTATATTTGCGAATATCATAAAAAACGAAGCATGTTCGCGCCACCACCCGAAAAGGCGAAAGCATGCATGCAAGGGTGCACTTCTAACGTAACATCTCCATGACCTGACTTTGCACGGAAATGGTTTTGATGTTACAATATCTAAGATTTATTGATTAACAGGTACAGAAACTTTGGTTGGGCTGACTCTAAGGGCTCAGACGTTATTCACGAAAAATCGAGGGGTGCCGCATTTGACACCTACCCACGCGGTGCCGGGTTAAGTTAATGTGTTTCATAAAACAAACTTCCCCGCGTTTAGGCAAGTTTTGTTGACAAAACTGACGGATTTACCGACCATCTCTGTGCCGTGTGTACCTTTGTGTTGCGAACTTAGTGACAGCCGGCGACTCATTGGAAACTTAGGACTGCGTGAACCCAGGAAATCACGCCGTGCAAAAACACAGAGTCTGTTTTCGATCCAGTTTGATAAATCTCCCACAACTTTTCACGTGATCTATTGGGAATCCAAATTTGGATTCCAAGTTGCTTCGTCGAGGTTTGTACGGAAGTCGTATGCTTGGTGTTGGGCATCTAATGATTGAACCAATTAAGCCCTTTGCGATATTTCCATTCGACTCATTTCAGGAAAGATTCCAAACTGTGCAAAGGGTGTAGTGCTCAGAACAAAGGTGTGAACTCACGACACCACCAGACATCGCAAGCGTCATTTGGTCTAGCATACGCGTAGGAACAAGAGAGAGGACAGGGGGCCATTGTCCATGACCTCTGCTTTTCTGTGGAAAGTAGCGAGCCAGTTGGATCCAGCCCGGGAAAAGGGAAAATTTAACGCTGCCCCAATGACTATGAATGAAGAAAGAAATATTCGGAAATGCTTTTTGCTTCTGTTAACTAACGTGAATACGACGCGCTGCTTCCGTCTGCAGGGGGGGGGGTTCAGGACAGGGACGGGGCAGCGGGCCACCCCTCTCCCCAAATTTATTTCTAATCCAATCACCAACCAGATGAACGAGAGGCTGAGTGGCAGCTTTCCCCTCCTCTCAAATCCTAGATACGCATCAGTCTCAGATTGCCCCGGTTTACAAGGCCCACAAGCTGTCGTACACACACCAAGAATGGATGAAATACGCAACACTGATAACAGGTAGATGTGATCAATGCACATCCACATCCCTGAAAGTTTAAGCCTGACTACGCCTTTATCATAAAGATATTGCAGATAGCTCCCTGCTTTTCCTACGGTCTAACAATGAACGCGCATAGTACCGCAGTTAGTTTTTGACAGGAAAATGTTATTTATCGCCTAGAAGAAGCGTTTCCACGACCGTACGCCAAGCGCGATTTCCTGAGACGCGGAGTAGGTTGAACTATGTGTTTCTCTGCCTAGTTTGCGGAACTTTGTAAAACTGAACATTTCGTGGTTCCGAACAGCCTTCACGTCATTATGCCAAGGTTCCTCCTAGTTGTGACCTCTCTCTCCATCACATTCAAAATTCTAAATTTTATGGAACTGGCAACCAACAACCACGTTCACTGAGATTTTGATTCAAGAAACGCGCTTCAGTACGGGTGTATAAACTAACATTTTACAGGTTATCAGGGCTATTTTCGACCTAGCTTTTGTTTCCTTCCTTTTAATGATATGTTTCCTTGTCTAAAATTTATGAGTGCCTGAAAACGCGCGTCAAACATAGCTTGTGCTCGTCTAGGTGTGCTTTTATGAGAGCATATTGTGGGCATTTTTGGAAATTTTAATCAAGAACATTACAGACCCTACATTCCTAGTTTAGGAAATTTCATATGAAACCGCAGCTGAAAGTATACTATACGTGTTGGACTACGGTGAATTAATATGCGTCTTTGCAGCTCGTGTCTTCAGTTAGTACAAGTTTGCCTGTCTGCATCGTTGGGAATCATGGATGCGTGTTTTCCATTCCAGTCGCCGGCGTTTGCTGTCACGGCGTGATCACAGCCGCTGGTAATTCAGTACATACAGTGTTGTTTAATATAAACACTATCTGGAAGACGAATGCGATAGGGACATTTGCCCCATGACGACAGCTTCAGCAACAGTTCGTCGGACCTGGGTGCTGCCAGCTATTTTAACACACTGATCGCAAACTGTCAAAACGCTGTTAGCGATGCTGATTTGGTCTTGTCCCTTCGCGAAGAGCTCACCGTGACGTTCCATTCGGGTTGAGCGCGTCGGCAACCTTTAACGCCACCGGCCACATCATTCATGATCGGACACAAGTCGGTCGGACTCCTCGCCGGGCCCCACCGCACTCCATCAGGCGGCGCATCGCGCGGCGACTAGTCTTCCGATCGCGCTCTCCGTGCCGCAGCAGCGGCGGCGTCACCGCGCCCGCTTACTACGCTGGCGCAACGCCGTGTCACGACGTGACGACATCCGCCGCCGGCTGGGAGGCGTCGCCGGGCCTCGAGACGGTCGTCACGCCGCTGGCCGGCGGTCGGCGCCGAACAATAGCGCGCGTGCTTCGCGCCTACGACGTGGGAGCGATTAGCACGACATGGAACTTCAAGGGTGCTGCTGCCCTTCCCGGGCGGCCGCGGCGTCGGCGGGACAGTCTCTGACACTGTCCTGACAGTCTCTGACAGGTCCGCCAGAGGCTGTCAGTTTCTTTTGACATCTGTGCCAAAAGAAGTCCGACATCGGTCTGGACGGCCTTTGACGCGGGTTGGATACGTCCGACGTGGGACTGGGACAGCTGCCGACATAGGCTGGGACGAACGCCGACACGGAACAACGACATGACGCCATGCTGGGACCACCTCCGAGACGCAGACTTTCGTTTTGTTTGGATGTAACTCATCTTTGGATTTAGGTTTGGAACAGTGTCTAACGGGGGCTGAGATATAGGACCTAAGTATACGCCGAATGCTAGTTGGTACAGTTTTCATTTAGCGACAAAGCATAGGGCGTACATACGCCCCCCCCCCCAAATATATGTTGCGTGACGAAGCGAGGCCACGTTGTCCGCGTTTGCTCCTGAGCGAGCACCACGTTCCTGTGTGGTGCCTTGACTTAGCTTGGGAACGGGTCCGCACTTCAAAAATACTGCCGCCGAGAACATTTCCATGGAGACCGGGCGGATGTGACCATGCGATCTGGAATTCCTGTCTTTGGGTTAGAGTTTTTGTTCCTGGCCCAAAAAGGCTCGCAGGTGATCTCCTTGGCCCGTTGGGCTATGTACTGAAAATGGCCGTGGCTGGCCTCATTGCCTTGGCAATGGCATTGGGTATTCTCCACCTGGCTGACATGTCGTCATTTGCGTGTCCCCACGCTTGCTGCCAAGCACCCTTCGCCCGCGGTGCTCAGCAAACACTTTTTCGCACTTACTCTTAGCAGCTTTTAGCACAGAACGTTCTGGGCGCAACAGACCACGCTGTAGGCGCCTCCGTGAACACAAATCATGATAAGCGGCAGGGCGATCGCTGAATTCTGATTTGGGGCCGCTTTTCGACATTGTTGCGGGGCAGACGTCGACTTGGATGATCTCGCCCAGCGAATGTGGTCTGTTTTAGGCCAGCACTGCTTATAACCGTGCCTTGACCATGAGAGCTGCTTCTCCATACCTCACGGCTTAGAACACTTTGTCCGCTATCTCAATGTGATCAGGTATGCTTTTGCTTCGTGATTTGTAAGCCAAACAGGGTCCTGGGGCAGCCCCAGAATGAGTGCTAAGCCGTTGGCCTTCGTGTCGATACACTGCAGCGGCCAGATCAGTTCTCTGACAAAGCACGCTAGGTGCACGTGTTCCACTTAATCCCAAAACCGCCTGGATCGGTACACGACCATCCCCCTCCTCCATGGGGCCCTAGCTCCTGGCACGTGAGGCGTGCTGGTTGCTCACAGTAATGCTCATTTTATCAGCTTTGGAATTTCCATCATGCAGATCGTCTGCCCAAAACTGACTGCTCCTAGATTCGTTTTTATCTGCTGCTATTTTGTATTTTGATGTATTTCCTTCAACGTTGATCTGATCTTATTTTGACCCAAATCCTGCTTTTTGATTTATTTGATCTAAATCTTTCGACGCTGAAAGACGTTTGTATACAGTCCATACTAGGCAGAGCTTGTTGTGCAGGTGCAGATCGCGCCAGCCAGGTGTACACAAATGTAGAGCAGTTCCGCTCTGTTAAACATTGGACTCGCCTTTGCTGAGAGAACTTCACGTGCCGCTAGAACACGACACGGCTACCCGTGGTCTGGGTGACCCTACCTGTGCCGAGTCGACTGGCGCTAGCTCCTCGTGAGTAAAGTACCCACGGTACCTGCCACACACCGGCTATGAGCCGAGCATGCTACCGCAGACCCACGGGGACTCTTCGGACTGGCCCGCGTGTTGCCGACGACGGGTGAGCGTCCGGTCAGGCGCGATGGTCATCTGAGGCTGACAGCCGGCTCTGGCTCGCCGACACGGCGGGACCGTTACGGCAGCGGGCGGTGTCCGATCACCTGCGGCTGGGCGCGGACCGCGGCGGCGCGGCCGCCAGCCGCTCAGCCGGTCGCCAGAGAGCGTTGCGAAGGCGGCTGAGCTGCCGTCGCGACTCACCTGAATCGTCAGAGATGTGGAGACGACGCCATTGAGGGCACGCGTCCTGCAGTGAAGGCGATGCCATTTTGTCCCAGCACCGACCTTGTCTTTTTCAGTCCGTTACATTCTGCAGATCTCCGGGCTTTCCCATCACTGCCCGTGATGTTCTGTCATCGCCACCATCACTCGCTGCTTCTGTCGCAATATTGTGCGGCATGCGCAGCTTTGCCAGCCGTCATTGCCTGGACCTCGTCTGCTCTGACCGGCACTAATTACCCTCACCTGGTGTGTATGCGTTTATGGTTTACGGCCACGTCGATGGCTCGGTCGGTTAGTGCCGATGGTGTGAGTCGTCGTGACGACGACTCGCACATTCCCTCCCCCCAACCATGACCAGTCTTTCAAGAAGGTCCTCTCGAGTGGCTGGTCTCCAATGATGGCCCTGTTCCATTCGATCACCACTGTACTGGGTGTTTAGCAACTGTTTTCACTTCTCTGAGAAAGTTTTCACTTCTTAAGGTTTAACGTTTCACTTTTTCACTTTTTTCTGTTGTTTTGCTTGTTTCATTCAGTTTTTGTCGAACCGAATCCCCTGATAACTTATGCACCGAGGGAATTTGTTGGACAGCAGTTTTCTGTATTGCTAAAAGTCAGTGCTGATACAGAGCTTCATGTTCAAAAGCATAATGCATCACGATGTAGTTTCTTTTTGAGCACCACGTTTTGAACATACTCATACAGGTCTGCTATTTGCTAGGCAACCATCGGCTGTAGGTCTTCAACCCCAAAGGATTCTGTTGCCGGTACCAACGCAAGCCAGAAACTGAAACCATGCACCACGGGTGCGAAACCTGTCCCGAGTAATACTGGCTTTAGTCGAGCGACCAAAGCCGATTACGGAGAGTAAGACGCGCTATGTGTTAGCGATAAGCTGTCTACCGGACAATTTGATTTGTTACCGCTGGCATCAGTGCTCTGACTCTGTAATCAGTGGCACATAAGGCTGGTAAACATCATCACATGGCGAGAAAGCAGATGATAACTGATGATGGCAGGAAATGTTACGTAACAAGAATGATTCATCTCCAACGTAGCGCCTGGATGCTGCTTACAAGCGGCAAGAAGGGCCTACAAGCGGCAAGCAACGCGAATTTTAACGTCAGGAAAACGTCTGGAGCACGAGAATCTTTTGGGCGTAGAGTGAAGCATAGCTGCGAACAATCATAGCGAGCATATGACAAATTACTAATCCGTATGAGCCTTAACAATCACGTCTTTCACGACTGAGAATCACGTTATGACAGCCCAGACCACCATGCGGGGAATACATTTCATTCGCATATGGTGCTCGTTTCCCTGGATCGCTTTGACTAACTGATGGAATTTAATGGGTGAAGCTGCAAAAGGTACGTTAGCACCTTTGCGTGATCTTTCTGGCTACGCAAACAAATGTTCCAAAATTAAAACGAGTGAAATGGAACTGATAATGAACATTCCTGTTGTCGCAGTGGACTAAGGACTAAAATAAGCTCCATACGACCGTCTTCGTGCATTATTTGGTGTCAGGTGGCGGTTTCGGCTCAGTCCACCAGCCGCGACGACGTCGTCGCAGATCGAGCCGCACGCAATGAAAGCACAGCGAACCCTGGCGGGGCGGTCGCCCTGCCATCTGGTGTCAATGTCATACAGCCGTAGAATCGTTCTGTTTCTGGCTGAAGAGTCTCTGGGGACCCACGGTTATCGCCCTGGCTCCCGTTCTGGCGATGGCCGACGCCGCATCTGTGTTTACCGTGTGTCACCAGGGTCTTGCTACGCTCAGCCGCAGGCAGGCAGGCCTCAGGCACACCGAGTGCCGACATAGCTGAGCAGAAAGCTGTGGCTGACAGCGGTCTTGGATCGGCGGGGCCAATAAGTGAAGGGTCGAAGGTGTTCCGGTCATGTCGGCATCAGCTTGGCACCACGTTCATTTTTTATTCTGTCGTGTAAGGAATAACTTTCGACATGATTACTGCACACCAAAGGTACAAGGCTGCTGCGTAGATGTATGAGCGGGTCTGTTTCATTGTAGAATCAATGACGCCATGGGCAGTGGTCTCCATCTACTGATGGCAATCTGGACAAAACAATGGCACACTTCTTAGCATACCAATGTTCGTCTCTTGCCGCCATATTTTGAGAAGTGGTGCCAGGAGACATCATGCCACAGGAACGTCACGTATGACGATTAGTAATCTGTGTAGCTTTTTGCACTCATTGCGTAATGTATCAGCTACTTACCACTCCAGTGCTTGGTACGTCAGGTCATGCGGAGGACGGCGAAGGGGACAACCGTTTCCTTAGCATTTCGGCGCCAGATGTGAAACCATTAACCGCCGAAGACGAGTAAGAGCATGGAAGCCATTCACGGACGAACGCAATCCGCGGATACAAGGGCACCACGCCGTTACAGAGCGAGCATGTGACGTCGTGTGCTTTTCTATTAAAAAAGAATCTCCTGTGGCACAGAACGCAGTCACAATATAGCTTATGCGCGTCCGTTCTTAAAAAGGCGCCGTTAACACATAATACTGTTTTGGTGTCCCTAAAAAATCTTCAGCAATCATCATCGTCCTTCCAAAAAGGACTGCAAAAGGAAATGCAATCCAATCTGAAATCCAACAAACCCAAAAGGATTGCAATCCAATCTGCAATCCATTTTGCAATCCTTTCTCCGAATAGTTACATAGTAACCTTTACTGAATGGAAGGGTTCTCGCTATAGTCTCGCGAGCAGACCGGGTTCGATTCTTTGTCGTTGCGCTGGACTTTGTTATTATGTCATTGCGTTTTTTTTTTATTCCCGCGTTTTTCCTCCGCCATTGGCAGGCTGACCTTTGGCCCGGCAGAATACCTCTGAACTGACCTCAGTAGGAGACCGGCGAAAGCTGGGCAGTCGGGCTCCCGACCACTGTTGCCAGATTCCATTGGACGAATCCCTAAAACCGTACCCCAAGAAACCTCTAGGAGCCTTGGTCCGACCGGCAAAATCCTCTGGAAATCCGTAGCCATCCTCCGTTTTTTTTCATGTAGGCAATCCCATGCTCCGAGCCTATGGCACCGATCACCTTCAGTTCAAATTCAAACACCTTCACCTTCAAAAAACCTGCATCAGTCGACGCGCCTTATGCGATCTACTCTTCTTTCCACAACTTGATGATCTCAGGTCAAGTCCTTCATCTCTAACTGCAACGAAAACCCTCGTTTTTGGCTGCAGGTAATGCCATGCTCCGAACCGATGGGAATGATCGCCATCAAAACTTCACTAATCGACGCGCCACATGCGTTTTATTGTTCTTCACGGAAGTTGGTGACCTCGGGTCAAGTCTGTTACCTCTACACGCAACGTAAACGCACATTTTTGGCCACGGCCAATCCCATGCTATGAGCCCATGGTACTGATTTCAACCAAATCATCAAGCGACGCGTCATATGCGATTTACCTTTCTTCCGTGAATAAGACGACCTCGTGTCAGGATGTTTTTAGAGGTTCCTGACTAGGCGCATAAGATCACCGCGTTTTGAAAAATAAATAATCGAATATGGTTAAAAGAACTGATAGCACGTCATCGGTTTTGGATTTCGAGCAGCAACAGCCACGAGACTTTGCACGCCCATGGACAAATGTGCAGGAACCCTTCTGAAAGCGTCGGTATTGTATCGTACATGCAGTGGTCTTCCAGTATGCATGACACTTAAGTAGAGGCAAACCAACGCGTTGCACGGCTGGTTTCGGGTCAAAATCGAAGCTTTGTATCGCAAGCAGACCTGTGCACCTCCTTAATACCAGAATTACCCCAACCCATAAGTAAAAGGTACTTTTAAGTCATGTTGCCATTCTCAAAACGACACACTGGCACATGGAAAGAAATCTGCATTACAGCAGAGCACTAGGAGCTATGAAAATGTTTAACGGCCGGCAAGGCTCGAATCCGCGCTTCCTGATTCACCGTCATACGGTCCGGCCATTCGGCCACGACCGCCAGTGAGCAGTAGCTGTCTGGAACGGGATCACTTAGTAAACACCATATATAGACAGGATGTATATATCGCCAGGCCTAAATGGCAAAGGGGTACACCTCAGCACGTGCGTCCCACACACACCAAGCTGAAGCTATTGGCATGCAAAACAGACACATGGATCGAATGGCTCGTATCACATGATCCTTGCTACCAATTTTCAGCATCCTAGCGGTAGTAAGTTTCCAGCAATGAAAGAGAGTGTTAGTCGCATAGGCACCTCGCGCTTCACGTGCATGTTTCCATCGAAACTAATCGCCCAGCTGCCCGTCCGCCTTTCCAAATCATCATCTCACCAAACTGCATCATTTGCGTCCCGGCAATTAACCAATAACAAACACAAAGATGTATAAGAAACGCACGTGCGCTACTCGTGACCAGGCGCTCCTTTTTTCTTCTTTCCCCACTTGACGGGTTCATATATTTCGTTCAGTTTGCTCACAGCAGTATCTCAATGTGTGCAGCCATCAAGTACCACATTTTCATCAACCTCAACATCCCATGAAGCAAACTCAAACTAATACGTGGTCGGTCGTTACAGGGCCACGACAAAGCGAAAAGTTGGCATCTCATGCGCACTTTCCTTTCCCACTCTCATTCAGCCGTGTGTGTACGAATTCTGCATCGATGATATGTTTTAGAATGTCGAACAGGTTGGCACCAGGAGCGTATAAAGTGGGGATGCCATCGGGCCATGGCATCCCCCTTGGATTTCGAAGGTGCCCCTGTCGGGAATATCGTACACCGGGTAATGAGATCTCCAGGCATCTCATAAACCTTAACCCGCGCCGGACCTTGGGCCGGCGGCGATCACGCCCGACTGGGGGGTTGACCACCCCCTCTAACTCACGAACGGTTGGTCGCACGATAAAAATAAACACATCGCTGGAAAGCTCGTGACAAGTTTAGCTCCAAACTGGTCTCATTTTTAGTTTTAGATAATGTGTAAGCAATTTACGTCATATATATGTTTTCTCATAGCCGACTGCATGAGACCGAGAAACGGCCTGAATATCAAGGGCTGTGACTAATAACGCATAGGTAAAGGCACCAACGAACAGGTAAAGGTCCGCAGATGCTGAAACACGTCTAATTCTGAGATTTGTGCAATATATACGCCGAAACGTTGAGTTAGACACGGCAATTTTCGCGCCGGCTGTTGGCGTGCGCCGCAGCCGTACGCTGTAAGAAACTGACGGGAACTAATTTTAGCGTTCCTTTACTTTTGCGAAAAAAGCCTATCCATGTAAATTTTATTGATCTTGATGGTTCTTATAATGTTTTTTCATGCTTAAATTTCATGGAAAAATTATTTAGTTACAAATCTACACAATTGGCGGAGATTTATTCGCGAGAGACTGTTTTTTTCAAACTATGCAATTTTTAAAACTTTTTGAGGTTCCTGGTGTTACTTTCGTCTGTGGAAGCAAGTTCTGCCATTTTCTACCCATTCTGAGTAATTCATCGCTGATTTGACGGTGGTACATTTTGGCTCACGACAGTTATTCGTGACCTGACCGCAGGTCAATGACTGGAAGTCATTGGTACTTTGTCCAATGACGGTAACTAGATGTTTGCTTCCCTCCACACTAAAAATGTTATGAAATATTCCGTCAATTTCCGAAAAAACGACGACATTTCTTAAAAATGGGCTTCACCTTAGGTCAATGACCCGAAAAATTCCAAAAAATCTGAAATAGCAAATTTGTTGCATCTATCGAGATCACTAATCCCTGGAAGTATTATTGTGATATCTTGTTTTGCGAAAAAGTTAGAGGGCGCTAAACTTTTTTGGACATAGGTACATTTGACCTGACCTAGGTCAGGTACCTGACTTGGCCTGAGGTCAAAAATTTAGAGCAAGGTGTAAAAATAATCAAGTAAAAGGTACACAAATTTTTGTGGCCCTGTGTTTGTTTGTTCTCTCGCAATCCCAAAAGACCTCAGGGGGGGCGGTCAACTGCCCTCCCGTCGGGGGCGGGTTAAATGACAAGTTTCACGGCGCCCGTACGGAACGTTTGAAGGATGATTGCAACATTCGTGCACTATCCATCCTTTACAAATGAAAGTTTTTTCTTGCTAATTTTGTGACAGCACCGCTCGTACGGTATAATGTTGCCACTGGATCATCAACTATTAGTGGCTAAAAGACCGCTTAAATCTATTTCAAATATGAAGTGAAAATGCGTAGTTAGGGACCCTAAAGCACCTAGTATGGCATAGATGTTGTCTATGTTTGCAGGCATAGAAGCCTTGTATGTATTCGAGACATACAAGGCTTCTATACTGAAACTCTCATCTGTGTGCTACACTTGAGCACCGTCGCGAAGCACGCGCTTACAACGATTCGCTCCCGTATGTCAAGCTCAGTCCCGCATTCCGGTAGGTCGGTGGTAGGGATCCCGGCTCGCCGTCGCAACATCACGTAACCTTCGGACTAAAAATGGCACTTCAGGCATAGTGTAATGGCAGAAAGTGCCCGGCTACCTGCTAGTAGAGGCGAGGCGGGTCATCTCTCCGCACAACCTTTACACGCCAAAATGCAGAAAAAATAAAACCAGAATGAAATTTTTTAGCACTTTAGCTGCCGTCCCCCACCATTCGTTTTGGCACCTCTAAGATTGGCGGCGCCCCCTAAAGCATGATGGCATGCCCCTTGGTCAGTTTCTAAATACGTCCCCTAGCTGCAGTGACTAGCTCGCTCGGTATTGTTTTACATTGTCAACTGCCCATCGCATGGGATACCGCTGGATAACCCTAGTGCTGGTCCATCTACAGACCAAATTACGGCGGCTCGGATTACTGTTGATGGCGCTCGGAGGTCTCCGAGTTCAAAGTGAAACACGTGTCTGTGGATCGCCTCGTGGATCGCACGTGAGTGCAGACCACAGAGGCACGCAGCCGCCAGTGGGGCATATCTTGTCACCAAGTCCTGAATCAACAGCTCCCATCGTTTGACCTGTGCCCATAATTAATTGAATTCTGCACGGGTCCGGCTCGCCCCGCGTCGGAAACCTGCATCACCATCTTTCCGCCGAATCGGCCCACGCGATGGTGCCACTTGTGCCGCGATGGGCCGGCGCGTTCGAGCGCTAGAAGCTCCGAATCTTACACGCGCACGCACGCACACACACACACATACACACACCTAAACAAGCACACGCACGCACGCTCGCACGCACGCACGCATCCCGTCTCCACACACACGCCTCGACCTAAACTCTTCTTTTCGAGCGAGTGCCTTGTATGAAATTTCATCCGCTAAAATAGCGCTTCACACGTTTTCACCTCCTCCGATTATGAATTACCGACTTTTATGCCATATAACACCGGCGGCTTGCACTAGGCCATGATGAAAGCAGAGGCTCTGATAATAACAACAGGTTTCTCACCATCACCTAACTTGGTCCCTCTCTCGCCGCTCACTGTTACTGCCTGGTCTTGTCCTACCAAACCGTCCGTGCAATTGTTTTCGCGCCAGCACGTTCTGGTTTTAGAACCTTCAAGATCTATTAATTTGTTTGGTAATTTTATGTTATGCAATTCGTATAGCAAGGGTGCTCCATAGCCTTAAAAAAATAAAATACGAAAACCTTAAGAAAGTTTAAAAAATGTCGCAAATCGCAACTTGCTCTATTTTTCCCAAATGGACGACCGGCAAATTTCAGATTTGGGGAGAACTTACAAATTAGCAGCAGTGCTCCTGACTCGCTTTCGTGCATGGGATGAGAAACTGCCCACTATCATGACCACAGCTACTGCGCACGAGCAGGTCGACGCAAGTCAACGTGACCTTGAAACCGCGTCGGGTCCTTCGCACTTCGCACTTCCATGTAAATAACAGTTTTCATTAAAATAAGTCATCAATAAACGACAGGAATTGCAAAAAGGGTAGTAGGAAAAGAGTGCAATGCAATCCGCGATCCAATCCTTTTCAAAGTATTTCATTCCACTGACATTATTTAAAAAAAAAAACGTTGCAATCATAAGCGCAGCCAAAAGGGGGTACAGCTCCTCAGGCTCGCATTTTTTTGAAAACCATTGCACGTCGTCTTCCCGGCAGACGGTTTTCGTATTTCATTTCACAATGAGATCCGCCCCCCCCGTTAAGAAAATCCTGGCTGTGCCCCTGATTGCAATCAAAGATTGCAAATCCCTCAATCCAGTTCTGATGATCCCTGGAAATTCCGCAACCCTTTCGCCAAAATCTTTGATTTGTCCATGCATCAGGTAGCAAATAAAGTGGTTGGAACAAAAATATTTATTCGTGACGAACATTGACCAACATTTAAGAACGGTACAAATATATATTTCCGTCAGTTGATACCCAACACGAATAAAAGTGACTACTGTAGGTGAACACCTGGTCATGCGGCAATACTGAGCTCCATTCCGCTGGCAGGGTTAGTATAATGTTTGCGATTGTCTCGCCACCTTGCGGCGAGGATATCACATTGTCTGCAGTTTACCCGAAGCACGTGATGCTTGGAGCGTAGCCTACGTAAGGAATGTAATCAAACCATCGGGCACTTTCAGTGCCAATTTAATCCAGAGACGTGGTAACCACGTTACTGTTGCGTGTTTTTTCTCAGTTCTGAATGCTACGCATCGTTTTTATTTCACTCATGATGTTCTCTGTGTGAAAATGTAGCCACAGTTCTGAGGGATTGTACAAATTGTTTTTGTTAACAAAGCCTATGTTTATTTAGACGACCAAACGATCGCGGGGGAGAAGAAGCTATTTCCACTACTGTGCGCTGACTGGCAGCTAGTGGTGTAAACACCAGCCATGCGTGGCAAGAATGCAACCTACGCGCGAGCCCCTTCAACAACTCGTCCGACAGCGATCCAAAGAAAGATCGGCCATTTACACGAGAGGTCAGAGGGGGAAATCACAGAACCTGATCACTGCAGCAGCGGCCACTCAGATCGTCCACACCTGCACCTTCTCGGCCACCACGCACCAGTTGGCGTGGTCGTAGTACGACGAGATGATGTGCAGGTTGTCCACGTACTTCTCGATCAGCCGGTCGAGCTCGCCGTCCCTGAACACGTGGTAGTAACGGTGGTGGCCGAGCGCGCCGCCGCGGTCCGACGGCAGCGACTCCTCCGACGACGCCTGCCGGCTGACCGGTTCACCGTCCTCCCGGGCCTTGGTCGCGCCGCCCGTCGCCGCCGCCGTCGCCGCCGCCGCGACGGCCGCCGCCGCCGCCGCCTCGGCCTCGGCGCGGTCGAAGATTTGGCGCGCGGTGAGCGGGTGTCGGGGGCGCACCGGTTCGCCGGCCGGCGGCGGCAGGCTGGCGGAGCCGTCCGCGCTGCTGGCCCGCTCCAGGCCGCTCGACTCGGCCAGGCTGGCCGCGCGCGAGCCGTCGGAGGTCGACAGGCTGGCCGCGCGGGAGCCGTCCGACGTCGACAGGCTGGACGCCGAACTGAGGCTGGAGGCCAGAGAGGCGCGGCCCTCGCCCGACTCGGCGCCGGCGTCGGCCGCGACGCGGCGCCGCGTGCCGCCGGCGCGCGCCGCCTCCGGCTCGGCCTCTTCCAGCACCTGCTCCAGCGGCGGCGCGTCCAGCCGCGCCAGCGTCACCTTGCGCCGGCCGCGCGGGCTGCTGAGGCGCGCCGGCGGCTCTGGCGAGCTGCTCAGGCTGTCATCGGTCTCCGAGGGCGCCGCCAGGTGGCTGGGCGTCGCTGCCGCCGCGCCGCCGGCCGCCACCGCCGCCTCCACTGAAACCATGGGACGTTTATTGTCATGGCTGCCGTCTCGCAGCTATGACTCTGTCATGGCCAGGTATTGCAGTACGTCCTGGAGTAAAATAACAACTCGTGAGTGCACTCAACATGACACAATACGACAGCAGTATCTCACTGACATCGAGTTTATCCGAAGCTGAATGCCACGACGGAAGTCTTTAAATATTTGTGGGTTACACTATCTCACATGATTCTCCTTCCCAGCAATAGCCTCCACAACCCATCCATTGGCGTAAGGCATCCGATCTCACTTGCGTCCGACTCACGGGTCCACCTCTTGTACTCTGGTGCCTGCCCCCAACCCCCCTGCCTCCCCTGACACCTCTCCCCGAATTCATTTTCTTTTGTTCCCATCTGCCCTCCTTCCCTCTCGGCCTCTCCTGTTTTCTGTCCTCTCTTCTCTTAGCACCCTTTCATCTCCCCTGCATCATGTTCCGCTTCCCTTTCGTTCTGTTCCGACCGACCCTGACTCCTGATGCACGTCTCTCCGCCTGCCGGCCCCGACTTACCGGACTCCTGGTCGCTGAGCCGGTCGCGCTGCTGCTGCTCGATCTCTCTGTCGAGGTCCTGGATCTCCTGGGCGGACGGCCAGTCGGAGGCCAGGCTGATGACGCTGCAGGCGCTGCTCGGACTGCTGGCGCTGCTGCTGGCGCACGAGCTCTCGCTGTCCAGGTCGTCCGTCTCCGGGTTGAACACCTCGAACGTCAGGTACTTGGGCGCGGCGCGGCGCACGATCTGCACGTTGCGGAAGCCCTGCACACCCGGCCGCCGGATGATCTCTATGTTTTCGCCCATGATGAGCGACGAAACCTGACTGCTGACCCCGGGCGGTCGCGCGGCGGCGGCGGTCGCTCCCCCGCCGCCACCTCCACTGCCGCCACCGCTTCCTCCACCACTGCATCCACCGCCAGCGCCGCCACCGGAACCGCCGCCGCTGCCTCCGCTGCTGCTGCCGCCGCCGCCGCTGGCGCCGCCTTCTGACCGGAACTGGAAGCTGCTGGCGTCGGTCCGGGCCGGAGCCGGGGACGGCGGCTGGGCGACGCTGGTAGACAGCTGCGCGGTCCGATCCCTCAGTGGAGGGCCGCCAGGGCTGCAGCCCGTCGCAGTGTCCGGCGGCGGCCTGCCGGTCGTGGACGCCGCACGGCCGACTGTCGCCCGGCCCCTGACAGCGTCGGCCCTGGCGCCGGCGGCCGGACGCGCAGCTGAACCGGTCGGAGCGGCAGCAGCCTCGGACGCTGCCGACGGCAGCTCGGGCGTGGGGTCCACCGTCGGCGGAGAGGTGAACTTTCCCGCCACGGCGGCCGGAGGCTCAGCGGTGACGGTGGCGGTGGTAGTGGCGGTGGCGGTGGCGCCCGCGCCCGCTGGCGGGTCCATCAGCTGGAAGCGGCCGTGCAGGTTGCTTTGCAGGATCTGCGCGCCCAGCTTCGGCAGGTTCTTGAGGCTGCCGAGCCGGCTAGGCGCCGCCGAGAGCCGGGTCGGCGACGAGGGCAGGTTGGCCGTCAGCGGCGACTTGGGCGACACCTTGCCGTTGGAGCCGTCCGACGACTCACTGGACGCGGAGCGGCTGCGTTCCTTGGCCTCCGTCTCGGCCGCGTCCACCTTCGGCACGTAGATGACGGACACGCAGCTGTCCTCCGAGTCCAGACTGGTGTCGCTCTGGAAGCTGTTTTCCTTGGAGCTGTCGGAGCTCTCCTCGCGGGACGTTTTCCGTTCGCGGGAGCAGTAGCGATACAGCGTCCTCCGGTCGGAACGGGTGCACGGCGCGCTCGGCGGTAGGCAGCCCTTGGCGGCGCCGGCCTCCGCCGCCGGCTTCTCGGGCCTCTCGGGCGCGCTCTTCCCGGAGGCGTCGGCGGCCGCGCCGTTACACGAGGCGGCCGGCCGGGCGCCGGACCCCGGAGGCTGCTCGGCGGGCGGCGTCGCCAGCCGCTCCTCTGCCGCAGGCTCGGCGCGCGCCGCCGCCCCGTCCGTCAGCTGGCGCACGATCTTGACCAGGCCGTTCTTGAGCGAGGCCGCCGGCGGCTCCTTCTCGGCCAGCTTCTCCAGGCTCTCGCTCAGCTTACCCAGGTTGTCGCGCAGCACCTTGAGCCGGCTGTAGTTGGCGAAGAGGCCGGCCTTGGGCGCCTCCTGACTGGCGGCCAGCTTGCCGTAGATGACGTTCTCGTTGAGGCTCTGCTGCTTGCGGATCTTGGCGCGGATCTGCTCGCGCTCGCCGGCCCAGTCGCGGCGCATCAGGTTCTCGTTGAGCGACGTCTGCTTGAGGATGCCGCGCACGGGCCGGCCGCCCACCGGCCTCTCCTCGCTGAGGACGCGCGGCACGGCCGGGTCGTCGGTCAGCCGCCGCTGCCGCACCAGCGCCGGCTTCGGCGACGTCGCCAGCTCGGCCGCCTCCTCTCCGCCGTCGCGCGCGTCGTTCTCCGGCACGGTGGTGAGCGAGGCCTTCATCAGCTCGCAGGAGCGCACGCGCGAGTCGAGCACGCTGTCGCTCTTGGACTTCTCGCTGACGACGGAGAGCGCCAGCTTCTCGCGCGGCAGCGTCAGCGACTGCGTCGAGAACGTCACCGACTTGCGACTGCCCTTCTTGGCGGCGTTCTGCTGCAGCAGCGCCGAGCTGCTGCTGTGAGAGCGCTCCATGCTGGCCGCGGCCGCCGCCTCGTCGAAGGCGAAGCTGTGCGGCCGGTCGGCCGGCGGCGGCCGCGGCGCCGCCTCCGCCTCGTGCGCGGCGCCGGCGCGGCGCGAGCCCAGGATCGAGGCCGACAGCAGGCTCCACATGTCGCCGACGCTACGCGACTTGAAGGCGCCGAGCGGCTGACTAGCGCTGGCCGACGGCGGCGGCTCGCAGCCGAGCGTGTTGCGCCGGCGCGGGGCCTCCTCCAGGCCGGTCACGTCGTCCTCCAGCCGGATCTCGATCAGCTGGCTGCCGTCGGCCGCCTCGCCCGCCTTGGCCGGCTTCATCTCCGAGTAGCTGGTCCACGGCGAGAGGATCCAGGGCCGCGAGCCGTCCACCTCGCCGCGCCGGGCCAGCTTCTGTTGGCGGTGGCAGAGCCGTGTCACGCCGCGACCGGACGGCACGCACAGCGTCACAACGGAGGCCAGAGGGTAGCAGAGACAAGATAGCGCAGGATGGCTTTCGTCTTACAGATGAGTGCAGCGGCTCTGGGATTGTAGGCAGCAGCAGCATGGGAGACGAATGCAGCGCAGTTGCATGTGTCAGTTAATCATTGTCTCGAAGTGATTGAGCGTGCAGAGGACTGAGTAAAAAACGGTCATGAAACATCAGGGAACGTTATATGCATAGCTGCAACAGCACGCCCTAGGGGCGCACGAGGCTCGTCCCACGGTACTTAGTAATGTTTGTATGTGTACGGTCAGAGAACCGCAATGGGCAGGGGCAGTAAAGGTACTGGACAAAAAGAAAGCGCTCGCTACAGAGGGCAGCACCGATGTCTGACAGAATGGCGCTAGAGGCAATGGGGAACACGGAAAAAAACGACGGGAGAAAGACGGAACTTTGCAAATTATCATCAGGAGTATCTCCAGTCAGGATTACTGAAATGAGGGGCGAAATGATGGAGTCCATTTGGAGTATGGCAAGTTTGGAAATTTGGCAGTCCGGAGTGCAGTAAGCCAGTGAAATGAGACCTGGCCGCGACAAAACTAATATTTGGATTTGCCCGGTTACGTCGAATGATTTTGGCGCCGGACCCAAGCATCTTTATACAATCCCCATCTCTCGCTATTGTACAAACGCTTGAGTATAAGAGAAAACTGCTGCCACTTATCTAGATTTTCTCGACGTATTAACATTGTTTTCTCAGTTTTTATCAACCCATCGTGTCTACATTTTCGTTTCCGAATATCGCGCAGATCTACACTAGTGACTGGGCATTTTCCACCTCATTTACTAGGCGTTCAGATGATGATGTTTGTCGACCGCCAGACACAAAGAAGAAGAATATGGCGTACCCAATTTTCTCATTTAAGGAGAATATATAGCCTATGCTTTCAGCATTCTTCCCTTTTCGTGTCGTGTCATTCTTTCCTTTTACTAGTCGTTTCCAGTTTGCAGTTTCTTATTTTGTACAGGTTTGAAGTAGTTTTGAGGTTTATCATTCTGAGCTGAGCTTTCAGTTCCCTGGAGGAATTAACCAAG
The DNA here is from genome assembly GCA_030062745.1 of Capitulum mitella. Lineage (NCBI taxonomy): Eukaryota > Metazoa > Arthropoda > Thecostraca > Pollicipedomorpha > Pollicipedidae > Capitulum > Capitulum mitella. Next base: position 8,673,686 of record CP099842.1, read on the forward strand.
CAGACATAAGCAAGTCCCGTACAAGCAAAGTTTCAGGGAAGACGCAACACCTGTCGATGAACAACTTCCAGCCATGGCAATGCGGTTCATCTTCAAAGTTCCATGGACGAATACCGCTTTATAAGAACAGAACTGTTGATTCGTGACAAATCAGCCCGATAATGCGAGTTTTCATGCCCACATCGATATTAAAAACGGTAGTTCAGCGAAAAACGTAACCAAATACAGGTGGATCGAAGAATAAAAAACCAAGGAACGGAAAGTCAATCAAACGGTGGCGACATCACCTCCGTCACGCCTGAGACACACGATACACGTGAACCGAGTCAATTACAAGCACGCGAGTAACCTAGCAACATATGCCGACGCGTGTAACGTGAAACGTGCAGCGTTAGCGGGAGACGCGACGGCGCGGTCCGACCTGGAGGGCGCGGCGCACGAAGCTGTAACAGGACTCGCTGGGCGACGAGAGGCCGGACGAGCTCTGCGACGAGCTGGCCATGGTCGGGTCGATGGAGCGTATCCGTCGCGGCCGGCGGCCCGTCCGCCGGACGTGAAATCTGCCGCAGAGAGGCGGGCGGCCTGCAGTGTCCGAGCGACGGCAGAGCAGACCGCACAAAGGGGGCAGGACGCAGCAGAGCATCGCGGACGGCAGAACACAACAGATCCGGCAGGACAGAGAGCAGGAGACAGGAGGGCAGGACACAGAGCGGGACGCAACAGAGCAGGACAAAGAGCAGGACACGAGAGTCCCGGGAGGACAGAGAGCAGAGCGCAGCATAGCAGGGCGCAACGGAGAAACAGTCTATCTTCAGACGCGACAAACGAGACAACTGACCGAGACAAAGAATTCAGCGCCGCACGGTGGGCAGCAGAGTCCGTGGTCAGAGGACAAGAAGAAACAACAGTCAGGGCAGACCGGATCAGGCGTGGTGAGAGTGAGACGGTCCCAGCATCGCCTCGGCTGAAACCAGACCTATCACACGACTGCACCAGGCCACGTCGCCTGACGACGGAACCACAGGTGACCCCGGTCGATGACACGCACGGCAGGCAGAGCGCAGCTGTCGACAGGACAAACAAACCGCCCGCATCTGACAAGAAACACTGTGGACTGTCTCAGCTGGCAACAGGCCAGACAGACGGTCCCGGCCGGCAAGAGCTCAGACAGATGGCCCCTGCTGTTCCACCCGATAGACGGTCATCCGGCAAAGTAGACAAACGGCGGTCCCAGGTGGCAGCAGACCGGACAGTCGGTCCAGCTGTTAACAGATTAGGCAGACGGTCCACCCCGCAACAGATCAGACAGAGGGTCCGGCCGATAAGAGGCGAGGCGCGCAGACCTGGGTGAGAATAAATCAGGAAGACTGCTCCAGCTAGTAACAGACTGGGCCCAGGCGACGACGGAAGAGGGAGGCGGCCCGGTCAGTCACACAACAAACACTCCCAGCTGATAATGCACTTAATACACTTAGAGACTGCGCCAGGCGGTATCAGGCCAGACAGCCACGGCTGATAACAGCACATAGACAGACCCCTCAGATGGCAACAAGCCAGGTGCACGATCCCGGCTTATATCTGCCCAGCCAACCCTCCCTCTCAGTCCCCTCCCACAGACGAGCCGGACGACCCAACCAGCCTGAGCGGGTCGGTAGCCATGCAGGAATTATCGCGAGCACACATCGTGCATACGTAACGACCCGCACCGCCGCACGAGCAGCCGGCATGATTCGGCGCGGGAGCCTCCCAGGCAGGTACCCGTAGCACTGCGAACCGACCCCCTCCCCCCACCCCGGCCGGCGCGTAGCTTACCTGGTGGACCGGGACGAGTCGCTGTCGCTGGTCTGAGTGAAGGCGCTGTAGTTGAGCAGGTCGTCGTCGGACGTCGTCGAGATGGCCTCTGGCTCGCCGACGGACGCCTTCTCCTCGCTGCCGCCGCTCTGCGGCTGGTTCCACGGCACCAGCACGTCCTGGCTCTCAAACTGCGGCACCAGGAGCGGCCGTCAGCACGTCCTCACTCTCAACAGAAGCGGCAGTCAGCAGACCTGACTCTCAACAGGAGCGACAGTCAGCACGTCCTGACGCTCAAACAGCGTCGGCAGGAACGGCCGTCAACACGTCTTGACTCTCAAACAGCGTCAGCAGGAACGGCGCCAACACGTCTTGACTCTCTGGCTGCGGAAGTCGCATCATTTGCTTAGCGGGTCCTGGGTCTCAGACGGAGACAGGAGGATAATCGGTCAGGATATCCTGGCTTCCAAACGTATTGTAGGAGGCATCAGCTAACAATTCCAAATTGCGGCAGTCGCCATTGGCTAAGCTCAGGTGTTCTGAATGACACGGCTGCTTCATGTTGGTGTGAACTTGTGCCCAGTATTAAAGGTTGTGCACGTCTCCAATGAGAGCAGACATTATATCTGGGTCTGCGTTGGCAGGACAGGTATCAATAAATTCAGCAATACTAAAATATAAAGTCGCCCGCCCATTTACTCAGTAACGAGGACAATCCACACCGTCTACTAAGTCTAGATCTCCATCAGTGTAACCTAACCCATCCCCAAATGTTGATTTCCCCCGGATTTCGGTCTCTTTGTTTTTCAGTTTTTGAAATACATTAAAAAACGCTTCGAAAACAAAAAATGACACTTTCCATATGAAAACGGGGCCAAAAGGCATGGAGGCCACTTGTTCCAACGAGAGGGGGCATGGTCCAGATAGCCCTCGATCCGCCAGTGCTCAGTAATAAAAAAATGTCCATGAAAAAACGTCCTGACCACGCCGCTGCATTTGGTGAGTCGTGCGGGACAGGATCATATAAGACTGTGTGGTGAAGATCTTCGATCCGTTTTATCCGGGGGCAAAACTGTTTTTTTACGTAGGGTAAATGTACATTGGTCACCTCTACCATAACTATTGCGACACGTGGGACCTGAACAGAATCAGGGCGCAACAAAAGGCAAATATCAAAAGACGAAAGTCAAGTCAGGCCAGAGTGTAAAACAGTCACAAAGGTTTCTATCGCAGGCCACCCCAAACGGTAAAACCTTCCAGGTAAAAAAGCTGAGCCCTTGCGCAAATAATCTTCGATACGCCATATTTTACACGAATGAGTCGTGAGGAACCGCAACAGTTGCAATCAGGTCATATAGCGGTACCGAAGATTTTGGCCTGATGTCAAGGCCATACCGTGGCCATGAGTGGAAGTTCAACATCATGAACGTTTCTTCGGTAAAAGCTTTCATTTATGTGTTGTTATGATACATGTAACTAGCTACGGCGTTCCCTGTCGTTGCGGAAGTCGTCACAGATGGTATCGCTAGCTTGATAGGGTCCTCACGGACCTGTTCACACTCCTTGCCTATTGCTGGTCGTGTTTTGCCTCATTCTGAACATCCGAACCTGGAAACCTTGCTTCCAAACGGTACCATTATCACGAGGCTCTGTTATCCAGCGATTATTTTTGTTGTACCAGCTGGAGTCGAAGTTACGACGAAACGAAAAATGTTGACATAAGTTAGCCGACTTGAATGTGTTGCGGCCAGTCGAATCGAGTTCGTTTTCCATTTGCGCCAAGTCTGTAAAAAGCCCGCAAAAGTGTGCAAAATACAGCACTGGCATACGCGAACACCCTTTAAATTTCTACCACAGCCATCTTCCAGTTTTGAGCAGCAGGATGTATTTCCTCAGAGGGACGGTTGCACCTGCATTGGAGTGTCGAGATAATGATTTAAAAATGATCCCCGACACTGCGGTGGCGCGTTGTTGAATCCAATTTGGCCCACAAAACATCGCCAGCCATCGCTGTGATGATACCAACCCGAGCCAAGGAGACAGCTGGCAGCAGCACGGACAGCGAACCGAACCGAAAGAAGGAAATCCCCGACTTCACCGCTGAAGCCAAGAGGCATACACGCCTACTGCAGTGCTTTCCGGCCAGCTACTCTATTGGAATGATGCATCACTTCCCTAGCGCGCTGCTGCAGCCTTCTGGGACGTCCTACCTTTCCGGGGAATTCTCCGAGGGCGGTGGCATATTACCTTCCTGGTGCGCTGCTCCATGGCCCACACGGTGACGATGAGTCGTCCTCCGATGCGCAGCACCCTGGCCAGCTCGCGAAGCGCGCGCACACGGCGCTCGGTGGTGGCCAGGTGATGGATCACGGCCACAGAGACGGCAGCGTCCACCGACTCATCGCGGAACGGCAGGCCCAGTGCGTCACAGACCACCACCTGGGGACGGACCAGGGGCGGTACAGTCCCGGCCCAGCGCGTCATAGACAATTACCTGGGGTGTTACAGATCCGACCCAGCGCGTCACAGACCATTACCTAGGGACGGACCAGGGGGTGGTACATTCCTGGCCCAGCGCATCACAGACCATTACCTAGGGACGGACCAGGGGGTGGTACGGTCCCGGCCGAGCGCGTCACAGACCATTATCTAAGGACGGACCAGGGGGTGGTACAGTCCGGGCCCAGCCCGTCACAGACCACCACCTGGGGACGGACCAGGGGTGGTACAGTCCCGACCCAGCGCATCACAGACCATTACCTGGGGACGGAATATGGGAGTGTTACAGACCCGACCCAGCGCATCACAGACCACCACCTAGGGACGGATGAAGTGATGGTACAATCCCAACCCAGCACGTCACAGACCACCACCAGGGCAGGAACGTGGGGCGTTGCAATATCAATACGTCACAAACAACCTCCTGGGGCAGACGCAGTGGAAAGTTGCGGTTCCTGTAGACCACGGAACACCACCTTGGGGAGACAAACGGGCGTGCTGCAATACAGTCGCATCACATGTCACTGCCTGGAAGAAAGACACCGGGTTATAAAACAGCTCACATTAATCAAGCAAGCAAAGCAGCCAAAGCTGGCGTGACTTCGTTACTTGTATCCGTTTTTATGTTTTCGCCATTTTTTACTTGATCCGAATGGTTGCTGGGATGATCTTTCGGATCGGAGCCCGTGCTAAACATAGTTTGTTACATAAAATCCTATCCCTGCGTCCGACCACACAGGTCCAGGCAACGACTGATTCTGTGACAAAAGTTTGACGTGTCATAAAGGGTGCGAAACGAACGTATGGTAGTCCGATATGATCTTATATTGGCCAGTTGCCAGTTATGAGGGACGTCAAGATATTAGCTGCAAAAAGTTGCATGTGTTCCTTTGAAGCCAACCGGTATACTCTGAGCGAAGTTGAGGCCCGTTCGCTCCCCTTCATTTGCGCGGAAACAGCGGACGCAGACGGCGCGGACTAATAACAGCCTGTTTCGTGATTCGGCCATCTCGATTACAGGCCCGGCTTCCACCGCACTGCCGGCCACCCCACTTCAGTCGGCGAGACCGGACGTAGCGCTGCCGGGAAAAGTGCCGACGGCACGCACGATCCATGCGCGTCACGCCGGCGGACATTAGTGCAGGTGCATGACGATACGTTCGTCGCAGAGCGAGGGCAAACAGGCCCGTTATGTCGCCTCAAATAGTCACGGATCGACGTGTGCGTCGACGCCGGCGCCGCGCTGGCCGCGCCACGGCGTGACGGCCGTGACGGCCAGAACCGTGCAGACAGCATCCCGGCGTGACGGCGTGACGGGCCGGCGCCGGGTGGACAGCACCCGGCGTGACGGCTCTGGAGCCGCCGCCCCGATCGGGTATGGATTCATCCATAATCGATCAGCGCGGCGGACAGGGTGGAGACACTCACGGCGCGACCATTTGGCGCAGAAGGCGCGGCGTGGGCGCGGCGGCGGCGCCATCGTTCGCCGCCTGGCGTTAAGAGAGCGCGCCGGATCTGTCGACGCCTCCGGAGTCATCACCGTGAGGGCGAGATCTGATGCTCGTGTATGTTTGGGAGAGCAGACTATTTCTCACGATAGGTGATTTAGGAGCCGCATCACGCATCGTGCCTCCTCCATTTCAAATTCATGCATGCTTCAATCTGCCGACATCATATGGAAGGAGCCTCCGAGCAATTTACGGGCAATGCTCGTTGGAACGTGAATTTTCCAGCCCTTATATCTACCAAATAGCAATAGCCCAATTTCCCTCCGGCACTTGGAAGTTTTCATTACGGCCGGATAATGATGGGGTGCAGGGATAAAACGCTACCCAGATCTACAAATCAAAGATATTTTTGTAACCTATGAATGAGTACGTCCGTTGCTCGAGTTCGCCTATTTGCCTCGCGATACGTGAAATAGCTATACAAGATGAAAGGGAACTGACAATATCTCTGTTATTCAGCGGCAAAATATTCCCCCAAGACGGAGTCACAGTCAATCCCTTTGTATGACCTGGACACCCGAGAAAAGTCTGTGTGAAGATCATTTAATCTTCATAGTTTAGTTTCAGATAAATCCGTCCGTTTAGTCCGCTCCAAACGTACGAGATTAGCAAACGTTTAACGGGAACCGATCATGCTCGTCTTTACCGCATATACACAAACATGCTCTGGCGTCGAAAAGACTGAAGAGGTGCTCTCTATTGCATTTGTTAGAATAACACTGGGACTCGGGCGGTCTTCAGAAACCCTAATGGTAAATTTTCAAATAGCCCATGAGTAGAACACTGTAATTTTGGTTGTGTTTGTTATAAGGAGCATGGGCACCGACGAAAGAGGGGCGCAGCACCACTGGCGGATCACGGAGGACCATCCCGGCCATGTCCCCCAACCGCGATTAAGGGGGAGGGGCAAAAAGGCATTTGGTCCCACCCCAAAACACATGGTAATTACCACACAACCAGAGTTTGACGTCCCTGCACATTCCGAGCCCACGGCCAACAACTTCCACCCCTTCCCCCCGGTCGCGGACCTACCATCCATACCCGGAAAACTTTGGTTCCCCCAAATCGACCCCCTGTATTCGCCCGTGCAAGGCATGGGTAAATTTTAATGCGTTCTGTCCATGCAACAACACAGGGTTAACGCTATAAACGCATGAAATAGGAGGATTAGCTGTTATAAGATTAGTTGTTTTTAGAATTGTTATGACCTGTTAATTGTTATGCAAATAGGAGGAAAAAAGAAAAAGCAAAAGGACAAGAGAAACGCGATCTCCTGACCGATACCATGCTTTCTTTAACCCTATTCCCGGCAGGGGGGCTGAATCCGCCCCCCTCGGGTTTTTTGCTTGCCAATTCCAGGCTTTTTAACGCAGCTTCACGAAACTTGGTCACTTTTCCTAGCTATTCTTTCTACGTGCCGTAAATAAATTTCAAAATTCTATTTTGTTCAGGGGCGGAGCCAGACAACGTTTTTGGGAGGCACCTCATACCATTTTTGGCCATGTTGAGGGTAAAATGAAAATGTCTGCCAAAAACAGTCTTTAAGATAGAACCTAAAACTTTACATGGATGTATAGCTAAATAGTTGGGTAATGTGCAGATGTAATTTCGTTTACCTGAGGTCATTTTACAAGGTCAGGTCAAGGTCAAAAATTAAAATTGTTTTTTTCGCAATAATTTCGGCGCCGTTTTTTCAAATGCCAAACCCGGAATGTACATGACGTAGAAGGGTGCCCTCTACTTTTGTACCAAGTTTCAGCTTCATATCAGGTCGGGTCACGGAGATATGACCTAAAATGTCAGTGCGCGTGCCCTATATCGCAATAGCCATAAAATGAAATTTTTGAAATAGAGTGAATTCAAATGATTGAAAACGTTTAAAGATAATATTAAATGCACACGAGATCATTCCAAGTGACCCCAAGGTCACTGGAGGTCATTTAAGGTCAAAGGTCACAAGTTGATCTGAAGAGCATGTGATCATCACATGACTACACCCCTTTTCATGTCCCTGGTACCGCCTATGCTAACATTATGCAAACATTGTAATGCGATTTGTACTTCTTTATCATGACATGAGTAGCAGAAGCCAAAAAAGGGTGTTTGCCTATTTTGTTCATTCAGTTGTTACAAAACTAATCCTTCTATTTTTGAAACCCTGTGAACGCCCATGAATTTTCTCAAAATTTCAGATTTGCGGACCCATGGTAAAAGCCCTATCCATAATCTCTCGATTCATGCCAGTTTCATCGAAATCAGTCGATAAACAAGGAAGTTATAAGAAGTCCAAATGTACCCCCCATTTTGACATTTTTGCCCCCCTGTATCCACAAATTTCGGAATTTTGAAAAAAAATATTTTTATGAAAGTGTAGTTCACGTCACGGCAAATCGATTGCCGTTTGTTGCGATGAAATCGGACGAGTAGTTCTCGAGATCTCAGGGGGGGCCGAATCCGCCCCCTGCCCGGAATAGACCATACCGTCTAGCCCTCCGGGAATAGGGTTAACCGTGTTACCGGCAGGAAGGGGGGCTGAATCCGCCCCCTTGGGTTCTTTGCTCTTAAATTTCAGGGTTTTTGAACGCAGCTTCAAGAAACTTGGTGACTTTTCCTACCTATTCTTTCTACGTTCTGTACAAAATTTCATAATTCCTATACTCAGGGGGAGCCAGACAACATTTTTGGAGGCATCTCACGCCATTTTTGGCCCTGTTGATGGTAAAAGAACAATGTCTGCCAAAAATAGAGATTTTAAGAAACAACTTAAAACTTTATTTGAACGCATAGGTAAATAGTTAGGCAAGCGAACAAATACAATTTTGTTCATCTGAGTTCACTTCACAAGGCCAGCTCAAAGTCTAAAGTCAACATTTGGTTTCATAGTAATAATTTCGGTGCTTTTTCTTCAAATGCCAAACCCACAAGACATATCACGTACAAGGCTGCCCTCTACTTGTGTAACAAGTTTCAGGTCGGGTCACGGAGCTATCGTCTAAAATGTCAGTGCGCATACCCTATATCTCAACAGACGAGAAGCGGAATTTTAGAAATAGAGTGAATTCAGATGATCGGAACCGCTTTCAAACAATGCGAAATGCACTCAAGATCATACCAAGTCACTTTAAGGTCACTGGAGGTCATTTAAGGTCAAAGGTTGCAAGTGAACCTAAAGAACATGTCATGTCATGTGACCATGACAGTTCCCCTTTTTTATGTCCCTGGCACCGCCTATGTGTATGTTATACAATCACGATAATACGGTTTGTACTTTTTCAGCATATCATGACTAGCAGAAGCTAAAATGGTGTTTTTGCCTTCTTTGTTAATTCGCTTTTTGAACAACTAATCCTCCTATTTTTAAAACCTTTGAAACCCTAAGAATTTTCTCAAAATTTCAAATGTATGGACCAGTGTTAAAATTGCAGTTCATCATCTCTCGATTCATGCCAGTTTCATTAAAATCGGTTCATAAACAACAGAGTTGTAACAAGTCCAAAAGTATCCCCCGTTTTGACTTTTGCTCCCTGTATCCACCCGTTTTCAAATTCTGAAAACGTCTTTCATATAAATGTGGTTTACGTCATAGAAAATCGGTTGCCGTTTGTTGCTATGAAATCGAATGTGTAGTTTTCGAGATCTCGGGGGAGGGGGGGGCGAATTCGTCCTACCCGCCGGGAATCGGCCATACCGTCTAACCCTTCGGGAATAGGGTGAAGTTGTCCGAAACTTAAATGATAATTTGGATATGTTTGCATTTCGACTTCAGCGTGCGTTTCCATTGCGTTTGCTCTTTCACACCCCATCGCCGGACACCGCCCGGCTGTCGGCGTGCGCTCAGCCGCCCGGAAGGTTGGTTCCCACTCCGCCACCGGAGTCGGCGTCGCTATCTTCAGCGGCCGCCGTGCGGCCACAGTGGTGGCGGCCACCGCCGGGCCGGCGACCCTGACTGGCCGCCGCGGATCGATCTCGCCAGCTGGCGGCGGCAGGCGCCGCTGGCCGGCACGCAGTAGCTGCTCATAACCCGGCGCCAGCGGGGCCAGTAGCTGCACTTGACGCGGCCGCCGGTCCTACCTGCTGGCGGGTTTGGCGTGCGGCAGTCAGCGCCAGGTGAGCGCACCTGTCGCCGCCGACGAAGTACGCGTCCGCATTCAGGGTCAGGTACTTGCCGTCACCGCAGCCTGGAAAGGAGGCCTCCAGGTCAAAACGATGCTCCCATAAGCCAGCATTTCATTATCATGGCGTAGACGTTCTGAGGACGGCTAGACGTCGACGCTAAATCCTGCATTCCCTTATTTTTCGGTCTATTTCGACAGTGATAGCCTCACATTGACGAAACTTTGCACATGGTCATTTCAGCTGAAGCGCCCATTTCTGGCAAATATTTGGTCGAAATCGGACAGATATTAAAGGTACGTCTAATGGGAACCAATGTTTCGAATAGTCATGTAAGGGAAGCCCAGGTACCAGTTCTGAGACCTCCGATATGTCGTATCGTACGTCACACTAGCGACCGAGCTGACGCGAGACGACTGGTCCGATTAGTTGGCGGGAACATAAAGCATCCAAGGGGCAGAAGACATGGCGCCCTAGCCTTTGGACCGCCGGTCGGATTTTGAAAAGCGTTTTTCTGCACAAGTTATGACAGAAATTATGAATGCCTGTGAAATTCCTATGGCAGACATACTTAACTCACCATTTTATACGCATGGGTGCGCCCTGATCGGTGAACTGTTGTAGAACTGATTAACTGACAGGCGTGCGTGTGTCTATACGCTGGTTAAATCTCTTCCGTCGTCGCGTTTAAATACCGAATGGCTTGAGAAAACTTTACATCGAATGCATAATATCGCAAGACGTTGGCAATGTGCATGTTAGGTAGCGATGGGTCGGCAGAGACTCAGCAAAACATGCCTATCCGGTAGTCATTTTTCGGTTCCCAGGAATTGCTTCGGTTTTATGAACGACGTTAGGTTCAGAAGTCTCTCTGGTCCTGCCTGTTCCCATAATATCCGATTTTTTGGTCCGAGATAAAGCGTGGAGTTATTTAGACGGACCTGGAACCTGCCGGGCCTGGCCAGGATACCGGGAAACATCCATTCCGTCCCCTGCCATTTTGATTGTTCACAACTCTGTATCACTCTCAACAACCTTTTTACAATCATTTCTGCCTCTCAACGGAACGTCTGCTGTCTAGCTTCACCTTTAGCTGCTTATTTGTCATGATGCGTTCAGCATGTGTTGTAACCCCTCCGTGTTTGGCAGCATCGGTATGTGTTATCTGACGCAGTTAGCCCGTCTCCAATGGTGGGCGGTGCCTAACGCTGAACAGATGACGTCATACATCCGTTGTCTCCCTAGCCGGGGTACTGTCACAACGTTTTCTAACTCAGATGGTCTACCGAACGTAGCTTTTCTATTGTCCGATTCTGACCGAGCCTTTTACAGAAAAAGACGCCTTAACCGAAATGTTTGGTCATATTTGTGCAAAACTGCAAAAAATGTGCCATAGGGTTTGACTTCGACAGTAGTTGCAATTTGACCTACATTATTTCCTTTGCCCTGGCGCCACCTCGAATGACCTGAACTAGGATATTTGTACTCGACAGGTTCATTGCGACAGAACCGTTGCTCAAAATTAAAGGAGCTGAAAGCGTGCTTTGCACGCTTTCAGCAAGTGGGATTTCATGTATGCCAGTCGCTTGAAAAAGTTCAGATCGAGGAGTCTGTGTGTCAGTGTGTCCAAGTTTCCGCGCGTCTAGTGCTGGAACGCGCCCGCCGATCGCGACGCGAGTAACACCATCGGGTGCGCCCACTTGGCAGATTGCAGGTTAGGTTCCGAAGTGATTCGTAGTGTGTAGCACGTGCCACTGGCGGGAGCCGGACCTCTGCAGAATCCAACTAATCACGGGTATAGGTCAAATGACGAGTGCTGTTGACTCAAGCCTTGATGACAACATGGGCCCCACTTGTGGGTGCGTGCTTTTGTGGTCGGCACCCACGTGCGATCCACGTGGCGATCCACAGGCAAGTGTATCGATTTGGGCTCGGGGACCACCGAGTGCCGTCAGCAATGACCTGAGCGGCTGAAATTTGGTGGGTAGATAGACAAGCACCAGGGCTATCCAACTGTATGCCATATGTTGGGCAGGATGCAACGGGTCATGTGCAACGGGCCTGCGCCTCTTTTACATCCCCATGTTTCTTATGGGCCTATTGCAGGGATGCAAATGGCGCAGTTTGGTGCGATCATGGTTCGGAAATGTGGACAGGCAGATGGGCGATCAGTATGATGAATTAAGGCCGAAACAGGGGTGCTGCTTGCAAGTGAAGGGCGAGGTGCTTAGCGATTAACACCCCTTCTTCATTGCTGCAAACCTTCTACCAATAGGATGCTGAAAACTGGCGGCCAGGAGCACGTGTTACGTGCCATTCGATAGATGCGGCTGTTTTGCATGCCAACAGTTTTAGCCTGGTGGGTGCGTAACGTACTTGTTGAGGTGCACCCCTTTGTCATTCAGGCCCGGAGATACATTCAGCCTGTCGATATATGCAGTTTACTGAGTGACCTCATTCCAGACAGCGCCTGCTCACTGGCGGTCACAGCTGGGTGGTAACGGTGAATGTCTGTGAATCAGACAGAGCGGGTTCGGACCCTGCTGGTTGCAGGAAATTTTCGCAGCTCATAGCGCACCGTTGCTATGCAGATTTCTTTAACTGTGCAGGTGTGCCGTTACTGAGTAGTAATATGATAAGCAATTATCTGTTATTTGTGTGTAGAGGTAATGCTGGTAATTAGCGGATGCAGAGGTCCGGGTACGATACAAAGCTTCGACTCTGACCCCGAACCAACCGAGTGATGCGTTGGTTTGTCTCTGGTTATACTGAGATAAGTAATGTCATCGTGCCGTTTTTTTTTTTTGCGTCCTACCCGTCACGACTGATTCATTCCAAAAAGCATTTGCCAGCCCGTGTACGTCGCACGGTCAGGCCATCGGAACGTATTGCAGCTTCTCGGGAATCCCGCTGGTCGTCACAGTGGCAGCTGTCAACTTTAACTGTCAGTTATGCAGGGAGTGACAGCGTCGCCTCAGAAATACCGCTGCAATGTAGGCGGACTGAACGGACTGAACGAAGGCATGGTCATGCCTGTCAATCGACCAGCAGAACTTCGCAGACACCAGGATCACATTTTAGAGGGTCGCGAGGTAAGGTCCGCCTGGATTCCGTCCGTGAAGTCCAGAGCTGGTGGTAAATATCACACCGCTTCAGCCTTAAGATAACATGTTCTCAGCGGGTACCCTTCGCAGCTGCGCCCGGCCTGTATGTTGCTGGGCGGGCTGGGTGTCTGTCTCATTGCGAGCCCTCTTGTTACGAAAGAAACCCTGCCGTGTAAATCCGATCATTCTCGTAGATACCGCAATCTTTTCAATATGATTCCTAGGCAATCAGCCAAATACTACAGGTTGATCCGGTGCAAAGGACTGAGAGACGGTCAGGCAGCGCATAAACTGAATAAAAAACAAACCAGAACGTTTCACCATCTTCTGATTTCCCCATTCGGTTTCTTAGCCAAGCAGTAATAGCGCTGAGCAATCCGGATCCAGGTTGTTTATAACAGAGCCATACTGACTTTGACCTGTACGGATGCCGACTGGGAACGCCAGTCCGAGAGCTTCTGCAGAGCGCTCTCTCCATCGCTGCGTGCTCACGCGGGGGCGGGCGGGCCAGTGCTGGAGACGCCGCTGGTTCGGAGACCGCCTGGCGCGGCTCGGACGGCGTGATCGATGGCCGGCCCGGCGCCGGTCGTGGGAGCGGGCTGCAGTGATCCCGCTCACGGTCCCGGCCGACGCCGCCGCACCCGCCGAGACGAACTGGCCGTGGCGAACGAACTGGCCGGCCGGTGCAGGCCGTGGTCCGGCCACTGTGTTCCCGACAGCCGGCCGGAGTCGGCCGTGCTCTGAACGCCGGCCGGTGTTGGCCGTGCTGCGGTCACCATGTTCCCGACGGCCGGCCGCTGCCGGCCGTGCCCTGACCGCCGTGTTCCCGTCGCCGGCCGGTGCAGGTCATCTGGTCACCGTGTTCCCGGCAGCGGGCCGGAGTCGGCCGTGCTCTGGCCGCCGTGCTCCCGTTGCTGCGGCCACTGTGTTCCCGCCTCCCTCGGCTGGCAGCCGGCGACCATCGACCCGGTCGTCTGGTGTCGGGTATCGGGTCGATCTGGCCCGCCGGAGGGTCTACTCTCGGGCGCCGGAGCCGGCGCACCCGGCCGCACGCGGTGGAGGGCGGACGCAAACACGGCACGGCCGGCCTGCCCGCGGCCGAGGTGTCAAACGCACGACGATTCGAGAGCCGTGCACAGGCTGGAGCCGCCTCCCGGAAGCGCGCTACGCAATGAACGACGCAGTCAAGTTCGATCGACGGCCGTCTCCAATTATTGGACGCGGAGAGATCCATCGCCACGAACGACGGACGCCTAACGTCCGAAAACAAGCCACCGGGCCGCGCATCGCTCTGCTATCTCCACAAATTGGCCAGCATCTGGTTTTAGAGGCACTTTTCACAGGGGAGCAGAACGCCAGGTCACAGACCCACTCCGTCTGGCCACAAAATGGCGAGCAGCCGCGCCTTGGATGCGGCTCGGACTTGGGCCGTAGCCGCCGATGTGGACGGGACGCCGGGTCTGGCGAGAGGCTGGCTACCAAGAGTCGCTGCCACACGTCCCAGTGAGGCCAGACGGCGACGGCCGACGAGGCGACGGCCAGCAGCAGACGAGCGACATCGTCTGCCGTAAGGCCTAGCAACACGCCGATTACTCGGGGCATTTCTGGTCCGACGAAAAGAGACGTCCGATCCGATCTGAGACGCGGCGACTGGCACCAAAAACCAGAACCGGCTTAAAGTTTCGTCAGACGAACGCATCCCGTTACCAGGGGACATCAAACGCCCGTGGAATCAAAGTACTGCCAACATCATAATTTCTGTTTGGTGCTTTCGGGGCCCGGTGTAGCGTCGTGCGTCACCCCGAGAGGCGTCCTGTGTAATCCGCAGAGGTACGAGATGCGGCGATATTGTGCGGTCCTAGCTCGTTGGAATTCAATGCGGGAAAATTACATTTCCCAACACAAACTCGGTGAACAAAAGAATGGAATCAGCGCAGATTGGGGGCATTGCATATTTGTGGAGCAGAGTCGGAGAAGATCTTACGGAAACCTAACCAAAGTTATGGAACGATAATGCTGGATGAAAATGACCAGCGCTTGCTTGCTAAGGTTAGCTATTACTATTTTTAACGCTGCGCCAGGTTATAGCGATGTGTAAGCTACAAGAAGTCAGACGAAGCAAAAACAATAAAAACCGTATTCCAAGATTTTAATTATTCATACCAGCGTCCTAGACGCAGTTTCTTTCGACATTTTGTAATTTTCCGCTCTATAAGAGAGAGGTCCTACACCGGAATTTCGGCATTCAGTGTAACGTCTAAGTTAGCAAGAAGCTTACGTCTCGGGTTTTCAGGGATTTCAGGCGTCTCTCTTTCTCTTGGTAGACCAGTCATTACACCTAAACCGCGGGCCATCTCGTCTCACTTCGAATAAATGAAAAGACGAACACCATCGCTCTTAGCTCCTTCGATCATTCAAGGTCGTCTCTTGGTAACTTGACTCATATTGCACCCAGTGCTCGCTTCATTTTGCACCTTTGTTGTTTTTCGCACTGTTTTTCCGCAATATGTCTGACGTGGTCGGCAGTTATATGACAAGGTCGTTGTTCTTTAGTTGGCAGGGCGGCTGGACCCGCTGGTACCCGCATGTCAGATGACAGCCAAGGAGAGGAACCCACTGGCACTTCACAAGCCAAAGTTTTATGCCAAAGAAAAAATAAACAAAACAAAAACAAGAAAATAAAACGTAACCTGGAACTGTACGACCGTGTGAGGATTCGAGACACCATAATCTCTCTTAACATGCTTTACTTAAACTCTAATTCTGAATTTCACCCCAGAAGAATGTGTGGTTTAATAAGAAGAAATAAACATGCAAAATTTCTCCCACCGAATGAGCCTCAAGCAGCACCAAAATAACGTAAGTAGCTTACTTCAAGCGCCCAAAAGGATGCATACGATAAAAGTCAAACATCAATGATAAAGCGAGGCGAAGGAACGCCAGTATAAAGCGCTTCCGTTGAACTCTCACAACTGGCCAACAATAGCGGAAAAATGCCAACGAACGCGTTCTTTTATACATTATTCTTCCATCACGTATCTTATTGATAACGATTTTACGCTTCACGCGTATCGGCAGTGCAAGATCGGGACAATGGACGCAACTACAAACTCCAGTATAAACAATCTGCCGTTGTGTGCCAGACATCTGCCGTTCCATTGCCAACAGTATAGCCAGAGGGGAATCAGGAAGTTTAGATGAACCCCTTAATACTGTTTGTCCGTTCTCTTATCATATGACTAGGTTTACGTGGTCAAACGTTTTGCATCGTCAACATACTGCTTTACTCTTGAACTTACTGCTGTCTAACAAGAAGTCT
Source organism: Capitulum mitella (assembly GCA_030062745.1). Lineage (NCBI taxonomy): Eukaryota > Metazoa > Arthropoda > Thecostraca > Pollicipedomorpha > Pollicipedidae > Capitulum > Capitulum mitella. The sequence continues at coordinate 8,690,020 of CP099842.1, forward strand.
TGTCCCGCGCAGCTCGACAGTTGACCGCGCTGCGAGCCAGACCACTCACCGACGCCGCAGATAAGTGGTCCGGGACCACACGCCGACGGCACAGACCAGTGATCCGGGATCACTTATCGACATCACGGGCCAGTGATTCCGCCGGCATCACAGACGAGCGATTCGGGACCACCCATCGACGTCGCGGTCCAGTGATCCGGGACCACTTTCCGACGTCATAGACCAGGAATCGGGGACCACTCAGCGACGACGCAGACCAGTATTCCGAGACCACTTACCGACGTCGCAGACCAGCGATCCAGGCTCCAGCTCGGCCAGGAACTGGCGGACGCGCGGCCACGGCCGGTGCCGCAGGTCGGTCAGCCGCTCGGCCATCTGGCCGTATACGTCGTGCACGTACGTCTTCTCCAGCGCGACCGAGCGCGCCTCGCGCTCCCGGCGGCCCGCCTCCTCCTCGTCCGGCGGCATGGCCGCGCTCGTCCGCACTCGTCCGAGTTCGACCACCCTCGCCCGCTCTGGTCAGCGGCCGCAAGCGCCCGCCCGCGCTCGCTAACGTTCGGCGCCGCCGGTAACCGCTCAGTACACTTCTCTGCTGACCAGATCTCCACGCAGAACCGCTCGGCGCCGAGGCCGTCAGACGACTGCCCTCGGGGCACGTTCTCGGGCCGCCGCGGTCGTCAGCGAGGAGGGCCTGTCCAGCACGGCAGCTGTCTTCGACAACGGGTGCATGCAGAGAACGTCACTGACTTCCCGGCAGTCACGGAGTGACCATCGCCTGTCCGTCATTGGGACTCCTGCTTCCCGAGGGGTGGGCATCGTCTGGTAGCTTCTCCGTCATTGGCAAAATTCGGCACCACCGCCCTGAAACACATCAAAGCGTTTAAGTTCAACAATCTAACATCACCAGCGATGCGTCGACTGCTGCTCGGTCGGCGCGGGAGGGATTCATTTTGCGTGTCACCAATGACGCTGCCAAATGGCGCCGGTAATTGTCTGACGGAAGCTTATCTGAAGGCGGGCGCCGTGAGTGAGCAGTCCCGGTTTGCCGCAGCGGCTGGTATCTCTGAGCAGCACCGGAAGCAGTTCTGCCGCACTCCCACGCAGATAGCGCGAAATGGGCCCATTCCGGATGCCGACGCGGAACCAAATTTCGTCTGCCAAATGCCCAAGCGCTGAGTGCGCTGGTGGGCGTATGGGCCCTGAGACTCTCACACGGTTGCATGTGTGTTCATTCAACTTGTTTAAATTGAAATGCATGGCTTCGTGGTATAAGCCAATGAAAAAAAAGCACTTCCATGGGCGTCGTTTTCAGGCAAATACCCCTAATCCAAAAGATATGGGGTGAAAATTTAGGCCAAAATAATATGGAACATCTGCAATCCCTTTAGAGACTGTTATCAGCAACTGATGGCCACCAGTTACTGATGCTCTTAAACAAAGTGTACGAACGTTGCTCAATATCATTGTTCGTATGATATGCTGACGTAATGAAAAAAATGTGTTTGACGATCAAAAGTGGCGCGACTTATCCCTTATATCTGCGTTGAAAAGCCATGAAGTCTCATGTTTTAACGAGTAATGTTCCATTCTTTTCCCCCAGGAAATAGAGCTCGTCTTACTGCTCATGCTAAATCGCCTTCCATTAACCCCCGCCGGACGTGAGGAAATTTCCACTGCGGCGCCAGATGGAATGGGGTGGTTACCACCCTGTGACCATTCCACTCCGCACAGACAAAGAGTGACGAAACAAAGACGACGGCGTGGCACCTTTTTCTGATTCGGATGATGCCTCCAAGATTTTGTAGCGATTTAGTTTTAAAAATGATCAATTGTTGCAGTCCGTGATTGCTTTTCCCTTCGGGTCAACAACAGTTCGACAACAGGACGGATATCATTCATGCCTTTGACGTCGATGCTAGTGCCAAACTATATTTTAAAGTCATACATCGGAGCTGTGATCATCGATAGGGGCAAAAATGATTGTCATTGCATAAGTAACCTGCACAAAGCAGACCGGTTAGATGCTGTTTTGACGATGCACCGTGCCAGCGACACCATTTGACCTCGCAAAGGTCATCTGCCTTCCAAAACAAAATATGTTGTCGAGAGTACGCCGGAAAAACTGACCCCATATCTCGTCACCGACTCCAGTGCGCGAGATATGATAGGTCAAACTAAAAAAAATGGATACAAGCCCTGGAGGATGACGCCGTAACTCGGTGGCCTGACACGACCCGATAATCATTTTCCTCAGACGAAGAAAGGATGCAAGGTTAGCCATCGCAACTTTCAAGCTTTTGACGGCGTCCGTTTGCCGGTAGTCTAAAAAAACTCATGGGGTGACCATTACTCCCCCGCCCGGCGAAGGTAAATGAGTGAAATCAACATGATCTTCCATCCACTGGCAAAACCAAACAGAAATAAACCTTCCACACACAGTGTGACGTGATCCTCGGACATTGGCATAACTTCAACCTTTACCTCACGGTATACTGCGAGATAAAGGGTGAAGCTATGCCGATAATTCCGACCATAGTCGGGACTAATGGCGAAAAACATGTTGGATCCGATCTCGTCGCGTTTAGGTTTTTTCTAGTAAGTTCGTTCGTTATCTTGTACATACTTAGTACCAGGTACATGGGCCCAGTGGGTATCTTGTCTGGCTTTGGATGTCAGCTGAAGACGATCCCACAACCGAAGGAAGAAACCTATTCCAATAATTTACGATGCTGACATTAAAAGCATTTCATCTGGTACCCGTGGCCGCTCGGGGCTTGAGAACACAGCCGAAAACATTGCAGAGAAACAAAAGAAAGCAGTATCACCGTCCTTGACACATATTGGGGGGATACATACTTTGGCATCATTAGATCTGCCAGTACACACTGACGCATCAGAAAACTTTCCTACCGACTTGTTAAAAGTCCGCGACAACAGAAACAATGGCACCAAGGACTCTGAAACCCCGACTCCGGAATCGCCATCTATGGCACCACCAGCTTTCTCATGAAGAATAATGGCACCACAAGCTCCGGCAACACACGCCATGGAAGCGCCGTCATCCGACCACAAACAACTGTGGCGCGAGGGTTAGCAATGTAGACTGGCATCACCGATTATATCAATGCAAACTCCGCCGCCGCAGCGCCCGAAAACTACAAACACTGGCACGACCAATGCAGGCACCACCGCTCCGGCATCATTGACAGAGGCACTACTGGTTCTGTCACAGAGGTTTTATTTCTGGGGCCAGCCGATCAGTCCCTTGTGTAAGATTTTGCAGCGCCGGGTGCAAGGGCATAGTTTTTTTTTTACATTTGTGGGTGCTTCGGCACCCCGAATATCCCTTGGGCACCCAAAACGATTTGTGAATTTAACATGCAGTCACAAGCTGCGTGGGTTTCAGGGAGGGGCATCCCGAAGCATTTTACAAAGTTTCACGTGCCTGGGTGGGTTGGCTTTGAAAAACATCTACGCAGTGACGTCACGTGAACAAGATGTGAGGGGCCAGGGAGCCCTGAGCAGCGCTGGTGTTCACGTCAATATTTTACCAAGCTTAGAACAGCGTGGGATATCCTGGCAGTTCTGATGTGCGCTGACTTCACCACGCACGTGTTCACAAAATTTGCGGATACGAAGAAAGCAGCTGTGAAAAGCAGCTTGTCTTTGTTATGAAACAGAAAATCGTTGCTGATTTTAAGAAAAAAATGTCGTCTCATCTTGAAAAAGACAATCCATAACTGCCAATCACTTCCCTCTGTTTCATTGTTTTGATGGTCCAGGCCGAAAATCAGCGAAATTCTTAGACAGGTAACTGGATGTTAAAAACAAACAGTGGGTAGGCAAAGTGTGAAAATCAGTCGCGGAACTAACGCAACTTCCAGCTAACCTCGGTTTGGGTGATAACGCCAAGGTCCTAGCGAAATGCCGGCATGGAGGCCGGGCTATTTTTAGCTCATCTCTCCGTTCTCACGCTCGCCGGCCGGCGGTGATCAATGTTTGGCCTGCCGCGACCTGGCCACTGCGGCGTCTGACCTGATCCGTCTCCGTCTCCACCGACCTGGAGCGGGTCTCGGCGGCAGCGGTGACCGTGGCGGCGGCGGTGGTGGAGTTCCCGGCCTGCCCTGTCCGGCGGTGGCGGCGGCGGCGACAGCGGCAGGGCGCCGACACTCGGCTCCGGCCGGCCTCCGCTCCGCCGGCGCGTCGCCGCCGACGCAGCCGACGGCGGATCGAACAGCGCTGACGTCATGCAACGGGGGAGGGGGAGGGGAGCGGCGCGGGCGGGCGGCGCGCCGGCAGCCGACCGCCCTGCCCCCGACCGGTGCCGCCATTCATAAAATTAGCCGAACTCTGGCAGAAGCATCCAGTGAGGACAGCGGGGATCACGCCTCCCACCCAGTCACCCAGGCGTCGACACGCCTCCGCGGGACCCCCACGGCGCGTCGGCGCTCCCCAAGCCTCTCCAGCCCACAGCACCCTTGAGCCGTGCCGCCAGCCCACTTCTTCCGGTACACATGAGACCCACGCAGGTCGATAAGGAGTTGTGTCATCCGCTCGCAGTCATCCAGGGACTGGGCTGTTCACCTGGGACACCCAGCTCTACTAAAGCGCTGTTGTTCGGAAGTCGAGGAAACCCAAGGAATGGGAGTATGAATGAATTCTCTCGGTGTTCACAAGAGACCCAAAGTTGACGTGGATTGGGACGGGAAGCAAGCCGTTCTGCTTCCTCTTTCGACCTGATTCCCTAGGCGGCTGACTGGTTTCACCCTTCAGCCCGCGCCCGACTGGCAGTCGACACCGATCATGCTCGACTGGAGGAGGGGCGGTCGACAGTCCCCCCTCTAATTCACGATCCGCTGGTCGCGTGATAAAAACAAGCACATCGTTGGAAAGCTCATGACAAACAGGGCTAGAAACTGGCATCATTTTTAGTTTTGGGCATGTAAGCTATTTATGACCTAAGTTTTCTCACAGCCGACTGCATGCAACCTAGAAGCGGCCTGGATCTCAAGGGCTGTGATTAATGAAGTCTAGGTAAAGGCATCAATAAACAAGTAAAAGTCCGCAGATGCCGAAACACGTCCAATTTCTCTGATTCGTTCAATATGGACGGAAACGTTAAATTCAAGACGTAGCGATTTGCGCACCGCTGCATGGCGGGAGCCATAGCCGAACGCGGTACGAAATTTACGGAAACAAATTTGAGTATTTTTTTATTTTCGGGAAATATGCCTTTCTAAGTGTTGTTTCTTGATCCCAAAGTTTCCTGTGATGGTTTCTCGTGCTTAAATGTTGAAAAAAATCGGTAGTTACCAATCTACACATTTGGTGATTATCAATCTACACACATTATCAATCTACATCACACACATTTAGTGAAATTTGGTGGTGATACACATTATCATTCTACATCACACACATATGGTGAAACTTTATTCGCGAGGGCCTGTTTATTTCCAAAATTTGCATGTTTTTAAACTTCTGAACTTCTCGGTATCATTCGCAATTGTGCGAGCCAGTTCCATCATTTTCTACCCGATCTGAGTCGTTCATCGCTTTTGTTCGCTTTGTTCATCGATTCTGATGGCAGTGCATTTTGACTCATAACAGTCCTTTATGGCCTGACCTCAGGTCAGTGATCGGAGGTCATTGAAATTCTGCCCTTTGACTATAACTGGATGTCTGGATTTCCCCACACTCAAATTATGATAAAAACATTCCGTCAATTTTCGAAAAAACGACTCATGTTGAAAACGGGCTTGACCTTAGGTCAGCGACCCGGAAGTTTCCAAAAAGTCTGAGACAACGGATTTGTTGTCTCTATCAAAATTTCTTATCTCTGAAAGCTTTATTGTAATATCATGTTTTCCAAGAAGTTACACTGCACTTACTTCTAACTTTTTCAACACGAGTCCACTTGACCTGACCTAGGTCGGACACCTGACTTGACCTGGGGACAGAAGCTTGACACGGGATGTAACAATAATCAAGCAAAAGGTACTCAAAATTTCCTGGCGTTGCATTAGTTCGTTCTTTTGCAATCTTGGAAAAAATTCAAGGGGACGGTCAAACGTCGTCCCCGTCGTGGCCGGGTTAAAACGTTGGTCTGGATGGTCCAAAATGTGCGTTCACGTCAAGTGAAGCGCTTGGTCGCAGCGGGAGCTATTTCCGTTATTTAAGTACATCATGTTCAGCTGTCTACAAGCGGAATATCAGCCACCTTCTATGTAGTCGGAGAAGCTCATTGACATGGAATGGCCTTCTTTCGGCTGATGAGCCGACAGGAGTGTTGTCAAGAAGGCTGGAAGGACCCTCCTCATCCTCCTCCGCCAAACTCGGTGCTTATTCGTCGTTTTTCTAGGTTCTCTGTCAATTTCGTCACCTATCGGCATGTTTTAACGATCATTTAAATAATCAAGGACGTCTCCTGAGATCACAAACGAAGATTGTGTGCTTTTATTCCTCCCGCAGTGATGCAACCTCAAACTCGACCCTCCACCCCTTCCCTAAGAAAATTCTGTTTTACTTCCCAGTACAAGCCGCCCAACAGAGGCCGAAAACGAGATAAATGAAACGACCAGTTAATATTGAGCTTGACTCAGCGGCACGGCACTCAGCGGCATCTTGAGCGGCACGTTTATCGATTACGGCACATTTATCGATAATTTCAACGCTATGGTTGGTCATCATCTTCAAACCGCAAAAACATGTCCGGTCAAAAGAAGTTAAAGCAACCTGATGTTCTGCCCATGGGCTGCTAAGCTATCGTCTAATTTAATTTCTCTCGCGTGATAAATTTTGATAGCATCTTGAAGGCTTCAGTCATGTGCTAAGGAATGCAACAAAATGGTTTGTAAACTATCAAAGATCGAACTACACTGTACATATATTGATTAGACAACTGAATTAATAACTGAAAATATGACCTGATAAAACAAATGTTAAAAAAGCACTCAGATGAAGTGATGAACCGTTTCAGGCTACAAAAGCCTACTGATCGGCCTGAACGTCAAGGAGCACATAACCGTGCCATACGCAGGGACCACCTTGACGTGAAGGGAAAAATGTTATTTGTTCGCAGTTCATAGGATTTTGCACCAACATTGCGAGTCTGCAGGGTACTTGTGGGTATCTATCATTGTGGGTATCACGATGGAGATGGAATCTTGAGAAAACGACAACAGTGCACTTACTCTTTAATGTTTTGTGCTTATGATCTGCCCAAAGTTTATATAATAATCACTCTCTTCTGGTCCTGTCCGGCGTTGGTATTAATTGTTGGAACTCAGATTGCTTCGTCTGCGGCTTTGTGAGGCAAACATTTCTGTAAGTAAAACCATACAATACTTACCATTCGAAGCTATGATCGGGTTCGCAACTCGTAACAAAACCTTCACGTTAACTATTCCGTTTTTTTATTCTAGGAAGCCATTTATATGCGCCGTGCAATGCTACCATGCCCGATTTCAATGACATGTGACCCTATCGAACAATAACACAGTTATGAGGGCTCGTTTGGCATCATCCAATCGACTACAAAAATCGCGGTCATGTTCACACCGTGACTGATGCGATGCCATCAGGTGCTTCACGAGTTCACGCCGTGCCATCAGGCGCTTCACGAGTTCACGCCGTGCCATCAGGCGCTTCACGAGCTCACGCCGTGCCATCAGGCGCTTCACGAGTTCACGCTGTGCCATCAAGCGCTTCACGAGTTCCCGCCGTGCCATCAGGCGTTTCACGAGTTCACGCCGTGCCACCAGGCGCTTCACGAGTTTCCGCCGTGCCATCAGGCGCTTAACTGGGCGGGGGAGCACCAGTCAGTGATCTCAGCTGCAGCGCTTGTAACGTGTCGCGGTTGTCGCCGTCGGACTTGAGGGCGTGTCGCGATCCGGGTCATTCTGCAGCGCAGTATGGCCAATACCACGCCGACAGGGCAATACCGTACAAACAGTGACACCCACGCTAAACACACGGATAGCCGACGTGCGATGCTGAACGGGCCTATCATATCAACGCTTGACACACATGTACGACATTTATACCCTGTTTCAGGCAGGCGCTCATTTTGTTGTCACATGGGAAATTTGTTGTCACAGAGGAAAAGCTGAAGGAAAAGCACCTATGATCAAGCCTGCAGGCCGTTCAAAGCTATTGCTCACCTCAGACGCACCGCGCAGCAAAATTCCAATCAGCGCGCCTCATCGTCACCAAGACCAGGTCCCACCGGAGCGCCGCCCGACTCAGGACCACCACGCCACTGGGACCAGGTCCCACCGGAGCGCCGGCCGACTCGGGACCACCGCGCCCAGACTGGACGGATCCGTCACAGCAGCGGGCCGCAGCGGGCGGCGCCGGGCGATCCGGGACGGACGGACGAGGCGGCGCCGACCCAACGGGGCCGACGGCGGAGGCGGAGCCGCCCCCGGACGAACGATACCCGACAGGGGCCGCCGCTCCGAACCCCGCCGGGAGCCGACGTCGACGAACCGAACGCCGCAGAATGCGGCCCCCTGTTGATGTACAGCGAACCTGTCGGACCCGCAGCCGGCTCGGCGCCTCCCGGCGGAGCCCGCGGCGGCGCGGAGAGCGACGCGGAGGGCATCCCGCCGCGCCGGGCAGCGCCGCCCGCCCGGGACCCGGTGCAGGGTGGCCTCGTTCGGCGGGCTGCAGCCACCTCTCTCGGCTTCGCACCAGACGACTCGCCGGAGGGAAAATAACGAGGCGATCAGCAGACTATTTTCAGGCCGTCTTGCGCGGAGCAACTCTTCGAAAAGAAGACGTCGCAGTCGGCGCGTGGCC